>CM050215.1:1060000-1612500 GCA_027475355.1 Coilia nasus | reverse complement strand
CCTGCTTTTCTGCACAAATTTGTTATGAAAATGTGTGTAAAAATATGTAAAAATGTGTAGCCTAAATAGCTTATGCATACATACGCAAATGTATCAAACAAACATTGATAAATTCACACACACACAGACTCACACACACACACACACACACACACACACACACACACACACACACACACACACACACACACACACACACACACACACACCTACACACACACACACACACACACACACACACACACACACACACACTGCTTTGTATGACAATGTGATTCCGTGGTCTGAGGCAGCTCTGTGCTATCCTGTCTGTTTGGCATGCTGAGTGCAGCGTGCTCTGAGCTCACTCCTCTCCTGGGTATCTGAGGAGCCTTTTCACACAGACACAAATCTCATGATCAAATCTCCATAGCTCTTTGCTCTTTGCCCTCTCTCTGTCCCTGTCCCTGTCTCTGTGTCTGTCTGTCTGTCTCTCTCTTTCTCTCTCTCTCCCTCTCTCTCTCTCTCTCTCTGTCTCTCTATCTTTAGTATTTTTTCTATCCGTCTTTCTCTATCTATCTATCTATCTATCTATCTATCTATCTATCTATCTATCTATCTATCTATCTATCTATCTATCTATCTATCTATCTATCTATCTATCTATCTATCTATCTATCTATCTATCTATCTATCTATCTATCTATCTATCTCATGTGTCTGTCCTTTTGTCTGCCTGCTTGCTAAATGCTAATCTGATCCAGACTGCAGCTGCAGTGTTGAAGGACTGCAGCATGAAGGTCAACTTGCTTAATCAATCCTGCCTCAACTGGGGTGGAAAGAACAGCTGATTCCCTGTGATGCTGAAAATTGATGTAAATACATGTTTCCCAAGTGAATTAATCCACACTAAAGAATCTTCCACAAAAGACACATGTGCATGTGCACACACACACACACACACACACATACACACACACACACACACACACGCACACTTACTTATGCATTCCCTCAAATGGTAACATATCCTTTCTGTCTGTCTCAATGTCTCTCTATTTCTGTCTCTTTCTGTCTGTCTGTCTGTATGTCTGTCTGTCTGTCTGTCTGTCTCTGTGTGTGTGTGTGTCTTTTTCAGACACACTCTCACATACAAACACTTCACTATTTTCCTCATTCCTACTCTTTTTGCCTCGTACTTGTGTTTCAATACATAAGACTATTTGCATCTTATGCCAAGCTTACACCAAGTGACTGTGAAGCAATTTGACTGCCCCAGGCAATTTAGTCTTATTCTCAAGGTTAAGTCGTTTTTAGTCTTGGCTCATGTAGAAAGTGAAGTAAACACTGTCATCAAGCACAGGGTAGCTCTCTTCAGCACCACGAGAAAGTTGCCATGGTAACACAGAGAGTTGGTGGTTTTATTTGTTTTATTTTTACTGTTATAAACTTCCATAAACTATTCACAAGTGTATCAAGATACCAAGTGAACTTTACATTTCACAATGTCATTATGCTATAGTTTGAGGATTTCGCCCACAACATAATGCTGAAGGGGCTGACAAAGATGACTTAACCTAAAAATTATCCCATCCCATTTATTATATATGTTAAAAGCTTATTGAATAATATGCATGCAATGTATGTAAGGTACAATTCCCTTGCCTTCTCTGTGTCTGTAGACTGTATTGTATACCAGCTTTGTTGAGTTTCTATTGATATAAGAAGCACAACTTGAAACCACATTTAATTGCAGTCTTGTAAATAGTGATCCAACATTTTTTTTTCAAACTTTAGTCGAAGTCTATGACTGAAACAACTGGATCTAATTGTACATTGTCTTTTGATGTAAGAAAGCGTCTTTCAAAAGTCATTTCAGAATCTTTTTAAAGTCATGTGATATATGTTTAGCTTTAAAGAGATATACACACCAACTCAGGCATACACACACAACACTTGTGTATACACAAATTAAAACCTTCACACTTAGTTGTTAGCACAGAGCCTCAGAAGATGAACTTGAGGCAGACCATCTTCGTGTTCATCTGGGCCTGTTCTGTGCTCATCTAAGTGCAAGAGGCGTAGCTCCAGTCGCCGCTTATTAGCAGATGGTGAATTGGCGTAGAACCATTTGCCTCATCAATCAACGCTGGCATGTGTGTGTGTATGGGCCCATAGGAAGATTAGTATCCTTAGGAAAGTGTCCATACTCAGCACCTTTAATCACACTGTAGACAGTTTCAATCTCTGTCAGGATCCCATCTGATGAGCGTCTGAGGAGATCGAAGCTACTGTATTGTAAATCTCTCTCTGTCTGTCATTAAGACTACAGTCCTTCAGACCTGCTAATTAAACTAGCACGTGCCAGACATCTAAACATAGTATATGTTTCCTTAGCGCCACTCCCCTCTCACTCCCCCACTCCCACCTCTCTCCCTCCCTCTCTCTCTCTCTCTCTCTTTCATCTACAGTATCTCTATGTCTGTCTGTCTTTCTCTCTTGCTGTCTCTCTCGCTCTCTCTCCCTCACACACACACACATACACATACACATACACGCGCACACACACAGACACACATACACATACACACACACATTGCCCTGCCAAAGCTGCCACCATCGATGCCACTTTTTCAATCTGAATTTCATCTGTGTATATCACAGGTGTTTTTGCACCTTGGTTTGCACGTTCTAGCTAGAACTAAATGCGTTTTTTTTTTCACTTTTACAATATGCAATGATAAGTTCGAGTCCAAAATGATCTAGTCGAATCTTATCTCATCTAATCAACACCTCTGTCCTCATCACAGACATCTCCTAAATGTTTGAACTCAACTCAATTCAACAAACATTGTAAACACAATGGTCCAGACTGTCAATAATTGGCCTCAGTTACACAGTGTAGTCAGTGGTGATTGGTGACTGTTATTCATCCATAAGTAATTATCGGAATCAGCCTGCGCATGTTCCATGTTTTCATCCCACTGCTCCTGCCTAGGCTGTAGATCGAGGGCGAGCAATCCATCTTATTGTTGTCTAACAATTGCCACCAACTCGGGACCTCCCCTTTTGTTTGTGTCTACTGATTCATGGACAACTAATCAGTCACCAACACACACACACGCACACACACAAACACACACACATGTACACACTCCCACTGCAAGCTATTAGCAGAGCGGCCCTCAGACTAATTGGATTACAGATTTTATGTCACGTGCGAAAGTGCAAGAGAGAAAGCGAGTTGATCCAGTCAGGCGAGTGGGTGGATCAAGTAGGTGGATCAGTCTGAAAAATGGGTGAACTTATGGAGAACCAGAGAAACATTTAAACACCAACATGGCAGAAATGTTGCCTTCATTTTTGACAGCCCTAGGGAGCGCTATGTTCTTTTTTTATTTTAATTAATTTTTTTAAGCCCTCTGGTTGCCACTTAGACGCCCATCACACCTGTAGTGGCAACATCATCAAACACTTACATCAGCCTGTGAGCTCTCTTGTTCCTGTCACACACACACTCACAAGCCCTCCTTTCCATACCTCCTACCCCCCTCTGGCTTTCTTTCTTTTAGTTTTTAACCTAAAAAACTATCTCTCTCTCTTTCTCTCCCTCCTGTGCAATTGCAGTCTTATCAAGCTGACAGACCCAGCTCATGCAGATGAAAAGGGTGATTGGTGGCCAGAGGGTGATTTTAATATCATGTGACAACAGGTCGACTCAGCCTGACACGTTGCGACTCCAGCAAAACACGGCTGTAATCAGGGAGATGACAAACACAGAATGGTGTGTTCGTGTACTGGGTTGCCCTCTTTACAAGCATGTGTGTCCACTTTGCCTAGACAGGAGACCCAAACACAACTGTTTACAGCATGACAAAGTACGACTGAATTGTCTGATTGTGCCACATTTTCTCCTTGGCTCTAAACACTCGTCTTGTCTGTCTGTTTGTTTGTCTGCTTGTTTTGTTTGATGGTAGCTTTTTTCAAGCTATTCTCTGGGTAATGGACATAAATTACTCTATATATATGGACTGTTGTGAATAGATATGGGATATGTACTGTAGCATTCAGATTAAAATTTTACATACCCATGAAAAAAAGCTTCTCCCTGTCTCCCCCCCACCTCTCTATCTCTCTCTCTTTTTCCTTTCTTCATCTCTATCTCCCTCCCTCTGCCCCTCTTTCTTTTTCTGTGTCTTTTCTCTTTCTCTCTCTCTCCCCCACCTCTCTATCTCTCTCTCCTTTTCCTTTCTCCATCTCTCCCTCCCTCCCTCTGCCCCTCTTTCTCTCTCTGTCTTTTGTCTTTTTCTCTCTCTCTCCCTATCTCTCTCTATCTCTCTTTTCCTCACTCCATCTGTGCATCAATCTTTCTCTTTCTCTCAGTTTTTTTCTCTCTATCTCTCCCTCTTTCTTTTACTTCCCAATCCACTTAAACTGCGAGCCCTGGCAGTGTATTTCAGCAAGCTCAAAGCACCGATGCTCCGCCACATATTTTTCACCATTTATCAAAACTATTGATCCATCGGGTGTCCGGGGGAAGATTTATACCAGCAGTGGGTCGCTATCCGTCTGTGAGTGGAGCAGAGCAGAGCAGTCCCTTTTACTGTCTTCCTAACTCATTGTTTCCGTGTGAACAGAGGCTTGTTAAGTTGCCATGTGTTGGGCAAGGCAGACAAAGTGTGCGTGTGTGTCTCCTGTCTTTGCACTTGACTTAAAAAGCATGGATGCATTGAGCCGAAGAGAATGGGAAAGTGGGTGATGGTGGCGGTGGCGGTGGTAGTGGTGGTGGTGTGTGTGTGTGTGTGTGTGTGTGTGTGTGTGTGTGTGTGTGTGTGTGTGTATGTGTACAGGGCTATGTTTGTGTGTGTGTGTGTGTGTGTGTATGTGGGGCTGCTAGAACAGGTGTAAAAGGCTCGTCTCCGAGGCACTGGAGTCACAATGCAGTACTTCAACAGCAGGGGCTTAAAAACACACTTAAACCTGAGACAAGTTAATGCCTGGATATACTCGCCGTTTTTTTGTAACTTGCACGCGGCAGCCCCATTGAAAACAATAGGCAATGGCTAGTCTGGTTTCAGCTAACTTTAGCCTAGCCTAAACATGTATTTTCCATTGCTACAAATCAGCTAATATTACTGGAAACTCACAAGAAATATAAACACTGACTAAAAACTTTTAGGATTTTGTTCAGTTTTATCCACAAACCAACTTAGGTGCAAACCTGCAGTTCGTTTATTAAGCTAACTTTTTGCCTTATCCTATCATCACTCATAAGGTCTTATAAAGCTGAAAACACTGTAAATATACACACTGACTCAAACCTTTTCGGATTTATCCAGTTTAATTCCCAAATCATGATGTAAACCTGCAATTCAGTCATGTTTCACTCCTCTGACACGCAAGGTTCCTGAACTACTGTGGCATTTGACACCTCTGACGAGGAGAGAATTGCCGTGTGTGTCGAATGAAGTATATATGGGCGCGCGGCGCTGTGACGTCACTTTTGCGCACGCACTTCTGCGCACGGCGAGTATATCCCTAGCTTTAAAAGGTGGTGTTTTGTTTGACTGCCTCAGTGATCACATTTGATCGAGATCCCAGAGGCATGTGTCCTTGTGCACTATCATCCATATCAGAGGAAAGCCAGTCAGCAGTGTTGCCTCAGCTTGGCATTATAAGTATAGGTAGACAGAGTCTGAGTGGAAGCACTTAAGTGAGAGTGAGCCCCTGATTTGACAACTTAGTGTGTTGACTAATTATGACCTCATTTCCGAAGGAAAGTGGTGCATATGAAATTGCCTCCTTTTCCATCCGTTAAGTTTAGGAGGAACACAACATTTTAGTCTTGCACCGCTGGCTGGCAGGCACAGCTGGCCAACAGGGTGTTGTATGGCTCCAGGATGGCGAGCAGTAAAACCACAGACAGCATTGGCTAAAACGCTTGCTCTGCTGGTGGACCAGATGGTCCAGTTACAGTCTCCCAGCAGCTGAAAGATGTATAAAGTGGAGTGAGCTCGGCCGTTTGTATGCAGGCCCTTACTTGCATAGCTGTGTCTAGGCAGAACAATTACTTGCTGGGTGTGCGGTAGACAAACGAGAGACTTCTTTTTGATCTCGTGCATTTCCTCAGCCCCTAGCCTTTCTTTGCTTTTTTCTCTCTCTCTTAATTTCTTCCTTCCGGCGTATTTTCTCACTATCTAATTTTATCTATTATCCAATTAAAACGGGGGGAAAGAAAGCTTTGGAACCTCCATGTCCAGGAGGAACAAAGACATAATTATGCTGCTTTGGAGAGACAGTCAGTCGGTCCATTAGCGGTTAGCTCCTCTCTATCTGGTAGAAAGCAGTTAGGACACTCCAGCCAGCTAACGCTGATAGCTTTGTAACAAGGGTGGAAGGAGCTGTTGGGGTTGTCATACTGTAATGTTTATACTTTGTGTTCATTTTTTTCTGGTTACTCTCACACAGCCAACATAAACTCGCCTGCATGGGCTTGGAATGAACATATCCCTGATTCTAACTCATGTATAGAAGTCCTAGAGATCCAAGAGAGATGCTTTTTAGTGACCACTTTAATTCTCTAGGTAATTAAAAGTCAAATATCAAGCATGCTAGTTAATGTCAAAGACTGAAGGAAAATGATGGTTCCTTTCTCTGACATTGGAATTATTTTACATGAAATCAGATTTGTGATAAATATAACAAACTAGATGTTTCTGATTGCCTTCAACTCATGTAACAGTCAGGCACAGGCAATATCGTTGTCATTTTGTAACAAATTATATGTAGCTGCCTCAGAGCAGCACCTAGACACACCATCTTTCACCTTTTACCTGTGTGTGTGTGTGTGTGTGTGTGTGTGTGTGTGTGTGTGTGTGTGTGTGTGTGTGTGCCAAGTGAAGTAACCTCAAAGGGTGTGCAGAGCAATGCTGCAGGTTGGAAAACAGCTTAATGTTATTTTTTTCTATACTGAAACATACAGTACCTGAATTAATTTAAAATTTAAATTAAAAGTAATACAAACAAAAAGAAACTGGCTCAAATATTTTTTTCCATTTTTAGACTATGGCAGACAAATTACACTATGGCAGGTTGCCATAGTCTCGTCAATGTATGGGAAACTGAAAGGGAAATTGAAATCATTGAAATCTATAAGTGTCAGTACAATTTGTGTGCCTGCATGTGTGTGTGTGTGTGTGTGTGTGTGTGTATGTATGTGTTTTTGTGTACCAAACATTTTATGCCATGTACCAATGTCTTTGTGTACCAAATGTTTTATGCCATCACTGTCAGCTTGAAGTCCTTCAGAAAGGTTGTGTGTGTGCGTGTGTGTGTGTGTGTGTGTGTGTGTGTGTGTGTGTGTGTGTGTGTATCTGGGGTGGGGGGAGGCTTAAAGATGTGTCAAAAATAGAGCAAACAGCATCTTGGCTGCTCCCTGGTGACGTATCACTCAGCGTTGGTTCCCCCACCCAGCCTATTTCACCCCACATCCATAATGCATGAGTCACCGGTGGCGTCTCTCTCTTTCTGTCGGGCTCTGTTTTGACAGATGGCCTTCTCCGCCTGATCCATCGTGCTGTGCGAGTGAGAGTTTGTGTTCACAAATCTTCTGAGGGTGTGTTTGCGAATGTGTGTGTGTGTGTGTGTGTGTGTGTGTGTGTGTGTGTGCGTGTGTTTGTGTGTGAAGGAGTGTTTGCGTACGCATAATGAAAAGACTTGTGTGCTGGTTGTGCGTGGCTGTCAGAAATAGTGGGGGTGTCAAGAGTTACACTGACTTACATGCCTGGATATGCACAGTGTGCATGTGTGTGTGTGTGTGTGTGTGTGTGTGTGTGTGTGTGTGTGTGCACGCGCATGTGTCTGTGTCATGACACAAATAAAGATGGGGCAGTGGTTGTCCTTCACAGCTAGCACAGGGATGACATGCTTTGTCACCTGCTATCATTCAGAGAAATGCTGTAACTGCTACACTGGTACATATACAGGAGACACTGCAAACATTAAGCCACCTCTGTATCCAGTCGTATAAAGTGCGATGGCATTTTATTATTAGTGACAGAACAGGAAGAAGTATCCATCATGCTACTCAACACTGCTAGTGCATTTTAGCTCATCTGTGTGTTTGTGTATGTATTTTTGTGTGTGTGCATTTGTGTGTCTGTTTGTCTGATTGTGTGTGTGTGTGTGTGTGTGTGTGTGTGTGTGTCTGTGCACATGGGTGTGTGTCTGTGTGTCTGTGTGTCTGCGCGCACATGTGTGCATGTATGTGTTTGCATGGAGGAATCCCCCTGAACTCCTCTGCTTACCTCAAGTTGAATTAGATCATTATCAACCTGCTCAGAGGATCATGGGAAAAAACGAGAATGCCCATCTCAGTGCGGATGAGATCGTCTGTCATTACTGGCCACTGGCACCCTGCTGGCACCAGGGCTCATCCCTCTTGCTGTTGGAGACCCCTGGAGTTTGTCACGCCTAAGCATGTAATTATGCTCTGCTAGACACCGCCACAGCAGTGCCCCAGCTGGGAGGCCATTTTAATGTCCTCAAATTAGTTCCCTTTAAAAGCGGACAGTGCTGTTCTTATGGGGGGGTTGGGGGGGGGGGGGGGGGGGGGGCAAATGGAGGGAGAGAAAGAGAAAAAGAAGAAAGGATGATTAAAGGAGGAAAAGAGACAGATCAGATACGTAAAGAGGCAGGTAATGGACTGGAGCAAAGAGAAAGCAGGAAAGAAAGGAGAATTACAGGACGAAAGAAAATAGTTAGGCTTGATGGATAAGAGACAGGAAGAGAGTAAGACAGGCAGAGAATGACAGCGAGACAGAAGAAGTGGTTCCTGCAGGCGTCTCTTGTTTAAGCTGGTGTTTACTGGCATTTAGACCGTCCACAGCACAGTTTGTGTGTGTGTGTGTGTGTGTGTGTGTGTGTGTGTGTGTGTGTGTGTGTGTGTGTGTGTGTGTGTGTGTGTGTGTGTGTCAGACTGTGTGTGAGTGTGTGTGTTCACCTACACACCCCAGCTCCCCAGCTCTAGCAGTATGTGTGTGTGTGTGTGTGTGTGTGTGTGTGTGTGTGTGTGTGTGTGTGTGTGTGTGTGTGTGTGTGTGTGTGTGTACTTGCACACAGAGTGTCCAAGACTCTCACAGTGGGGGTCCCATTATTCCCCATCCACCTCTACAGAGAGGACAGAAGGCAAAACTAGGAAGAGAGAGTTAAGCTTTGCCAGTCACAGAGGTGAGCACATGTAGCATTCTCAGATGAAAGGAGAAGCATACTTGCTGCAATACAAGAAAAAGAAAAAAAATCTGAGGCATAAAATGGGAGAGACTGATTATTTTCCTTCTGAGCTTTGATTGCCAGGGTTCAAGCTGTCGGTGTTTCTGAGAGGAGAAGCATCAGAAAGACAGAGGAGTAGGGGGAGGAATGGAGCAGAGTGGAGGGGTGGAGGGTAGAGGAGGGGATGGTCTCCCCGTCATTTTTTATCATCAGAGCTGCCGCTCACTGTGGTGCGGATAAACACAGTGGCAACAGGGAACGTGTCGGGAGATTGGAGCATTTTCTGCCCAATCTGAGGGTTTGGAGTGGCCATACAGAGACTCCCAACCTGCCATGTAGACTGTCTCAGCCTGTGTCTTGGATTATCCATGGAAATGGAAGATTTGAGTGTGTGTGTGTGTATGTTTGTGTTTTTGTATGTGTGTTTGTGTGTGTGTGATTGGTGTGTGTGTGCGTGTGTGCTAGTATGTGGCATGACACAGGTGCATCTTTGGTCCCAGAGTCTGTGGACCATCAGGGTGTTTATTTGTGCTGGCTCACACCTGACAACTACACCGCCACTGAAGCCACAGCTTTTCCACTTCATCCACCTTATCAGTGCTATTATTTTTCAGTCTGGCAGTCAGTAAACTTCTTATTTAAGATGGCAAAGAAGCCTTTGAGTGAGACTGGAACATGAGACGTTTACCAGGGTGTGTGTGAGAAAGAGAAAGAGAGAGAGAAAGAGAGAAAGAGAGAGAGAGCTAAAATACAGACAGAGAGAGAGAAAAGGAGAGAACCTATAACAGCATCCAATCTCTTGAGATATACCAGTTCCAAATCCCATGTCCCATCTCTGCAGCAGCTTTTCCATACATTCTCTCTTTTAAATTGTTTTACCATTGTTTTTTTTTTAATTGCAAACAAGCGCTTATCCATACTTTTCTAATCTCTTAACACAAACACACACACACCTACAAAACACAATTGGTCTAATTGGAGGAGGGGGGAGGAATTTGAAAAAGCACATAGGCTGCATTCAGATAGTTGCTTCCTTTGAAAGTGTCTGTAGTCTAGAAGCAATCGCACAATTCAGGCGCCTTACTCCCGGGGCATCGTAAGGTAATGATCACATGTAGCCAAAATCCCTATCCTCATGCATGAATCCTGTTCAGTCAGTGCTGCACAGTGCTGCCTTTTAATTACATAGCCAGGTATGTGTGCAGTATGGTCTTCTAGCATTTGCATTTGGGCTTTTCTGAAGTCCTAATTAATTGTCCCTTATATCTTTCCTTGACCTTCTGATGTTTTCCATTAAGGTGAGGGAATAGACAATAGGGAAAAGACAATTCAAAGTCGCCCTAGGCTGAGGCAGAGAGGGAGATTTACATGTTCAGTATGGCACCTAAACTCAAATAGAGAAGTGGACTGACACAATCTAAATGGCACCCACAATGTGACAAAGGCAGAGACTGACACATTCAAGATGGCACCTAAACTCTAACAAAGACAAAGAGGGGTTGTAGCGAAGGGGAGGAGAAGTCACCCCACCCAGCTTCGAACCCTGGTCTCCGGGGTACCAAACATGCCATGGGTGTGCTTTCCCCTTCGGGAGGCTCTCCCATGCACTTCACACACTCACGCATCTCTCACCATGCTTTTCCCATCCAGGGTGCTAAACATACTGATGCTTCACCCATCACTGGGGTTCTTCACAACAGGCTCAACCTGGGGGTTCCTCATATGGCTCACACAGTGGGTGCACCTCTGATGGCCTAGCAGCAAGCCATCCCACTTCTGACAGCATTTGTAGCGAAAGGGAGGAGAAGTCAACCCACCCGGCTTTGAACATGCACTTTTGACCGCAGCGCCAAAGAGCCAGGCTCGTTGGTATGGCAGTCAGAGCACACCCATAACCCTAGCGATGGTCACTCCATCACAGGGGGACTGACACATTCAAAATGGCACCTAACTCAGAGACTGGAGGACTGACGCATTCAAAATGGCACTTACACTGTGAGAGATTGGATAAAAAAAACAGGGGGACTGACACATTCAAAATTGCACAAACTCTGACAAAGAGGATAATTGGCACCTAGACTGAGACAAAACGGTAGGCGCATTAAAAAATTGCACCTGCACTCTGAAGTTGTTATGTCCCCTACCAGACCTGAGGTAATTGTGGCCCTGGTCTGGCCCAGGTGAGGCACACTGCTAGAAAAATGTTAACTGGAAAACTGTTTATAGAACAAGGAGACGAGCTCTCCTTTTTCACCCATGACTGATTCAACCAACAAGAGATTTTTATGTAACTTGATTTCCAAGAACTGCAACAGTGCAAATACAGTACATGCTCTGCTGTGTTCATTGCGTGTTTGTGTGTGTGTGTGTGTGTGTGTGTGTGTGTGTGTGTGTGTGTGTGTGTGTGTATGTCTGTGCATAGGCTTGTCACAATAAGCAATAAATCAATTAATCACATGATAACTTCAAATGACCGTAATAAGTTCGCCGGCCTCAATAATTTCCATTGCCATGTTTGTTCGTTTTCCACGTGTCTCTGCAATTGAAGTGCAATTTTGTTTACAGTCTTGATAATCCATTTTGCTACTGTTTTGGTTTTATGTGGTTTTTATTTCCATTTTATTTATTTTATTATTCCATTTCATTTATTTTCTTTTTGTGTATTGAATATTTAAAATGTCTTCTAGTTCTCATGTAAAATATAGTCAAAAATGAAAGTTCACTGATCTTTGAAAGGGTGTACTTCCACTACTATGCCATTATCATTACATTAGTTGAAATAGACATTATTATCGTTTATCGCAATAATTTCTGCGACAATTTATTGTCCAGCAAAATTTGTTATCATGACAGGCCTATCTGTGTGTGTGTGTGAGAGAGAGTAAGTAAATTTATGTTTGGATGTGTGTATCAGAAATAGTGATGTTGAAGTGAGGCTATAATATGCTTGACAGAAACTTCATAAACCATATATTCATGAAGAAATATATGTGACTTGAAATGAATGCTCTTGTGTGTGTTTACGGGTGTGGTGTGGTGTGTCTGTGTGTGGTGGGCTGGACTGGGCTATATGCTTTTGTGAGTTGGCATGTTTGTTTGTGTGCGTGTGTGTGTGTGTGTGTGTGTGTGTGTGTGTGTGTGTGTGTGTGTGTGTGTGTGTGTGTGTGTGTGTGTGTGTGTGTGTGTGTGTCTATATATGTGTGAGTTAACGGACCCATCAGTGCACACTGTGCCAGAGGCTAAAACTGGTGTGCCTCAGGGCTGCTGGTCTAAAAGCTCAGTTCAGACAAGACCCTATAAACACCCCCAACATCTCTCTCTCTCTCTCTCACA
This sequence comes from Coilia nasus, assembly GCA_027475355.1. Taxonomy (NCBI): domain Eukaryota; kingdom Metazoa; phylum Chordata; class Actinopteri; order Clupeiformes; family Engraulidae; genus Coilia; species Coilia nasus. The sequence continues at coordinate 1,599,918 of CM050215.1, read as the reverse complement.
CACACACACACACACACACACACACACACACACACACACACACACACACACACACACACACACACACACACACACACACACACACAGACGACCCAGTGAACACCCCCAAGATCCCAGACCCCAGACAGACAATTCACACACAAATACAGACACACGCACACACACACACAGAAGCAGGAAGCAAGAGTCAGGCAGCACACACAGCATTCTGAATGGCCACTCAGCAAAAATACATCAGAAGAGGAAGAACAGACATACCTCATTAATAATTCAGCATGATTCATATTTCAGCCATCTTGTTTGTTTGTTTATTTATTAAGCTCTAGGTTGGCTTATTTATTTATTGTACACTGTCTTTAGTCCTGTGCATGAGACAGACTGGCTGCTGTGGCCCCTGTGGTTAGCATGAGCAGTGAGAGAACAACACTGACCTCTGTCTCTGTCTGGCTGTTTGTCTCTCACTTTCTCTCTCTCTTTTTTCTCGGTCTTTCTGTCTCCCCACCCCCACCTCTTTCTTTGTGTCCAGAGGTGAGGTGTTGAATAAAAGATGGAATAATTTGAGAGCTGTTTAGGAAGACTGGTCAGACTCCACCTTTTCTCCCTAAGTACCCCACTTACATGTGTGTCAGCACTGAAAATCCAGTTTGACTGTTTGTTCATTTGTGTATGTGTAGGTTTGTGTGTGTGTCAGTTTGGGTTTTTTCTATGTGTGGGTGTGTGTTTGTGTGTGAGAGAGAGAGAGAGACAGTGAAACAGATAGAATGTGTGTGTGTGTGTGTGTGTGTGTGTGTGTGTGTGTGTGTGTGTGTGTGTGTGTGTGTGTGTGTGTGTGTGTGTGTGTGTGTGTGTGTGTGAGTTGGCATAACTGTTCCAGCGGCTCCACCTGCATTAATAATGCAGGCAGCCCTGACCCGATCCACTCTGCTTCTCAGCAGCATCCTGCTGCGCGCACACACACACACACACACACACACACACACACACACACAGCCTTGGCCTGCTTCACTCTCCTTCTCAGCAGTGGCCTTGGTGTTGTTGTGCAGGGGCACTGTCATTTGGAACCCACTCAAAAGGGACTATCTAATGGCCACATCACTGCCCTGCATGTTGATATATAGGTTCTCTCTCCTGTCACACACACACACACACACACACAGATACACACAAACACACACGCGCACACACACACACACACACACACACGCAGATACACACAAACATATACAGTACACACACCAACACACACACAGATACACACACACACACATACACTGCTCCTTTAGGTTGGCATTAGACATGGGCATGGAGGAGAGAGACGCATGTGCCACCACACTGGAGAGCAGGAGAGAGAGGACAGAAGAGGAGAGGAGAAGAGATGAGAGGAAAGAAAACAAAATGAGAGGACTGGAAAGTAGAGGAGAGAGAAGGAAAGAAAATACAAGCAGAGGAGAAGAGAGGACAGAAGATAGGAAAGGACAGGAGAAGAGAGGAGATGAGTGGATAAGATGGAATGCAGAGATAGATAGAAGATGAAAGGAGAGGAGAAAAGAAAATATAGAATGCAAAGATAGATTGTTGGGAGTCAAGTGGAGAGGGTAGCAACCGTTAAAGCCAAGGTCTGGACTGAGCGCCATGCATGCAGGGTGTGTGTGGTGCGGGCCATGAGTGCAGGGTGCGAGTGCTGTGCCTGCAGTGTGTGTGGGGCGAGTGCTGTGCATGCGGTGTGTGTGGGGCGAGTGCTGTGCATGCGGTGTGTGTGGGACGAGGGCCATGGATATGCAGTGTGTCTGTGACAAAGGCCATGCATATGCAGTGTGTCTGTGGTGAGCGCTGTGCATGCAGTGTGTCTGTGGCGAGGGCCATGCATATGCAGGTTGTGTGGGGCGAGTGCTGTGCATGCAGTGTGCCTGTGTCGAGTACTGTCCATGCAGTGTGTGTGAGGTTAGGGCCATGCATATGCAGGGTGGCTGTCCTGTGCTGTGGTCCACATGGGGAGGAGGAAGGAAGACACAAGGAGGAGAAGGAATGATATGGTGCCGGCATCTCAAATAGCCCTGGACACTTTCTCTCTTCTGTTTTCCATGTATTCTGTGTTTCTCTCTCTCTCTACCGCCCTCATCCTCTGTTTTATTCTCCTTTTTATGTCTCTATCTCTTTCTCTCTTTTCATTCCTCCTCTTTCTCTCCCTCTGTCTTTGTCTGTTGGGCCTCCTTTACTAAATCAGTAATGCACACACACAGACACACACACACACATCCCTGCCGCTTGGCTGGTCCTCCATCACCTCCTCCAAGAAACTCAGATTGCATTTCTCCATGTTTGACAGCAGTGCAATGTCTAGTGACCCAACACTGAAACTTACCACCAGAGTTTGTGTGTGTGTGTGTGTGTGGGTATGTGTTTAAATATTAAGATTGCATTTGATATTGTGGCTCCTGTAAAGAAGATAAAAAGCTAATTCCCTGTCTGACCAAAGTGGAACCCTGTCTTAGTGAAATGAAACACCGGATGTTGGGATTACAAAATGAGAGGGATTAGGATGTGTGGTCTTGTGTCCCAATCTGTTGTCAAGAAATGCTTCCGAGGTCTTGACCTCAGCTCTTTGTGGAAATACATAAGGGGATTGTGAGGGAGGGAAGGGCATGGTGTGTGTGTGTGTGTTTGTGCATGCGTGCGTGTGTGCCTGCAAGCATGTGTGTATGTGTTTGTGTGTAGAGTAGAGATGGTAAAGTAGAGATACTTTAGTTATCCTGAAGGAAATTAAGGAGTTTAGTAAAGAGTTAAAGGAGAACAGTCAATTTTAAAATGTATTTCTGTAAGTCCTGTCAGTAGCGAGAAAAAAAATCAGTGTTGCCTACACCGAATTATGCTCCTCCTATGAAACGGGGTAGGCCTTAAACATGCTTTTAGCCTCTACGTGTTTGAAATGTCATTACAAGTGCTTAGCCATGTAAATTGATTCCTTCTGTGAACAAGGTGAATATTACTGCAGTTGATGTGAAAGAAATGCATAAAAGTTGTGGTAAATCAACCAGTGCACATACCTTTGTTTAGTTCCTGTGTTCTGGTGAGGTCCACACAAGTCTCACAACTCATACAATCCAGTATTCCAAAAAATATTCTCTTTCCACCAAGAAAAAATGCTATTCATGAATTGCAGTGGTTATGTCCATAGTAATGACACATAATTTTGGATTTACATTTTCAAATGGTGAGTTTGGATTATGTTTCAGTAGACTGACACATCAAGGCTCTTGTTTGTAGGCCAAAATAGGTTATCTAATGATTGAGCCCCAGTAAACAGCATATCGCTAACATGCATCAGTATGGAATTTAATTGAGGAAGGACGCTTTACTTACAAATCCAGATCAAAGAGACAACAGCTTACAAAGTGGTGCTTTCGTGACTTCAGTGTAGAGGATTGTGATTTTTTGCAGCTTCAGCTATTGTTACCTTACCTTCGAAAAGAAGCTCCATACTGCTAAAAACTACTCTGCCATGGCGTTGTTGAAAAGCCAAAACTCTCTGTGCAGTCGGTGTTCCATCCTGATTGGCTGCATTTGTGGTGACGAATAAATTAGACGGTATAGCAAGCAGGGCAGATGCTCCTGACCACAGATTGGCAAGTGCAGGGAATGAGATAATAATAATAATTAATAATCTTTACTTGTATAGCACAATTCATACATACAAGATGCAGCTCAAAGTGCTTTACAGTTTGGCAAGAACACCACAAGACAACAGTTCTTGCAGTCCAGTGGCGCCAGAGCAGACAAACACAATAACGAAATGACGTAATGACGCAATGCCCCGTTTATGTGGGCTCTTGAGAGAGTCTTTAAAGACAAAATAGTGTGTTTCATTCTCTTTATTTATTCAATGTCAGCTTATTGGTGGAAAAAATGACTGATACAGATTATTATACAAAATGCTATATCGGCCCTAATAATCATCCGATAATTGGTTGACACCTAGGGCCCTATCATGCCGCGGCGCACTGTACATTCGCGACGTGCGCATGGTGTCATTACTATTCTGTGCCAGCGCACTGTTAATTTTTTCAGGCAAAAAGTCACGTTGCCTAGATAGCAGATGACACTGCGCCATCTCGGGTGTGTCAGCGAAAAGAAGAGGTGTGGTCTGGCGCAAAGCGTGCCAGATGCTATTATAAGGACGCAAAAATTAAATCTGCCAGTGACCAACAAAACCCTGGTCTGTCGTCAGTTGCGCATTGCTGAAAAGCTATTTTATGGGCGCACAACGCTTTGGGATATAACGAGAGGGATCCCCCTCTTGATGAGTCGCTGTTAGGGGACGATAGCTATCCACTAAAGGCATGGTTATTAACACATACATCATGCCAACAACAGGGCTTAAAACGTCTTCAAGCTCCAAAAAGATGTCCGATTGCATACGACTACGAATCTGATTATTTACTAAGTGCAACGACATAAACACTGATACATATTTTGCAATAATGCACATTTATTGAGCAATCAGTTTTTTTTAATAAACATACACACATTGTTCATAACCAAAGGGAACAAACATTGTTCATAACCAAAGGGAAACAGTAAGTGTAAAAAACAGACTTAAATATCCATCCCAGAAGATTAACTGCTCATGCACGAGCAGATCGGTCTTGAAAAACGCTCCTAATGGGAAACACGCCATCTTAATAGCAACAAGCCATGGACAAAGCGCGGCTGGCTTTTAAAGGGAATGAGAGTATAAACTCTGATTGGTTTATTGCATGTTACGCCCCGAACACACCTATGATTAATTAGGTAACTTAGGACCAACCCTTTTGAACCATGCGCCAGGCGCAATGTTCACTTTTCCCGTCGTCAAAATAGCATATTGTCTCGGCAACGCCCCCAAAGCAACTTGCGCAACAGACTTTAGACAATGCGCTTATGATCGTGAAAATAGAGCCTTGTGTGTTTGTGTGAGGAGAAAAAGGTGTGGGAGTGGATGGTAGCCCATAGATGAACTCTGTTCCTCAGAGCATCCTTGTTAGCAGTGAGTACGCTGAGCTGCTGTGTACACACCCTGCGAGGAGGGCCGTGATTGTTTCCCAGTGACAATGAGGTGCCTGTGACGTGGATGCACGGGGATGTGGTGTGTGTTTGCACAGCACTAGTGTGCTGGTCAGGCAGTGACATGGGGATGAAGTGTGTGTGTGTTACTGTGTGTGCGTGCATGTGTTTGTGTCTGTGTGTGTTTGTGTGTGCGCATGTGCGTGCATGTGTGCGTGTGTGTGTGCGCAGTGCTAGTGTGCTAGTCAAGCAGTGACAGGAAACTGCACCTGCCGTGTTCACTGAAGTGCCTGAAGCCTGACCTCTCTGCGTGGGTGATGGGGCTACACTTAGAATAGGATGAGTCTCTGTGTGTGTCTGCTGCCAATGCCAGTAAAAGGGGCAAAATATAGAGTTTGTGTGAGTGAGTGAGTGAGTGAGTGGTGTGTGTGTGTGAAAGAGAAAAATAATATTTCAGAGTGGTGTGTTTGAATGATGATGAAACATAGTAAGTGTGTGTGTGTGTGTATGTGCGTGTCTGTCTATTTGTGCATGTTACATCTTACATAACACAAATTACCTCTCTGTTACCCATGCACCCATTCAAATCTCATACAACCCCAATTCCATAACAGTTGGGTGTTAAATGTTAATAACAAATACATGCTGTAATTCTCAAATAATACAAGCAATATATTTATTTGATAATAGTCCAAGGACAACATATCAGTTATTGAAACTCAATTTATTTTTTTTATTGTTGTATGGGATATTTGTGGTTATTTTAAATTTAAGGCCAGCAACATGTCTTAAAAAGTTGGGATGGTGTCAATATGGGACAGTGGCAATACATTGCTTTTATGGTTTGAGAATTATAGCATTTATTTTTTATTTACATCTAACAATATCCTTACTCTTATGGAATTGGGGTTGTACACAATTGATATGTTGAAGCAATACTGGTTGTCTTTTTTTGTTTGTTTGTTTGTGTGTGATTGAATGAGAGAGATGTGGAAGTTAGACAGTGAAGTAGATACAGAGTGAGTCGGAGACTGAACACAAGCCTTTGCCTTTTTTTGTGTATGGCCGAATCTTAATCCTCTTTGCTGGGCTCATGGAGATGCTTTGACAAGGTCACAGCCAACACTTAGAAAAGACACGCAAAGGACACACAGGGCATGCTGCCTTACCCCTGTCATGGCAGAGGTGGAATTACCATTGATTGGATAAGCTTTCTGCTGACAACAATTTTCTGTCTTGTTTGTTTGCTTCTGTATTCTTTGAAGCATTTATAGAAATCTATAATCCTCCAGTTATGATTGTATCCACAGATCTGATTAGTGTGTGTGTTGCTGTAAGATACTTAAGGTGCTATCAGCAATGTATTTGTTTTGGTAATGCTTTTTATGTCATTCAGCTAATATCTCCGTATGATCTGGTAGCTCTCTATTTCCTTTGTACACTGTAAGATGAAATGTTCTTATGCAGCTCAGATTCCATGAACTGAAATACAGCCTGTCTGCCTAACAAGGGTGTGTAGATTTTTGGACATCACTGAAAGTAGAGGTGGACTACCTCTCTTGCATGTTTTATAATACAAACCATAAACAAAACCAGGAGAACTTTATGGTTATAATAATTATGCATGCCAGCAACATTGCCTCATGTATTGTCACATTTACACTTTATTCATAAAGCTACAAGTATAAAAGTGTGGAATTCTAGTCGTGACATGTGTGATGGGGTGACATGGGTTATAGAGGCTAATGGTCAAGCAGATTGAGGTTGTCTATTACTGTTGTTCACACTGCTTGAAAACAGAAGTTTAGTGATCCACAGGAGGATATCAGGAAGATTCTTGTGCCCATGCCATATCTTAACATCACATTTCATGTGCAAAGCATTTGATTTCCTCAGTAAGACTTAGGGCTGGGCGATATGGCTGAAATCTGTATCACGATATAAGTGTTTCATATCGGTCGATATCGATAATTATTGAAACATTGTGTGACCTATTTAAAAGTAACAGGAGGGAAAAATCTATTCATTTTTATTTTTTTAACTTAACCTTCCTCTGACAGGCAATAAGCATTCAGGCAAAATGACTGTCAAAACACGTTCAATGTTACGATCACAATGAAAACTGAGTGATCCGAGAAAGCTCCAGCTGTCTGAACAGTGTGAACACATTAGGATAAGTGGTTTTGATAAAGTGGTATTGTATCATTGAAAATATATCGATATGGCGATATAGTGTCAAATACATATCGATATAAATATTACGATACGATATTACGATAATATCGATATATCGCCCAGCCCTAGTAAGACTACACCTACATTGAAATGCTACAACTCTCCTGGTACAAGGCTGCTGAGACAAACTTTTACTTACCACACATTCACTGCAGCGATGGCAAGAAAGTTACATTTCACCCTGGCGGTCCTTCCAATGGTGCTGTTGAAAATGTTATCCAGATATTGACACTCTGGTGTAGGCTGGACTGATGGACAAGATGTTTGGATTGTTTACACTAACAAACATCAGCTGGGGGATTCTAAAATTCGGATTGGTTGCCACTGATCCATGTGGTAGTAAAGTTCACCTTCTCATCTCATGCCTCCTTCTGCTCTCGCCACCTAGGCATGCAGGAATGCTTGCTCACATAGAAAATGAATGACCTCTGGCCAACTAGATTCTGTCAATACCTCTAGAATGAATGCAGGGTCGAGAAAAGTGAGACACTGGTTTATGATTGACAATTTTATTGAGTTAGTATGTATAAGTTTTGTAAATAAACAATGCTGACACAATGAATCACATATAAACACACAGATGAACAAAGATTTTAATAGATAAATGCATGCTTACATACATAATTCACTTACAGTAGGTTACACATGAAATGTAAATGGAATATGCAACTCACAAACTGTTGTGTTAGCATTGTGTTTTCAAAAATATTTGGGAACTGACCTTGGAGTTAGGAGTCTGCTGGTTTAGGGAACCCTAATCCACTCTACAGATACCTATTGACGTTTTTTAGGCCTAAGAAAGACCATTGGCTAACTTAGAACTAATTACTTTTTGGTGGTGATCCGGATCACCATCTGGATCCTGGATTTTTTTTTAAAGGATTCTTCACCATTGCGAGATAGGGCCAAGTTGTTCCCCACAGAACTTAAGATCTTAAAAGTGATTAGATTTTGGTGGTGATCTGTGCTGCCTTGGCAGAGGTCTGCACTCTCTGAGTGCTCTTCTAGTCTTTTATTATCTTACATAAGCATTTCTAACCTATGAGACATAGCAGGGCTGCAGTGATGTCTTGGTTACAGTGATATATCAAGGTGTCATTACTAGAGAGGGGAGCGTAAGTTTCAAATTAGCTGGCCACAGTGCCCAAATGAGAGAACTACAAATAAGACTTTAAAGTGGTGAGACGGAAAGTATGACAGACCTTTTCAGTAAAAGGATGGAGGAGATGGAAAGATATAGCTCGCTTTTGAGGTGCTTCCCAATCTCCTCTTTTGACTCCTCTTTAGTTGCTGCATATGAAGACAGTTAAAACATTAAAAAAGGAAATAAAAGATGAAAGCACACCATTTACACTGACACCAAAAAAGTCTTTATAGACCTGTCTTATCTTTCCCCTTGTCTTACTGTTTCACTAGTTTATTTGAGAGAATATTAAGTGCAGAAATAGTCTGCTCAGACAAGGTTTGTCAAGAAAGTCTTGTCTTTTCTTTAAGAGCAGAGTTTAGCACATTAAAAAGTCGGTCACCCTTATCATCACTAGCTGATTTCCATGCAGCAGTGCATTTCATGTCACTGTATTTGTAGTGAATCCACTGTGGGCAGGCTAAACCATTTTGCTGAGGGACCTTAAGCTGCATGGGACATACTGGAGGTTACCCATGTCAGGGACAATGTTATGAAATCGATACTGAGATATTTGTTAAATACAGGGCTGACCCATTAATGATAATAATAATAATAATAATAATAATAATAAACTTTACTTGTATAGCACAGTTCATACATGCAAGATGCAACTCAAAGTGCTTTACAGTTTAGCAGGGTTGTTACAAGACAACATTTCTTGCGGTTCAGTGATGTCGGAGCAGATAAATACAGTAGCAGACTGACTCTTGCATGAACACAGGTAGGCAGTCCTTGTAGGCCCTAGTCAGCAATCTTTGTAGTCCAGTGGCGCTAGAGCTATGCAACGCCCTGTTAATGTGGGCTCTTATGTGAACATAGGTCGGCAGTCTTTGCAGACCAGAGGCACTAGACGAGGAAAGTTCATTTAGGCGCAGTCGGTTGTTAGTGTCCCCAGGGAGCAACAGGGGTGAGGAAAAACTCCCTGTTCGTTTGATTTGCGTGAATTCAGGAAGAAACCTCAGGAGTCAGTGAGTAAAACTCCCTGTTTTTCTAGGAAGAAACCTCAGGCAGAACCACGTCTCCCAGGGAAGCCCATCTGCCGGGGCTGGTAACGGTAAGTCTGTGACTGTTTGAAGGGCCTTTAGTCTGGGCGGAGGAGTCTGTCTGGAGGGACTTTGGTCCGAGTAGTTAGGTATAGGCTTGGTTGAATAGGTAGGTCTTTAGTTGTCGCTTGAAGATGTCGATGGATTCTGCTTCTCTGATGTGCTGTGGTAGGGCATTCCATCTCTTTGGGGCGGAGTACGAGAAGGCCGATTCCCCGATCCTTTTGGATGGTGCGTCTGGAATCCTCAGGAGACTGGCATCAGCGGATCTAAGGGTTCGTGCAGGGGTATAAGAGGATAATGCGTCAGCAATATAGCATGGGGCAAGGCCATGTACAGCTTTAAATACCAGTAGTAGTACTTTGAAGTCAATTCTATAGGATACAGGTAGCCAGTGTAGTTCAGCCAGTACCAGAGTAATATGCTCCATCTTTCTTGTTTTTGTTAGTAATCTAGGTCAGTATTTACAGTGCGGTCTATTGAGGTTTAAGCAGACAAGTGGAAGATTTGGTGACATGGGAAAGGGTTTAAAACCGTTTTTCCAGAATCTCCAGGATTTGTGTGGTGATCTATCTATCTATCTATCTATCTATCTATCTATCTATCTATCTATCTATCTATCTATCTATCTATCTATCTATCTATCTATCTATCTATCTATCTATCTATCTATCTATCTTTCTTTCTTTCTTTCTTTCTTTCTTTCTTTGCAATGGACAGCTATACTGTAAGACCTACTGAAATGCCTCAAAGCAGACTTCCTGACACTGCCTGTGCCACACAAGTGCATACGGTAAGAGAGAGTTAGGTTTAGTGAACAGCTGTGTGGTACATTTGTAATCTGCAGCTGACAGCTGGTTCAGGATCTAGCCATGACCAAATGATGATTGTGATGGATTTCAGTGTAAACAAAGAAACACATTTGCAGGACCAGTGTATTGTTTCTAAGATATGATTTTGTGACAGTATTTGGTAGATTAACTCAAAATAAGGGTGGGATATAGAGGAGTCTTAAATGTTTGCTGTGCTTAGAGAATATAGCCAAAGGGGTTGCTACCTACTGAGAATTAAGTTAACTACTGTCATTAAAGGTACCTCTCAGGGTGTATTTAAAATAGCCATCAGGAAGGCAGTTAAGGACTTGAAGACCCACTGTAGTCTGTGCAGAAAGCCACTTTAACCACAGGACAAAGAAGTGACTTCCTTACAATCACAAAAGCAATGCACTTATGCCTAGCAGGGAGTCTGAATTGCACATCGTCAGCATAAATCAGACAGCCATGGAGCAGCCAAAGATTAATGATGCCTGAATAGACGCTTATGCTGGGATGCTGGGAATGGTAGTCTGAAGAGTCAGGATGTCTGCTTTGAAGCTGTTTCCTTTCACAGAGAGTCCTAGTTGGGCCTCACCACCTGTGGTCTCAAATATCACACCCACCAAATAACACATAAGCTCTTTTTTCCTAAAGGCCAAGGCAGTTATGATCTCAAGATCATGAACTCAAGCACACAAATGTGGGAGTAAACAGCATTCCTGCCAAAGATTAGGTCTTCTATTGACACCGCATAATCAATATAAAGGTGCCTGCATACTGCCCCAACAAACACCAAAACATTTTTTTGTCACCTAATGTCACTAACACCAACAGTTGGGTCAGTGTGGACCATGAGTCTGTGTTTGTTAGTTATTGTTACATGGTAGCTAGCTGAAAGAATTCTGAGCATTCTAAAGACTGCCATCTGCTGGTTGCCAACAACTGCCAACTTTAGAGTCAGTGTTTGTTGGAGCAGTGTTCAAGCGCCTTAACTCCCTGATACAATGCTATAAGATTGTCATGATACCACATTATGACACATTATGTGGCGCACTCTACGCATGCAACTGCTAAACCTAACTTATAGACCCATCCGACGAAATAACCGGAAGTCGAACGGCCGTCATTACTGCAGTGTGCACAAAGCGGAGTAGCCTATGGGAGTAGCGGGCATTTGATTGTAGAGTGGAGTAGAGTTACTTTATTGATCCCGAAGGAAATTAAGATGTCTAGCAGCATACACATAATATACATTACAAAACAGATCAAACATATTGCACACATATGCATACATACAAACATTTACTTAGCTGGGGAAAAAATGTAAACGGCGTGCCAAGAACTGGACCATTTTTCGTCCTGAGAGGACGTGTGCCGTCACTGGCTGCTATAATAACAGCAAACAACTACAAGTTTGGAAAAAAAATCTGTATATGAGACACACAAGCCCTTACTTAATGAGGACTGTCCATGTTGTAGACCGTATGGTCTACACCGCTTTCCTGGTCATACCGAGGATGAAGTTGTTTGCCTAAAGTGGATTAAAAATAGTACTATGTGGTGCAATATTTGCGCGACCCATCCAGAGCTCAGGTAATTCTGACCTTCTGTCAAAGACCTGTAGTCTATTTTCTCCCTATATCCTACTTTAATATTTCCTACTTATTGCTCAAACAAATGATTATTTCCTAAATTGATATCGGTATTAATTTAAGATACCTACATCAGTAACCAAAGGCCACTGTCTAACATCTTCAATCCAGGTAAAGTTATTCATGATGCTGTCCCTTCATAATGCTGTTACTGTTGAACATATTGTTACGAGTGCATGGCTCAAGGCAAACGTAACATGAAAGGGGAGACCACACCGGAGTACAATAATCAAAATATACATTTATTTTAGGAGTTACAGTAGGGTAAATACGATGAGTGCAGTCAGTATAAATGGAAGCTTAAGAACTGAAAATATAGATCAGTCAAAGTGTTCAAAAATAATGAAACAAAAAGGACTGCTGGAGAGCTGGAAAACACAGGTGCCGGTGGCCAAGGCAAAAGGAGGCCACACAAAACTGGAGAACCGCCCCCTTATAAAGGACACCCGGACCAGGCAATAATTGGAACTGGATTCCATTCACCTGCAACACTCAGGACCTACGGGAGACAGGTGACACACAAGAGGGAAGAGGCAGACCGCAGGCAGCCCCAGCAACCAAGCAGGGTCGTAACAATATTGATAGCGGCAAGATGGCAGCATAAACAAATACCACGGCTTTCTTTAATTTGACATTGTGATGCGTTCTTTAGAACGGTGACTAATTTTCTATATACTTTACCTATGAAGTAGTCCCTGCTTTCCGACTGTATCACGTTTATGTATCAGTGCGCCAAGTTCGTAGTGAACTTTAAATAAACAGTAAAGATGTGACAGCTTTAGCAAAGGACGAGCAGATGGAACAAAACAGAGTTGCAACATGTTATATGCCTCTGAGATATTTTTTTAGTGCTGTGACGCTGCATTTGGACTCTCTACTAATGTGAATTCTACTAACAAAACTTTGGAATAGCTAGCTTCACAATCAAAGGCATGGAAGTAATAACTGGGTCTTGGGCATAGCAACCTCCAGTGAGGAATTAGCAATCTCTGTTTGTTCAATAACACTACAAGGCTACAGTGCTATGATGCTAAAATGCTACGATTTTCATCCCGCTTTGCCCCTTCCAACAATCTGAGGTGGCGTTACCATGGCAACTAATCGGGCCAAGAAACGGGCCTTTCTGGCCAAGTGTTCTAAGATAGAATCCTGGCCATTCCAAAAGTGTCCAATCACAAAATTGGAGGTATCAAACATTTTTGATACTTCAGGCTGGACATAGAATGCCGGTTGAGAGTGAAAGACATTCTATTTCATATTATAACTGACATGCAAACAGGCTTGGCTGAGTTTCCTTGGTTAGTACTAAGCAAAAGCTTCTGAACTGCGTTTGAGAAACTTGGGCCTTGTCTGTCTGTATGATCATATTGTCTTAATTAGTTAGTGGCGCCCGCAGATGTACGGCTGTATGTACTGTGCATATAATTTGGCTATGGGGCAGCAGACTAATTCACCTTTTGCAAATAATGTTACCGAAACTTTAATACAGATAGAGATACATCACTTTAAAATATACATTGTCTGTGTAAAAAGCGCAAGTAGTTTGTTTGTAGGGCAAGGCGGAGTGTGTGTGATCAAAAACTGATTGTTCCTGGAGCTGAAATGTATGTTTTCCTCTTGCTACGTGCAATTCTCTCTAAATTGGATAACAGCAACAGTCAGTAGGTGACTGACTTGCAATCTTTCATCACTAATTTTGTTCCAACCGCTTTAAAGAAAGAAATAGCACTCCTTTCAATACATTATAAACCTCCCTGTCTTATGGAAAGTATAATAAAATTGATAGCCTATGACCCACCAACCTATCAAGGCCAAGTCGTGCATCAGGTTATTCCTGCTTGCAGTTCAGTCAAGTGTAGTTAGGCTACAGAATAACGTTAAAATCCTTTTCTGTCTCGTGTCAGAAATTGCATAATAACAACCTGGCATTGTGTGCTTATATTAATTTAATTATGTTATTGGCAGTAAGTGTTATAACCGTCTAGAGCTATCATCCTTAATTTCGGTTAGTCAAATTTAAATGCAGCAAAATGTTCCTGCTGAAACGTAAGCTATATTTATAAAATTAGGTCAGGTGCAGTTGCTAGTTTATCAGGAGTTATGGCATTCTGGAATAATGGTGGATTTAATCATGTAAATAATTTACAGTGGTCCATAGGTAATGCCTTAGGCTACGCATTTCAAACAATTGCATTACATCCAGCATACATTGCATGTGAATTATAGGCTTGCCACAGATTATCCCATCTTCCATTTGTAAAAGTTTTAAGTAGCCTATTGTTGTGGTGTGCTTAAATGCAGTGACATCTTTAAATTGACGCACCTAGAAATAGGCAAAAGAGTAGAAAAGGAAAAAAAAAAACAGAAGCGGCAGCAAATAGAAAAATCTTGGGCGACTGTGCTTTAAACACACGTTTATTTTAGCAATGTATGTTGTTATATACGGAATGTTGAGAGTAATTCACAAATGACGACTTGTTCTCACAGATTAACTGCTGAGGCAGTACCTGTGATTTCAAGATGACCCTCTGGAAATCTTCTCTAAAATCATGTAATTTGAACTTGGCCTTAAGTTTAGCTATTTTATTTGATGGAGTGAGCACAATATGTTGCAACAGAGATGCAACAGGTCAAAACTGACCTGTTTATGTACACAATAAAAAAGATCACATAGCTGCCTATGCACTGATAGCCTACAGTTCATAGAATGAAGCGGCAATCAGGCATGATTGTCCTGTAGAGTGTGTTGTTCCTCTTTGTGGTTCGTATATCAGAAAGTTATCAGAAAGTTAATGCACTTCGAGGTGCATTAACTCTTCTCCGCGCCGTGGCCGCATTACCACCACGTGCATTAACTTTCTCTAATTGCCCACATTTCCGTTCATGATAGTCATCTAATAACCACCTGTGTCTCCTCATCACACAGTGTCACCACAGTGTCATAGGACTCACATACCTATAAACCAATTGCATCCAAACTTATAAGAAACATGCACATGGTTGACACACATACGACCAGAAAATCTAGAAGGAGTGTTGCCTCATTAATCTGTAGGCAGGGAAATTGTCTATGGTACAAAGCTATTTTCCTGTTGATAGAGCCCCTTGCATTCTGCAGGTGGCACAGGCTGACAAACAGCAGTAGTTTCGGAGCGCATCATTGCTTTTCAGGGTCACAATGGTTATGGTGTGTGAAACGTGTGTGTGCAGGGCTATAAAAACTACTGTTTGTGTGCTGCAACTTCTCATGGACAATTTGTGTGTTCTTTATGTTTAGATGTGTGTGTACAAGAGCAGGCTTGCTGCATGCAGGATGTGACATGTGGCTGTGTGTGTGTGATTAGCTCAACTTGAAACTACTTCACAGGTACAGTTGTATAGTTCTTTTCTAATAATACCTTTTAGTATATGTATATGTAACCCACATAATCTTTACACGCCTTTAACCCGTTCTAATGTGCACCGCGAGTTGGCTGATGGTCCCTGGCGCGTGCAGCAGAACATTTTGTCAAGCAATAACAAGAAGCAACTGCCGTTAACACACAGAGATACAGAGATAGAGCAGAAAAGACATCGACATCGAGCAACGACATACCAACATCTGATACTGACATCTAATCATTTGTAAATACAAGAATAAGAATACTTCAAAAAGAATACTTCAAAATCATCAACTACAAGATAGATATCCTGGTGAGCGAACGTTTTTAAACTTCAATGTTTTGTTACTGTCCTATTTATATGCCGAGCTAGACAACCTTCGACACTAATGTTCTTTATTAAATCCCACCACGGGTATTTGACTTCACACACTTTTAAAACCAGTCAGGATAATATGTATAAACTTTGATTTTATGACTGCGCAGAATTTTTTATATTTTAAGACTGTTAATGTGATCATATGTTCGTCATTCTGTGTTATGAAAAATATAGCTCCCAAGCTAACTTGGTTCCCTATCAACCTGCTGTGGCATTGTAGCGGTCTCCAAATGTAACTCGTAGTGATTTTCAAATGTAACCTAATTCAAAGAATAATTAACTGTTTTTCTATTAAATTAATATTTTCTATACCGTCATTCTATATGGCTGCAATAAGTTATATAGATGTTGTTAATAGCACTACATTGGTGTTCACGTTGCTCATATTGAGATATGTTCTTTCTATACGTTCATATTGTATATAATGATAGATATTTCTTGAGTTTATAATTAGTAATCTGTGCAACCTTGTGCAGACTGTTTTTTTTTTCATACCTGGAAACCCTCCCCTGCGTCATTGAAATCTCCACCTGGAACCATTGGACCTCATCTGCATCCATCACCATTTCCCCTTTGCATGCCCCTCTGCTCCCTGTGACTGAACATCTTCTCCCTGCTGCCAGGACCGAACTGAACTTACACAGTGGATTTTTTTGAGTGCACTCAATTTCATATGAACTTATTTTTTTAATTATTTTTTTTTAATTATTTTTTTCTTTTCTATGAGATCTCATAATTGTTATAGATAAGTAGTGCCGGCACTTATATTGTTGTTTGAATTGATACCATGTTGAATATCCTGGATTTCACATACTGATTGTACACGTAAGACAAACACATTCAATTAGAAATACAAATCATTGCTTTGAATCAACATATAAACATAACATAAATATATAGTATAAATATGCTTCAATAACGAGAGATTACTTGAAAAGCTAATGATGTTTGATATGTGTGTGTGTGAGAGTGCCCATTATGTCTGTGTTATAGTTTAGTTACTGGATGGAATTAGAGGGACCGTTTAAATACCTTGGAGTAATTACATTTATGCAAGCTACAGTGCTTAAATTATAAGAGCATGTACTTTGCCCTTTTAGACATGTCTCTAGGTGGTCAGTTAAAATTATCTGATAATTGATTTATAAAGGTAGTTTAGGCTGCCTTAGGGAGCAGGCAGCAGTCCAAATGTCTCCACTGACACATAACAGGAACCACAAGGAAATATTATCAGTTTTAGCTGTGTTTCTTCTGCTTGTTTGGTTGTTTGTGGTCAGATTTTTCAAGGTGATATCCGGGGTAACAATAAATCACTCACTTCTTCTCCTTCTTCCTAATCTTCTTTGACCTCTTTTTGTTCCTCTGCTTCTCCTACCTTTTAGTCTTCTTTTTATTCCTCTTCATTCTCCTCTTCCTCCTCCTTCCCCTCCTCATACTTACTCTTCTTCTTCTTCTTTTTCTTCTTCTTTAGCATACACATAGCACATCTTGTCTAAGTGTTGTTAGCATATTTACTTCTCCAACTTGTGTTCACCGACTGGCTGTATCTATAATAGACACACCCTTTAGGCCTTGTTATCACCTCCCAGACATGTCACACACCACACTCCCATTTGTTGCACCATACGGTGTCTTTCTCTATCTCACACACATACACACTCTTTCTCTTTTATACTTCTTATTATTTTCAGTACTGCTCAGTTCTCCCTGAGGCTAATTATTGCACTGCTAGCATATCCCACATGTTTAGCACTCCGGCCTCCTGCTCAAGTTCTACCCAGAGACAGTTGTTCTGGTGCAAATCACTGTCACATGAGGCAGCGCAGAGACACTAGCAAGATTAGCACTGCGTGCTAATGCCTTCAATTTGCATTCTCTAACCCTTTGTCCTTCTTCTCTCTCTCTCTCTCTCTCTGTCTCTCTCTCTCTCTCTCTCTCTCTCTCTCTCTCTCTCTCTCCCCCACACACAGACACACACAGACACACACAAACACTCACAGAGTTAGCGGTGGCTCAGATGTCTGTGCCTGTGTGGTGCTGATATTAAATCCTGCGATACTGGCTAAAGTCTGGCGAAGTCGGTGCTTGCAGTGCTGTGAGGCTGATGTGATGTGCCGTATGGAGGTGAGGTCTCCCGGGGTGACGCCAAAGCAGCGTGATGAACAGAGACAGGATGATGGAGGCTTCCTGCTTCATCATTCCCCTTGACGCATTATTTATCCTTTTTTGTGAAAGGTTTCTAATGGTTTTTCTTTGTTTTTATTTTATTTTTCTGAGCACTTGTCACTATGTCTGGCACATTTGTCATTTGGGTGTCACTCATTGCTATTTAAAAATAAATAGATTAATAAACAAGCTGCAACTATCTGCAACAACAAAAACAACAATATACAAAATTGAACCTAGGCAACAGGAAGGGAGAGGGCAGATAATAAATACATAACAAAGTTGCCTAGAGCAGAAAATGATTAAATGTGCTAATGGACATGGTGTCTTTGGAGGAGGGGACACTAATGAGAAAATAGCACAGCATCTACTACACTGGACCATGGCCAATATTGTCTCCTGACTGCACTTCTTTTTTTTTTTCTTTGTCGTGGTCAGGTTTGGGGGTCATGGTCACGGAACCCACCTGATGATGCCAGATACACTATGTCAACACGTCCTACTCACCAAATGCTACTTTATTGACATGGTGTGGGTGGAGAGTGGGGGCAAGGGCTGGAGGGTTAGTCGTGTTTTCACTTACTCGGTCTCATGAATGCACCTGGCTCTGACTGTGCATTGATCTGTCAAAGCCAGTGCCTCTTCCTTTGCCTACATTAGATTATTACTTGGGGTTAGTAGTGTTATGACCTGACCTTTACTTGACACTGACTGACGCCTCCGGTTCTGATGATAGGTGGTATTTTTTATTATCTGGGTAGGGGATGGGCAACCCAGATAGTGTCCGCCGATCTCGTCCTTAATGTGGTGCAAAAAGCGGGCCAGACTGGCACCGGACCCGGTACAGATGCAGTTGCCACAAGGGAAGCCTTGTCAGCTGCAGAGAGGAAGATAAGTATAGCCTCCAGCTCCCTGAAGCTTTACGTCGTTGTCAGCATCCATTTAGATGTCCTTGTGGTGAATCTTTTCAGGCAGGACAGAGGAGTAGAGCAGCTCTGTAATGTTCCATAGTAGTCCCTCATTAAATTCATAATATTCATTTCTTCCTTTTCTCTTTTCACTCACTCTTTCTTTTCTCAGTCTTTCTTCTCATCTCTTTTTTGGTTAATCAGAAATGGTAGTGATAGGTATTAGCTAGATGGTGGTATTCTTACTTTTTTCTTGATGAAAACAATCTCTGGTGACCAATTCATTTGTCACCCACTTGTTGGTGGGGGGGTGGGCTTTGCTTTATTGCTAGTTATTACCAAGTGCTACTCTCATACTGCCTTGATAAAAAACAATACTCAGGCAGAGTGATTAAAATAATAATTATTTGGATGTCAAAATTAACTGTTATGATGAATGAATTAAATAATTTTAAATGAAATGGCAGAGTGTTGGCAGGCAATTACGTGAGTCTGAATAACAGCATAGCATTAGCCAATAGACAGAGATGATTTCCTGCTAATCGGGTTATGCAGGAGTGCCCCACACTCCTGGATATTAATCATTGAGTGTGAGACATAATATGCTCTCATAGCAGTGTTTTTGAGGCAACTGGAGGACATTGCTACATGAAGGTTTGCCTACTGTCTAATACATTTTTGACAAAAAAGTTGTGAGTTGTTTCTCATGGTCATGTAACTTTGTCATTTTGGCTGTGCTTCATATGAACTGTTTAGTTGATTTTTATTGATTTATAAGGACAACACACATTAGCCAATATTTCTGTAAAAGTGGTAGTGCTAGCTTACAGGCTAATTTTGAAACACTATGAAGCCACCCTGGGGAGAAAAACCAGTGCCCAAGGAAGCCAATGAACATCTTCCTTCTAAAGTATTGGAATGATGGGTGGATCCAACTCTGTGAAAGGGTGGCCCTGTCCCTGCTTTCCTGTTGGGTTATCACGTGTCTGCATGTAAACTGGAGTGCAGGCATGCTGTGCTAGGCTGTTGGTTGCTGTCTCTTATCTCACTGACTGGCAAATTGTAGGAAATAATGTCACTCAGTTTGTTTGCGACTGTGTTTGTCTGTGTGTATGTTTTTGTGTTTGTGCATGTGTGTGTGTGTGTGCCTATGCATGTGTGTGTGCCTGTGCGTGTGTGCCTGTGCGTGTGTGTCTGTGTGGTTGTGTCTGTGTGTGAGTGTGTGCCTGTTTGTGCGTGTGCCTGTGCATGTGTGTGTGGTTGTGTGCCTGTGTGTGTGTGTGTGTGTGTGTGTGTGTGTGTGTGTGTGTGTGTGTGTGTGTGTGTGTGTGTGTGTGTGTGTGTTTGTGTGAATGTGTGTGTGCGTGCGTGCGTGCGTGCGTGCGTGCGTGTGTGTGTGTGTGCTTAAGGCAGGAAGTAGGCTGTGTTCTGGCTCAAAGCTACTCAGCATCAGCTTTTCAGTGCTGGTTTTTTGTGAAGCTGCTTAAACAGACACCAGCATGCTCCAATTACCCTGTAAATATATACAATCATGTCCAATCAGACTTTAGGCTGAGAGCAGCAATTCACAAATGAAACCTACTACTGTCAGGAGTGGGGTGGCAATGGAAGAGATTATCCACAACTGCTTGACTGCCAGCTCCAAAAGATGTGAGAGCTCACCTGAAAAGGATGGCATTTGTACAGATGTGCTTGCAATGTCTTTTGAAAGAAAGATCCTCAGTAGCTAAGGAAATTACCACACACACGGACGCGCACACACACACACACACACACACACACACACACACACATACATGCACATGGGTGACAATCACAAAACAGCTCTCTCTAAAAAGAATAGTTCCCCTGGGGATTGCCTCATGCCTCATTGTGCTAGTTTGCTTCAAGTTGACCTACTGCAGTACATTTATTATATGGTGTAAATTCTGTGAAGAATCAATATTATGGTGCTGCGATATTGATCGCAAGCTTGGTCAAGTTGATGGACCTTCTGGTAAGCGCCCATGCTCTAGTTCTCTATAAATTACGTAACCCTCTGTAACTGCACACAACATTGCTTACACACAGAAAAACATAGTTCATTCAAGTTATGTAAAGTGAACATAAGACAGACAAACATAGCCTAATTTAAAGACGTAGCATTTTCATCCTTCCTTTTCTTGAGACAAACAGCCTAACATTAGTCTTTGTATACATTGAATGAATTTGATTCCTTCATTACAGTTACATATAGTTTCTTGGGCAGTCATAAAAAATGCTTTTTTAATGTTTTTTTTAAGTTAATCATTTTATTATTCATATACATCCTCCAACTTACTGAATCAGTCTGTATTATGTGTATGGTATAAGTGGTAGTTTTGGCCGGTGACAGAGCAGAGATAACACAGACGAGAGGCAATAAGCAGGTCGAGTCTCTGGATGAAGACATCTGCGGAATCCCACACATGCTTTTGCCCTTCACTTAAATTAGCAGACCCACTATTGGCTTTTTTAATGCTGAAGTTAGTATCATAACACTGAGAGTTTTTCTTTTCCCAGCATGATTTTATCTCATCAAGACTCCGTGCTTTAATTACTAATCTCATTTAATTTATTTTCGTCGGACTACAAATGAGCAGCCTGATTCCCCTGTGAATCACTTCCTGTTTTTTGATTTCCTGTCATATCATGCCATGCTGTGCAGACAAGTAGGAGGCAATTTCTGTTCATTTTGATGTGTCTATCTAACATCACAAAGGCCGGGTTTCCCAGATGTAGTTAAGAAGTTCTTAGCGTTAAGAACTTCTTTAGATTTCTTTAGCATTTTGGGAAACATGCGCCACATGTTATACCAGAACTTCAGGTGGGAGCATATTACCAAAGATTAGAAGGTTCGTTAAGAAGGTTCTTAACTGGGAAACCCGGGGAAAGATGGTCCCATCTCTTAAAAGAGAACTTCCTGTCTTTGCCTCTGTCTGATGTGTATTCTATAAGAATTTAATATTCAGCTTTGTATTTAGCTTTTTTTTGTCCCAGGACCATCCCATCCGGCAGTCAGAACTATCTACTTTTATCATCAATATTTTACGTTTACCATGTCACATGCAATTAAGATGATCTTATTCAACATTTTAGGTCAAGTTTATTTCCTTAGAATTGCTTCATTAAACTACTTTATTGAGACATTGGCTAGTTTACTAATGTACAACCATGTCATATGCATATATACTTTATATCTTTTCTTCTTATTTTTATTTGTATTATTCTATTTTAGGATGATTCCATCCAGCAGTCAGGACTTCCTGGTGCGTGACCTGGTGTCGGGGCGCGAGTACGACCTGTGCGTGCTGGCGGTGTACGACGACAGCCTGAGCTCACTGACAGCAACACGGCAGGTGGGCTGTGTGCAGTTCGTCACAGAGACGGAGTACAGCCAGTGCCAGTCGCTGCACAGCCAGTTCCTGGGCGGCACCATGATCATCATTATCGGGGGCATCATTGTGGCCTCCGTGCTCGTCTTCATCATCATCCTCATGATCCGCTACAAGGTCTACAGCACCCAGGGCGGCGGGACCAGTGCACGTGAGGCAGGGAAGGCTGGCGCCATGGCGACCCTGCGCTCACAGAGCAACGGGGGCCAATCGGCAGCGGGACAGGTGCCGCGCTCGGGCTCCAAAGTCACAGACTCCTCGCAGGAGGAGCAGCCCAGCACGGGCTTCTCACCCACGTCAGGGGGGGCAAGTGGGACGGTGGTGGCATTAGGGTCACCCAACGCCGGCTGCCTGAAGGACTCGGTAGCGCTGGTGGTGGACTGCGAAAAGGCGGCTCGTGTGGAGATCATGGGCGAGGACATTGTGTCGCCCAGTAAGAGGCGTCACTCCAGGACTTACATAGAGCTCAAAGGGCAACCACCGCTGACTGGCAAAGAGGGGAAGAGTGCAGAGCCTTTAGAGAGTAAGTGAGGTGTGTGTGTGTGTGTGTGTGTGTGTGTGTGTGTGTGTGTGTGTGTGTGTGTGTGTGTGTGTGTGTGTGTGTGTGTGTGTGTGAGAAAGAGAGATAGATAAAGAGAGAGAGAGAGAGAGAGAGGGAGGACAAAGCATACTTTTGTGTCATTTTTGCATTGTGTGTATTTCTGTCCCTGCTTTCGCCTGGCTTTTTTTAAACACAACACATGGAAGCTGGTAAGAATAGCTACGGGGGACAAGATTGGGTCAGAATGCTAGGGAGCAGAGAATGCCACATAAAAGACATTGAAAATATATCAAAAAGCACACTACTGGACACAGCAGATAATAACACTTCGTTTTATTTTTTGCCTCTTAAGAATTCTTGCTGTATAGGTTGCAGACAGCAGGATGTAGTTCCTACACCCAATCTCACGGTGTTTACACGGCCATGTTCTCAAACTTTAATACAAGTTTCTGCAGAAGGACCATTAATTAGGTGCAGAAAACCAGGGTATCACACAATCACTAGGGCAAAAAAGCCCCTTTCGCTCACTTTGATTGGCTACCTTGAAGTGGGGAACCATTTCAGTTTGGGGAAGTTAGATAAATTGTTCCAATCAGGTAATTGCAGTTTCTGGACCAGTGGCCCTGGATATCAGAAGGGGCGCAGTGGCTGTAAATCAGGAAATCGATAAAAGCCATTAAATCTGCTCTGGGTCTGCACGAAGGGCCACTCCAGCACCAAGCGGCCCCCCAGGCTTTGTCAGGCTCGGCCGGCCCTCAGGCAAATCGAGACGGGTGGAAATTAGGGCCAACGGTAGGCGAAATGGAGCAGCTAAAGGGGTGCAAATCAGATGAATCATTTGTGAGAAGGACAATAGGTACATGCAGTGCACATATCACGCTATCCTTAATGAGTCCCCCCAAATCTCAACACACCCCAACAGTGGTGTAGCACAGGACCCCAGGTATCATGGACTATCTGTATCATGGGAGTTAGGTTTAAGGAGGACAGTTGCTCTCTTCCATTTCTGTAGAAAAGGATCGTTAGTCTTCTCTATGGCACTCCTGGCTACCTCAGGGGTCTAGTCATAGTGGGATTTTGCACAGACCCCAGCTATCACACACGTCTCACGTCTGATGTGGTGTAGTTGCCATAGGCAACGTGCATATGGCTGCATCAACATCCCCTAGTCATGTCGAAGAGCAGGGTTAGCATTTTCCTACAATAAACCTGAATCCCTCTCCCCCCAATCCCACACCTTGCCTGGAAAAAATCTGTACATGTCTTTAACTGACATGGACAGAGTAGCTGGGGCACAACTGGCTTGTCATGCACTCTGTCACATAACCAGCGTTGCTTACACCTTAAACTCATCTATCTTCTTTCTGCTCCTCTCTGCAGACTCTCCCGTCAGTGATGAGAAGAAGGGTCATCGCGACTTCAAAATCTGACACCTCCCTCTGCTGCCACCTGTGAAGCGGCTGGGCGAAACACCCCCAGCCTCAGCAGAGTAACGGACTCCTGTCTCTCTCCTTTTCTCTCACTCTCAATTCCATCCACATTCATCTGCTCCATTGAAAGAAAGAAAGAAAGAAAGAAGAGAAAGAGAGTGAAGAAAAAAAACGAGAGAGAGAAAAAAAATGTGTTTGTGATGCATAGACACGACAGAAGAATAGCATCTGCCATTTAGTGGGCAACTTAGCACTGTTGTTAAGACTTGCGTCTGCCAGGGCCTCTCACATTTCGCCCTGTGCATATGGCAGAGCTCATACGGCACACTCCCTCTATCCCAGCCTTCTATTTTCTTTTCGTTCTGTCACTGTCTGTCTAATTTCCATACGAGTTGTGTGGGATTATGTTTGCCTATTGCAAAGAGTGGCTCATCACGAGCTTGCAATGCTGGGAAAATAGGGGGATATGAGCAGGAACAGAGCTCTTTGAGTTTGTTAAAGCCCAGAAGGCTGGACAGGCAGATATCTCTAAAGCTCAATTCACGTCTGTTTTCCTGCATCCGAGGACTCCCCCACTCTTTCCCTCTCAGACTTGTGTCAATGGAATGGATTATTGGAACATATCCTCAAAGCACAGGGCTGTCTCTCTTTTTTGGAATTAGGAGGTAGAACTACCATAATAATGGCCGTAGGGGAAATAAAATAAACAATATTGCCTTCCTTTTCCAGTTGGCCAAGACTATCTTGCGTATTCTCAGACAAATCCAGCTTGTTCCTCCGATGAACACATGATGGGCGTTGTGGTTTTCCTGGTAAGTACATGTCTAAGAAATGTTTTCTGGATAGGTGGGGGGAAGGGGTGGTGGGGTTGGGCTTCTTTAGTTCTGACCTGATGATAGACCATTTTGTCACATAAGAAGCCATTTGGAAGAAAGGTGCAATGTCTTCAAGCTCCAAAAAGTGCAGTTGCATACAACTTAGGTCTTTTCACTATTTATTGGAGTATATAAGGAGTAATATGTAAGGTGGCAAAGAGAGCAGTTTTACCCTGCATTGCACCAGTTTCAGCTGTGTTTCAGATCCATGCAATCTGCCCTAGATTAATCCTTTCCTTTCATCCCTCACATTTGCGAATGTTACGTGATTTTACTGTATGTTTGTGTGTTTGTTTGGCTTCTCCTTTCTATCAGTGTGCTGACAACAGCAATGTAATAATCTCCATGTCTTTATCAGTATCTTTCTGCTTCAAATAAACATCCCATAATAGAAGGATTGCAAGCACCAGACAGCCAAGCAGCCTTCAGCATCACCCACTTACCCTGGGCCCTGGCTCGGGACTTAAGATGTTGATAGGATTTTCTCCCACAGTTTACACTGCAAAGGCACAGTGCCCAATATTCTGCACTGAGTGTAGAAAGACACACAAACTCATATTGAAAATGAAAGGCCATTTACGTTCATTTTAGTCTACTGGTGTGGCAGTCAAGCTTTCATCATAGAGTGGCAAGCGGGACGGTGCACAGAAGTACGCTAATGCTGTTGTTGTTTGACCTTTAGTAGTGCATATCTGAAGTTATATAACATCACTATTAGCCAACCGGGATCATGTATTTTTTAGGAGCCTTCTAGCAAGTCTTCTGGGTACATGCCACTTGATGACAGAGAGCCTGGGACAGACAAATCCCTGATGCAGCAAGGATGGCTTGGCTTGGATGTATTCTAATATTGCATGCTGTCTGATAGTGTACTCCATTTAGCAAAATTGATCTTACTCTAAAATTAAAGCCTTGGTACATTCACTTCATTCACTGCAGCTGATGTCAGATAAAGAGTTGGTATTTTACTTACAGATGGTTCCATTAATTCCGTGGAGATCGCTAACATAACATTGAATACCTCTGAACCCAGGTATAGACACATATTCACTGAAGTAGATAGTTTTGCTGTTTAACCCTCTGGGGTCACGGTCCCTCAGGAGGGTTTTTTTTAGTGTTGTGATCAAATGTTTAAATCTCCATGAGTTTTTGTCCTAGGAGCTCACCATTCGCAACCTTGAATCGTCTACTTTTCGAATATATATGTTGTAAGAATAAAATGCATCTGTGGGGTTTGTAATCGAATTAATAGCAAAAGTTACAAATTTCAGTGTGTTGAGCTGGCTGCAGCCTCTTAACGACCCGCCCATTAGCTTTTCACATTTAAAATGCGTGGAAAATCAGCGTTGTCAATGGCTCATTGTTTAGCAAGAGTAGGTGACGACGCCCCATTTCACCAGTATAAACATTTGCACATGTTGAGTTGAGTTCAGTTGCAAGGGAAATGGCCTTTGTCTTTGACAGATGGCCCATTTACAGTGACAAGGGGGGAGCACATTTCAAGTGCATCACACCCATCTAATGAATATGCATTTGAAGTGTGGAGAAAACAAACATAGTCTGATGTTTTTACAATTAGTATTGAAACTACATAACATTTCTGACTGCTGCCTTTATGTAGCCAATACTTATGTTTACAAGGTGCAGGTTTCAAAAGTCTTGGCTACAGTAGATATATTCATAGTGTGATTTTTACAAAGTTTAAAGACTTTGAAAAAGAGGTTTTTGTAAGGCTGTGTTTACAGAATTTTACAGAAAAAACTAATTTCTTTACATTCACTTTACTTTCACATTATAATTGGTAATGAATAACTCACACGATAACAGCACACGCTGAATTAATTTGTAAGATATAAGTGTGATGCTGAAGAACCAACACACTGGCACCGAACAGTAAATGTCGATCAGGTCGACAGTGTCGCTGTTAAATGATAATCATCATGTACTCATGGGTGGGTGGGCCTCCATTTTGCAATAACAGGTAAAATAGCTAAATAAATTAGTTTTTTTAAAGGCATTGACTTTCTTAACATATATCATTGAATTGTGTGGTAGTGATGTTGTTTTTTATTGAGAAGTGATTAAATTGTATAGACTCACTGATTATTCCTATAATATTCACTGCAGTCCTTCCATATTGAGATTGACATGGATATTGAATATAATCTTCCTACTGTATGTTTGCAGGACATAGATTTTCATATGTCCTTCTTACACTAATACTGACAAATTGAAATCAAAACCATGAAATTGAAAAATCTATATATGAACATAAAAATTATTTAGACGCTTGCACAGTGATGATGTAAAGAATAATGTGTATTGCTTTTTCCCTAATGCGGTTCCTCCAGTGTTTACATCAACAGCTGGTAAAATTACAGATAACATGATATTGGAAAAGCCCTGAATGAGAGATGGTGATGTTATCCGCTCTCATACTGCCCTGTCTATCCCTGTGACAGGGGTTTCATGATCCTCATGGTGAGAGCTTAGTGCTATTTGTCGAACACAGTGATTACAAGGTGATTGTGCCCTGGTGATCTAACAGAGATGCAGATGCTACCGAAAACCCCCTATTGCATATCAGAGCACAGAAAAGAAAAGACAACTTGACGCGGTCAATGAATAATTGATAATGGCAGTTACTTCCTGTCTTCCTGTTCACGTGCAAGTGATGCCATGCAATGCCATTGTGTAGCAGCTTCTAGCATCACTACCACCATTGTGGTTACCAGCCTTGTAGTGTGTTTGTGTGTGTGTGTGGAAATGTGTGTGTGTGGTGACCAACCCCCTGGCGGTGCAGGCCTGGCACAAAGGGACTAGTCCTAGTGTATGGGAGACAGAGGTAAACCTGCACGCAAGCCCTTTAATCAGGAACAGAAAGTCCCCCCAGGGACTGTGAGGCACACAGAATACTTACAGCTGTGTAAACACACTAAACAAGGCTGCACACATTTGTTGTAGTAGTGCGGTGCGCTTGGATGCATCTGATCACCCCCCACAGACACACACACACACCCTTTTCTCTCTCTCTCTCTCTCATTTGTCTTGTTTGCAAACAAGGGCCTCTGAGTCACCTAACAGTATTAGTGGTAGTTGGTAAAGTGGTCTTAGTCACTCACAAGAATAAGGGTAAAAATAGGTGATTTTCCTCTTATTCGACTGGCCCATTTAGGAATGGATCCATATTGGTTAAGACTGGTATCAGTAATCTTTGGTGTGTAATTTCTTCCAGTTTAAAGTAGACCTGGCCTCATTCAGCTATCGATTGCCAATACCTCACAGTTTACATATGACTTTGAAGTATGAGACTGCTGGGAAAGTCTAACAGTCTGAAGGAGCATATGACAGAGAAGATGGATCGTGTTTGTCTTTCAGCTTCATTAGCTGAAAATTAGATTTATTAAAACCGCTCCGATCTCAAGTGTTCTAGCTTGTCTGATATAACCTTTACGCTGAACCATAGTACTCCTTGTCTCCAGCAAAGCAGCCACCTGAAAAGCTCTGCTCATTTTTTTCTCATTAACATAGCTGATTGGAGAGTAAAAACTATCTTTGAATGTGTGTGTGTGTGTGTGTGTGTGTGTGTGTGTGTGTGTGTGTGTGTGTGTATCTGTGTGTGATAGTGTGTATCTCTGCTTATGTGCGTGTGTGTGTGTGTTATCATGACAGCGTATAGGATGTGGGATTAGGAATCTCTCCCAGCAGTAATTAACCTTTTAGTGAAACAACACACACACAATGCCTGGCTCCATTCAGTACGGCTATGTAAATGTGTTATATGATTTGTTTTGACTAGGATACTTGAAAATGTCAAGCAAGAAATTTGTTTTCACTAATGCCACCACCCCTTTGGTTTAACTGACATGTACTTGCGAGAGACAAGATGTGTCTGTCTTACATAAAGCTCAGTCAAAGTGTGCAGCAGCCAATAAATTACTGTGTAATGATTTCAAGTTGTTTAGATACAGCATTTTTATATAATTTACTGCTACATCACACTTTTAAATAGTGAAGATTGTAGTGCTGAACAAGTGTGAACACACAAGTATTTTCTGCACACATGTACAGTAGAAACATATTGGGCCTGAACTGACACACATGTCAGGGGAACCAAGCCTTGCTTATAAGACTTACTCACTGCACCACAGTGTTCCAACAGGGCTTTCATTACACCTTAGCCCTGGGAGTTGAATGGAAGTTAAGTTCAAAGGGGATAAATAACCCTATATAACCCTCATTACATCACATTTGCCTGACCCTCGTCTTACCTCTTTTGCAGGGCATCTTTCAATCCATACCTCACCAAAGCTCTATTACATTAAGACAAAGACACCAAAAATATAGTTTATTAGTAGTCTTATCATCTGTAAATAGCATCTTAGCATGTGTAGACAGTCTATAGGATCATCTGTGGGACTACCCACATTAAGTGTAATCGAATGTTCCTCCTCTCAACATTGCCGCCACACAAGTATGCTTCCCTACAAAGGCAAAGTGCAGTAACTACACTAACATTCAGGGCCGGCTCCTCCTATAGGCAGATTAGGCGTTTGCGTAGGGCGACACGTGTCTAGGGCGCTCTCCAGTGATGGCCATCACAATATTTTCTTTATAGCCTGCCTAAACTGGAATTTGCTTTAACATAATGTATAACACCACAATGAAGTGAACGGGGGTGGTCGTTGCAGCCAGATCGTCTACCTCAGGTTTACTGAACATGAAGAAATCCAAACCCTCTGTGCTGAGGGATGAAAACGGAGGAGGGAGGAGAAGAAGAAGAAAGCCCATTATAAGGCAATTAAAGTAGGCTACTGATTGAATCGTGTTCAGTGTGCTACTTATGTTAGACCTGTCTTAACTTATGTGTACCTGTTGACATTTCACAAACATTCAGCATAATTCCTTGACACTGATGGGTTTTTAGGTAGCAGCTAGACGTTAGCGATAGCTAACATAGCTACATATCTAGCTAACATAGGCTAACTAAACTGTAGGCTACTAACAGTTTGAAAAGAAAAGCTACGTAACATCGTTGTTACAAGTAGTATTCTTCGGGTACATGACTTTTTTTTTTTTGCCACCTGTGTAGTGTTGTCTTGATAGATATACTGTGATTTTGGTTGTAATTGACATAGCTCTACAACCTTTATGCCTGATGTGTTAGGAGTAGTGCAATACAAGGCGTCTTTCCTTCTTGTCATTAGCAATTTGTCCAGACTTCCAGCCAAGAAAACGTTAGGAGAAATGGTGGTGGTATTAAGAGATGGAACGCCATGAATAGCCTATATTGAAACATTTTATCCATTTAACACTGCTGTTATCCATTACTGTAAGTGTTAGCCCATGCTAACATTGAAACTGAGAAAAATGTCTTCAAAGTTGTCATACTGCCCAGTCAAGTATGTTGATGTTATAGTCATAATAGTGCCGATGTTTTTATGTATTTTCTTAATAGAAGCAAAAGATTTAGTCACAAGACGAAGGAGGTGTTGTAAAGCCAATTTCCAGTCTAAACTCTTTTTTTAACAAAACATGCAGTTACTGCCATTTGGCTTTGTAGGGCAGTATGGCAGGATAGGCACGTGCTTAAAGGGTGTCTGGGAGTGATGTATACTCAGTGACTGGTTTTTGTTACATTCTACAGCCACTTCCACACAGTGGGTGCATAGAATAGGTGTTGTTTGATATATTATTGTTTTCTACATTCATTTCTAATACACTATGTTTCTTCATACACTCATACTGTGTTTTGATCAAGATGTTATAATGAGTAGGCTATATTTTAAAATTCATTCTGAGTTCTTTACAACTCTCTGTTGATGTTTTAAGAGGTTAAAGACTTTTTTATTTGATGACTGTTTTGATGAAAGTGTGACTTAGATAAACCTCTGCCCAATTTCAAACTGGTTAACTTTTTGCTTTAGTGGACCAGTACGTGCTACAGCAAATTAAGTCTCTAAGTGACTTTTTTTACTCCCCCAGTTAGGGCACTAAGCGTGTGGGTTTGATGTGTCAGGCCTCATTTACTTAGCAGTTAAAATATCATTATGAGGCTAATCGCTAGCTCCATGCTGGGGACATAGCAATATGGCTGCTAAGCTCCAGTCCCCATCTTGTCTGGAGCCATAGGAAGCCTTAAAATAATCCCTGTGTATCCCAGTGATGTGACGTTTACAATGTCTTAGAAATTATCTGACAGGATTTTAAAACAGCTTTAGGGTTTCAAAAGTATCTATCTATCTATCTATCTATCTATCTATCTATCTATCTATCTATCTATCTATCTATCTATCTATCTATCTATCTATCTATCCATCCATCCATCCATCCATCCATCCATCCATCCATCCATCCATCCATCCATCCATCTAGCTATCTATGAGATACAGTGGTCCCTCGTTATTCGCGGGAGTTATGTTCTAAAAATAACCCGCGATAGGTGAAATCTGTGAAGTAGTCAGCTTTATTTTTTACAATTATTATAGATGTTTAAGGCTGTACAACCCCTCACTACACACTTTATACACTTTTCTCACACCAACATTGACATTTTCTCACATTTCTCTCTCTTCTACTCTCAAAGTTCAAACTTACAGCGCTTCAGAGGCACACAGCTAGCGATTGAAGATTTATGTAAATTTTACAAGCTGAGCGCATTCAGTACTGTACAGGAGTTTGATTGACAATGTTCTGCAGCCCCTAAGCCGATCAGGGGAACACAATGCGCTGTAAAAAAAAAGCATGCACTAAAAAAATCTGCGAAACAGAGAGGCCGCGAAAGGTGAACCGCGTTATAGCGAGGGACCACTGTATACTGATTTTGAAGCATAAATTGTGTGCAGTGGACGTTGTCAAAGATAATTTAGAAACCTCTTTATTGATAGTCTGTTTTGCAGAAAGCTAATTTATATTAATTTATTGGCCCATAGAATAAGGCCTATTAGAGAAAAGCACCTTGTTATCTAACTCTTAAGAGCAGACCACTCTTGATGTAGGGCATGTTATTATGTGTGTATTTGTGTGTGTGTGTGTGTGTGTGTGTGTGTGTGTGTGTGAGTGTGTGTGTGTGTGTGAATAAAATGCAAAGAAACAATTCATAACTTAACGCTAGCTGTTGCTATACTATACAAAGAGAGACATCCACTGCAAGCTGTGATTTAAATAGTACTTGTACCAAACACAGACACACAGCACACACAAGCAAGCAAATAAGTGCATAAAGAAATAAATAAACAAACAAATAGCTACACCCCGATGGAGAACATGAAGCTAATCAGAACACAGCTGTCTAAGAAGGGTGGCTTGTGTGAGATTGGTGAGATCGACTGGAGTTTAATAAAGGGACGAGATGAGTCACGGCAGATCATCATTCACCTTTCCATCCACCCACCCACCCACAAGCTTTCCTGTGACCAATCACTAACCCCCACACCACACACATACATACACCCCCACCCAAACACACACTCATCCACCGCACCACCTCCCTGACATCTAATGGTCAGGTCTGGATGTTACTGCATTGCCGATAGTGCCAATGAGGGCTAGGTGTGGCCACATGAATTCTAATGAGGCCCAGTGAGAGAGCCAGAGGCTGTAATGAGATTGTCATGGAGTCCCCTCAGTCATTCTCTGTCTTTATCACTCCCAGTGTGATCGTCACTCTACGCACAGAGCCAGCCAACACTGGCAGCCATAGCGTATTTGCACACACACCTTGCACATACACACTCAGAGACAAGCTGCACATACACACAAGCACACACAGACCCCACACATAAACACACACTCGCCACACACATATCCACACATATATCCTACATACACACTGTACATACACTACACACACCCAGCACATACACACTCACATGTAACTCCCACAAAACACACACACATTCAACACTCGTACAAAACACTGACACATACACAAACACCCCACACATTCCATCTGTGAGTCAGACCAACATGCCAATAGTGTGGGCTTGCTTTACACCCTTTTTCTTTTCTACACCTTTTTTTCTTTTCTGCATTAGTGGCTGGCAGTCTTGCAGCAGACCCAGAGCGACGTGTCTCCGCTCACAAAACATCACAGTGAAATACACAGCGCCTGACAGTTTCAAATGTCTTTTGTTTATCTTGACATTTTGTCTTTCTCACAATGACTAACATGTAACCTTTAGAGAAATGCAAGCCGGTATTGAACCCTGTGCCATGTAAATGGTGCATTAAGATGGCCAGCTGGTGATTAAACACCCTGGCAGAGCTCTTATCATTCGTGCACAGACACCCTAGTAATAATAATAACTACACGCTCCTGATTTGAAAGCAAATCAGAGTAGTACGTCAAACTTGGGCCAGCCATTAGAGGAAGCATATTAATTTTCTTATTCTTGGTATAGGATTGTAAAGCCTTTATTTAATTTTTTTCTGAGATGAAAGATACTTGTTTTACCCATGGTCTAAGTACTAGTATGTTACTGGTCCTGTGTTGGCTAATTAGTGTTTCAGTCATAGTGTGGTACTAGTATTGGTCTAATCTTGTGTTGTGTAATGAGTGTTTTACCCACTGTGTAAGGTTTTTAGTATTGGACTGATCCTGTGATCTGTAATGAGCGTTTTAGTCATGGAGTAAGTGAGGTATTACTATTGGACTGGTCCTGTGTAATAAGTGTTTTACTCATAGTGTTAGGTGCTGGACTTTTGTTTAACTAGAGCTGGCTTACCTGGTGTGCGGTATTCGTATTAGACTAATCCTGTGTTGTGTAATGAGTGTTTACTAGACTAGATGGTTAGACGAGGCACGGTTGTAGCCACACCAGAGGGGATGGTGTGCCGCAAGATGGGTGTTTTTACAGCAGCTTTGATGATCCAGGCTGCAGCCCTTTTTACAGAGAGCCCCCTACTGTGTGAAAGTGCTTATGATGTGTTTGTGTGTGTCCGTGTGAGAGTGCACACGCATGCATTTGTGAATTGCTGTGTGTGCCCGTATGTGTATGTGAGTGTATGTGTGCACCTGCATGCTAGCGTGTGTGTGTGTCTGTGTGATTGCATGTGCACGTCTGCATACGCATGCAGGTGTGTGTGAGTTTAACATGAATCAGCCACTGTGCCACACACACGCACACACACACACACACACACACACACACACACACACACAGACCATCAGAGATCACAAATTCTTCACAACAGGATTGGGTGAGGTACAGCTCAAGTGCAGGTGTTTCTA
The DNA here is from genome assembly GCA_027475355.1 of Coilia nasus. Taxonomy (NCBI): domain Eukaryota; kingdom Metazoa; phylum Chordata; class Actinopteri; order Clupeiformes; family Engraulidae; genus Coilia; species Coilia nasus. The sequence goes on along the minus strand of CM050215.1, from coordinate 1,565,623 downwards.
CATCCCATAATACTCCTGCTTGTGTTGCATCAGCAGCAAGAAGCTAGAACCATAGAATGCAGTCCCCTTGGGGGCATAGAAGGGGGTGGATGGCCAATAATCGGTCATATTATGCATATGGGGATGTCTTTCTCCACATCCTGCCTCACTGACCGTACGCTGATGCTGTCAGGCCCATATCAGTCACGGAAGATAAATTATGCACATATGCACATATACGTGTTTGCTTGTGTGTGTGTGTGTGTCTGTGTGTGTGTGGATGAGAGAGAGAGAGAGAGAAGGAGCAAGACACTCTATGTGTGTAATTTTTTAGCCTTTTATGTGCTATTTTCATGTTTCAAAGAAGTGATCATTAAAATAGCACCCTCAGGAGATGAGAGCAGTAAGGGAAGATTCGTTAAATATGGAGTAGCTGACTTCTATCTACTGTGTTGTGCTGCGTGGACACTCTCTGCCAGAGCGATCATGAAACAGGAGCCATATTCCATGCGCTAGCCTCTCTTGGCCTCTGCATCTGTTCCGTCCTAGGCTAACATCTGGTGGTGTGCCACCAGGGGGCCGTGCATTATGGCAACTAACTAACTAAGTAATCAAATTAAACTGTCTGGCCCAACAGTGCACTGAAACACATGCACAAAAACAGCCATGCATACATATGTGTACAGTAGATACTTATAAACATAGTATTATATACTTACATATACTTATAATATAATATAATATAACATAATATAATATCATATAATATATACCAATCGTATATACATACCAGTGGCAACAATTTTCAAAAAACACATTTAATAATTTATTTCAGATTGTTAATGTTTTATAATGCATCTTTAAGGCTTGCTTGAGAACCCTGTTCATACATTCCCTGAATCAATGTCGGTAAATATGAGGGAGCCATTTTAAGCTGAAGATGAAAGCGCCTCTATGACATGTGTCCTTTGAGACAGCCTTTGAGTTTTTTTATACCGCCACCCCGCTCTTCTCCAGTCTCAGCCCACTTACTCTGTGTGGGTAGAGAGATTCAGCCTTAGACACTGAGGGATAGGCCAAGCAGTAGACAGGCCAGATTAACTATTGGCCTACAGTCTAGCCAGTGTGTCACCACCTGCCCCTGTGCCTGGAAATGGTGTGTATGTGTAGGGGGGGTGGGGGGGGGGGGTTTGTGGGCTTGTGGTCACCCCAGTAGCCAATCAATCGGGCTGTGATGAGTTCTAATCCTGTTCACTCTCACAGCCTCTCAGGTCTACACCTTGGCTACAGGGAAAGGCCCCCATCCACACAATTACTGCCCATATCAACAGCATGCAGAGCTGCCGGATGCTGCCACCAGCCACCCTGACAGGACAGAAGCAGATTCTGAGGCCCTGTGTGGTCATTAGGGTGTACATATGCCACCACTTGTGAATTATCTCCTCGTAGTTCCATCAGCATCTCCCTGCCAAACACCCCTTAGCCTGGTAAACCAGCCCCTCGTAGTTCATTTCATTTTGTACAGAGGGTCTGGAACAGAGACCGTCAGAAATGATTTGCTGGACGTGGTGACTCTGCTGAAGTTTAAAAAAAGTGCCTCTGCCTTTACCAATCGCTAACGCCTGGTCGCCACGTATGCAATTTGCCTACCTACACACTACAATTCAAATGTAGCACACAAGGTCAACGTCACGGCTAACGAACACATCCTCTGTTCGCTGATTGGATTGGTCTTACTGGGACTTGCTAAATGACCCTCAAGAGATTCCGGTCCAGACCCTCTGTACAAAATGAAATGAAGTACGAGGGGCGGGTTTACCAGGCTAAACACCCCTATCCCCCTATTTCTTTTTTTTCTCCCTCTGTACTTATCACCTATCCCTCTATCCCCCCAACCCCACTACCAAGCTCTCTCTTTTTTCTCTTTCTAGTTCCCTTACACCCCTACCTACACCTACACTACCTCTCTGTCTGTCTGTCTTTTTCCTCTTTCTCTATTTCTGCTCATCTCTGTACCTCTCTTTGAGGCCCTATCAGAGTAGAGAGCTGCTTTGGCCTGAATTCCCTCTTCTCTTGTGGCACTTCTGTGCTTAGATCTGGACAGACAGACAGGCCAGTTCACCTGGCCAATTAAATACACCCCTCCTCTCCTCTCTCTCACACACAGACACACACACACACACACACACACACACACACACACACACACACACACACACTCAGAGGAGTGACAGGGAGAGTTAGTGAAAAAGTGTCTAAACATCCAGTTTCTTCTGACAGCTCACACTCACTGGCCTTTCACGAGGCAGTTAGTGTGGAGGGAGATTTGGTAAAATGTGTGAATGTGCCCACCACTTTCAGGTGAAGAGAAAACCAGAGGAAGCGGTAGCTTTGCTACACGTTTTATGCATTAACATGCTCCTGCATTATGTAGTCTTGGGCAGTAGTGGAACATGTCCCACACTACTGTTGTCAAGGTTAACAGTTGATGCCAAATTCAATTTTAGGTAGGCTCTCGGCTCCACTCTTAACACCACTTCATCATAGCAATTACAGCATTGATTCATAGCACTGACAGAAACCTTAAAGACTTGAGGGACCCTAGAAAGAAATGGTAAATATTACTCTTTGTGATGTATGAGCTGTTACATGCTACTTGTCTCCACATTCCTCTGTTTTTATATCTTTTATTTAGATAGGCTTTGACTTAACATTGTCCTTGTGTGATATATTTTTCTGACTTGTTAGGATGCTTATGCTTTCTTTCTTTCTTTCTTTCTTTCTTTCTTTCTTTCTTTCTTTCTTTCTTTCTTTCTTTCTTTCTTTCTTTCTGTCTTTCTGTCTTTTTGCAGGTCTGCGCCATACTTCATCCATCCCAACTCTGCAGCTGCTCTGAAGGATTTTTTTTCCCGCCGACACGAAGTCAGCTCCACATCTCCACATGCTTCAGCACCTTTCTTCCCTTGCTCAATCTCTCTCCCCCACCCCCACCTCCCTTCAGAAAACAACAAAAAACCCTCTTGGGTTCTGTCTCACATCTTGCCCCCCCCCTCCTCGGACAGTACCAAGCAACAGATGCACATAATTCTGTAAACCCATTTTGTTTACCTTCTCCTCTTCCTTGGTTCAGTCATTTTTTATTTGGCTTTGTTTGATTTTTTTCTTTTGTATCTGTACATAACTCGATTCCAAAATCTTATAGTTTTGTACATGTAATTTTTATGGTGTGTGAAGTTTTATATAAAATGAAATAAAAAATTCTCTCTATATATGCATAAAGGATGAAGTGTCTGGCTCTCTGTTGCGGCTGTTCCTGTCTTTTTATAATGAAGTCCCATAGGAGAGACAAAGCTAATGTTTGTGGGTAATGACCTCAGAGATGATGCCTCTCTCTCTTTATTTCTTTTCATTTTTCTCTCTTCATCATTTTTCTCTTTTTCTCTATGCTCATGTTTCTTCTTCTCAACTCATCATTTTTCTCTTTCTCTCTGGAAACCAACAAAAAAATATATTTCGCTCTCAGCACATCCTGCAGTCTGGGCTCTTATTACAGAGTGAACTCAGTAACCCGCATTGTCCAGTAACACGCACGCACACACACACACAAACACACACACACACACACATACACACACATACATCCTGTTCAAGCTTGAAATACACAACGATATAGATGATGTTGGCAGCATATAGACTAATGTATGTCATTATCAGACTAATTAAAGTCTGATACAGACAGGTGCAGAGACCTAACCTTGGGCTCTTTCATGTAAAGCAACAAAAGTTAAGGCCACCAAAGGTTCGCTTCTAATGTATGTTTCCTTTTTTTAAACATACATCAATTGAGTTAGTAGTGCTGATGAGAAAAAAAACAACCCCAATTCCATAAGAGTTTGGACATTGTGTTAAATGTAAATAAAAAACAAATGCTATATTTGTCAAATCATACAAGCAATATATGCATTCGAGAATAGTCATTTCAAATTTGAGGCCAGCAACATGTCTGAAAAAAGTTGGGACAGAGCCAGTAGAATACTGTAAAAGTTGATTAATGCTAAAAACATCACAAGGAGGAACATTTCAAAAACGAATTATATTAACTGCCAACAGGTATGTATATATAAAAGACCATCATGGAGTCTCTCAGAATTAAAGATACGGAGGCATTCATTACTCATTTATTACATAAAAGTATTTAATTACCAAGATTGCATCTATATACTATCTAATTCTGTAATGGAAATCATTGCATGGGTTATTATGACCGCCGCTAGCGAAACTAGCGAAAGCGGTCATTATAGAGTTGCCGCGACCATTTTTTTTTTTTTTTTTTTTTTCAGTGAATGTCCGTCAACGATTCCCGGGACACTGAAATTCGGGGGGACATGAATCTTTGTAGGCATGTAGCCCTAGAACATTTCGAGCGACTAGAAGCTTTTGGTCCCCCGGGGCCACCCCCCCGCTGTGCCAGCGTACGTCAAAGAGGGGGAGACTGGCAAAAGTTTTTGCTGAATAGCTCAGTGAACGTTTCACCCAACAACATAAAATTTTTGGGATATGTCGGTGTTACAGAGATGTATCGACCCAGCCAATAAACGCTCACTTGAAGCATAGCGCCACCTAGTGATATGGGTAAATGCAAAAATTGGGATATTGAGTTGCCAATATCTTGGACCGTGAAGGTGGGAACTGCGCAAAATACGTCATGCACGATCAGCACAAAGACCTCTATAACCACAGCATGTGCCATACAATTTGGTCAATAGGGGGCGCTGTAATTGTAGAAAATGTCATTTTGCCTATTATCTAGAGAATGCTTACGTTTACAACAATTTTTTTTTATTATGAAATCTGTTGAGCCTCACGCATTGAAAACACTGGTCGACGCCCACTTCCAACGAGAACAATTTCCGTGAAAATGTAATATTGCGAAAACGAATCTGAACGAACTCGTCATAGGCCGTTCATGTGAATCTCACCAAATTTGGTATATGTCATCTACAGACAATGCTGACAAAAAGTTATCAAAGGATTTATCTTGAGATAAACCGTTCCGAAGTTACACGTCAATGAACATTTAACACGTAGCTTAAAATTCTTCAAATGGCCGTATCTTGGCTTTTAATTGCTCAAATTTGGTCAAAGTTAACATGCCATCTCTAAACAGATTTCTTTTCATGTGTACTAAATTTTGTGACATTTTGTCATAGGGGGCGATATTTATTGGCGAAGCTAGGTGTCAAAAAACAGTTTTTGTTAAATAACTCGTCAACAATTTTGCCCAAGACAATGATTTTGTGTTAGTATGTCGGTGTTACAGAGATGTATCGACCCAGCCCATAAACTTTCACTTGAAGCATAGCGCCACCTAGTGATATGGGTAAATGTAAAAATTGGGATTTTGAGTTGCTAATATCTTGGACCGACAAGGTGGGAACTGCGCAAAATATGTCATGCACGATCACCACAAAGACCTCTAACACCACAGAACATGCCATAAAACTTGGTCCATAGGGGGCGCTGTAATTGTAGAAAATGTCATTTTGCCTATTATCTAGAGAATGCTTATGTTTACAACAATTTTTTTTTTAGCGTGAAATCTATTGATGCTCACGCATTGAAAACACTGGTCAATGCCCACTTCCAACGAGAACAATTTCCGTGAAATTTTAATATTGCGAAAACGAATCTGAACGAACTCGTCATAGGCCATTCATGTGAATCTCACCAAATTTGGTATATGTCATCTACAGACAATGCTGACAAAAAGTTATCAAAGGATTTATCTTGAGATAAACCGTTCCGAAGTTACATGTCAATGAACATTTAACACGTAGCTTAAAATTCTTCAAATGGCCGTATCTTGGCTTTTAATTGCTCAAATTTGGTCAAAGTTAACATGCCATCTCTAAACAGATTTCCTTTTATGTGTACTAAATTTTGTGACATTTTGTCATAGGGGGCGATATTTATTGGCGAAGCTAGGTGTCAAAAAATAGTTTTTGTTAAATAACTCGTCAACAATTTTGCCCAAGACAATGATTTTGTGTTAGTATGTCGGTGTTACAGAGATGTATCGACCCAGCCCATAAACTCTCACTTGAAGCGTAGCACCACCTAGTGATATGGGTAAATGTAAAAATTGGGATTTTGAGTTGCTAATATCTTGGACCGAGAAGGTGGGAACTGCGCAAAATATGTCATGCACGATCACCACAAAGACCTCTAACACCACAGAACATGCCATAAAACTTGGTCCATAGGGGGCGCTATAATTGTAGAAAATGTCATTTTGCCTATTATCTAGAGAATGCTTATGTTTACAACAATTTTTTTTTTAGCGTGAAATCTATTGATGCTCACGCATTGAAAACACTGGTCAACGGCCACTTCCAACGAGAACAATTTCCGTGAAATTTTAATATTGCGAAAACGAATCTGAACTAACTCGTCATAGGCCATTCATGTGAATCTCACCAAATTTGGTATATGTCATCTACAGACAATGTTGACAAAAAGTTATCAAAAAATTTATCTTGAGATAAACCGTTCCGAAGTTACACGTCAATGAACATTTAACACGTAGCTTAAAATTCTTCAAATTGCCGTATCTTGGCTTTTAATTGCTCAAATTTGGTCAAAGTTGACATGCCATCTCTAAACAGGTTTCTTCTCATATGTACTAAATTTTGTGACATTTCGTCATAGGGGGCGATGTTTATTGGCGAAGCTAGGTGTCAAAAAACAGTTTTTGTTAAATAACTTGTCAACAATTTTGCCCAAGACGATTTTGTGTTAGTATGTCGGTGTTACATGGCGTATCGACCCAGCCCATAAACACTCACTTGAAGCATAGCGCCACCTAGTGATAAAGGTATATGCAAAAATTGAGATTTTGAGTTGCCAATATCTTGGACCGAGAAGGTGGGAACTGCGCAAAATACGTCATGCACGATCAGCACAAAGACTTCTAAAACCACAGCATGTGCCATACAATTTGGTCCATAGGGGGAGCTGTAATTGTGCAAAATGTCATTTTGCCTATTATCTAGAGAATGCTAACGTTTACAACCAATTTTTTTTTATCATGAAATCTATTGACCCTCACGCATTGAAAACACTGGTCGACGCCCACTTCCAACGAGAACAATTTCCGTGAAATTTTAATATTGCGAAAACGAATCTGAACGAATCGCCGAAGCTAGGTGTTGAAAAACAGTTTTTGTTAAATAACTATAGGGGGCGCTGTAATTGTACAAAATCTCATTTTGCCGATTCCTTGCCTTCACAAATCACTCCTACACACTACACATTCAAAACCCACATCCATGCCCACTTCCAGGAAATCATTTCCACAGAAATTCTCACCTCACAACACTGCTCTACCACACACTCATCACACCAACAGTTCCCACATTTCAATACACTGCGGCGGTCATACCATGTACCGCTATGCGGTACATCTAGTTTAGATTATGAAATGCCCATTGTGTATAAACATACTTTAACATTCCATTCATGACAGCTGGTGAATTTCACTATGCCAAGTGAACTTGACTATACCAAGAATACTTGATTTTTGTTTATACTGTCTTAGCCCAGGCATGGACCCAGAAGACAGGGAAAACTGTCCTGTGATTCCAAAAGTTGAAAAATTGTCATTCTTTTTCGAAATTCATGGAGTATTCTTGCATCTTTCAGGCTACAGAGGAGACGAATCATCTGTCTTGTTTTAGTGGTCAGTTCAAATAGCAGCATCTCTGATGGTATGGGGGTGCAGTAGTGCCCTGGTAATGGTCTGCTTACTCATCTGGAGAGCTCATCTGGAGAGCTGAATGATATATATGTAGGTCTTGAACAGCACAAGACTTTATATTTTAAGGGCAGACCTTAAATATCACCAGATAACAAGGGCAAACTGCATTCTATACAAAGTTCCAACAGTGTGGCTACATCATAAGGGCAACCATGGGCTAAAATGGCTGGCTTGCTGTTTTAGTAATAAGCATAATAAAAAGGGAAGAATGAGGAAGAGGACACTTGCCGGTTGCTGAAATCATGTCAAGGACAAGAAAGAAAGCTCTTTTTATACAGATCATCTTGGCAGTTAACATAATTACCTGTGAAGTGTCCTCCTTTTCTTTAGTCTTACTCCACTTTTCCTGCCTTTTCCTGTCCCAACTTTTTTGATACATGTTGCTGGCTTCAAATTTGAAATGACAACATCCCATACAACAATAAAAAATGCAGTTTTAATAACTGATATGTTGTCCTTGGACTATTCTCAAATAAATATAATGCCTGTATGATTTGAGAATTATACCATTTGTTTTTTTATTTACATTTAACACAACATCCCAATTCGTATGGAATTGAGGTTGTATATGAGTAATTATCCGTAGACAAAACCTAGACCTATGGGTACTGGATGCAAGAGAAGATTATTGAACAAAGCAAGGGATTGAGGTCAAAAAACAATCAAACAAACCTGAAGACATACACAAACCTTTGCAAACATTTCCAACATATATTGCAAAGCCATAACATCAGCAGTTAATAAACAAATGGCCATGGTCGTGATTGAACATTTTCTGGCTGTGATGCAGGCAAAGTGGTGGGGCTGCTAATGTCAGGCTGCAAGCCTGTAGGCGTCACTTTCAGGCTTCACTGCCACACTTAGGTGAGCAATTCTGCCTTTAGTCCAACAGGCCTCTCACTCCACCAGAACACCTCACCAGGGAACACTCTGTGTGTGTTAAGTGCCTGGGACATACACCTGAGCTCCTGTCCTCCATGGAGCACTACCACAGTAATCTAAAACATGTGTCTGTGTGTGTGTGTGTGTGTGTGTGTGTGTGTGTGTGTGTGTGTGTGTGTGTGTGTGTGTGTCTGCGTGTGCATGTGTGTGTTCGTATGTGTGTGTGTGTGTGGTGTGTGTGTGTGTGTACAGACCATAGGGAGTTACGGCCATTGAGCTTTTCCCAGGAACTATAACAATTCTAATAAAAAATGGGGAAATAAAGGAAGTTACAGGCTGGTTTCAAGTGCCGGTGAAGTGGCAGGAGATTCGCAAAATGGTTACTTTGACTCAGTCTCTCTGTTTGCCACAATCTCCAGGTCGAGTGTGTGTTGCTTAGAGCTCTCGGACAAACAGTACACAACAGACTGATGAGATACGAGCTGGTGCAGCTCCTGACTCACAGTCACTAAATCGTTTTATGGTCTTAACGGTGAAGGGTTGATTTGTCCGGGTTCGATAGAGTCACTTCCTTTTTTATTTTCCACTGGTCCAAGGGAAAGTTGACATGGGTGTGTGAGTGTGTGTGTGTGTGTGTATGTGTGTGAGTTTGAGTGTGAATGTGAGCGTGTGTGTGTGTGTGAGAGAGAGTTTGAGTGTGAATGTGAAGGTGTGTGTATGTGTGTGTGTTGGCAGAATACACAACGAAGGTTGATTTGTTCGGGTTCGATATAGCCACTTTCTTTTTACTGTCCACTGGTGTGAGGGGAAGTAGGCTGCTGTGGCTGAAGTACAGGAGCCCTTCCAGGTTCAGTGCGCATCAAATGTTAACACTAAAGTTGTTTTGCACAGCAAAAGCTGGAGCTGGATTAGAAATGGCATTTCTTTTTTATATATTTGTGTGAGATGAAAATAGCCTTCTATCCATTTGCAATGGACATCACTTTTTGTGATGGCAAGTTTGTAATGAAATGGGTGAATAGAGATTTTGCACTTTGTGCTTGTTTTGGCATACATTTCCTTGTAACCCATAATGCTGAAGTGAAATTGCACCCTGTACATTTGCCATGTTTTGAAAAATGACAGAAAAAGGGAACTGATATTTTGGATTTTGTTTTTGTATTGCTACACATAGCCAAACCTGCATTGAGTCAATTCCACCACTGATCAGTTGGTCCTTACTGTAGATAGGAACAAAAACAATTAGCAAAGTCACTAACTATGATCTTCATCCAAATCAGTCTATTTTCATATTTTCAGCTTGGTTTATACAGCCTCAGCAGCCCACAGACCTCAATGTGTGTGTGTGTGTGTGTGTGTGTGTGTGTGTGTGTGTGTGTGTGTGTGTGTGTGTGTGTGTGTGTGTGTGTGTGTGTGTGTTGTGTGTATGTGTGTGTTTCTGTGCTTGTGTATTGTGTGACAAAGAGAACTCATCCACCATTCGAGAAAAAAAACACAGATACCCGCTCACTTCTTGAAGGTCAACAGCACTCTCTCTCTGTGAGCCCAGCGGTAGCCTAATGCACTTATGAAAACATCCCTCTTTCATGTCGAGCCCCACGCATAGAGCATCCATTACGGGACCCACTGTACAACACCACAACAGACATCACCGCAACCCCCAGCCCTGCCCTCCTGTCAGGCACTGCATTGTACCCAACATAACTCACCAAACGCACAAAACTACAAGCAGACCTCTCTCTCTCTCTCTCTCTCTCTCTCCCTCTCTGTCTGTCTCGTACCCATCCCTTGTGACGAGAGCTCGTAATGGAGTTTGTGGAGCTGGCTCTCATTTTCTTGAGTACTTTGTGTGTGTGTGTGTGTGTATGTGTGTATCTGTTGCATGTGTGACTGTTACGGTAGGCTAGTACAGGTGGAAGGGTAGGAGCTACACTACACACTACACAATACATTTTCACATCCCATGCCCAAGGGGGAGCTGGGTGCCAGTTTGGCCGTTATACAGTAAGTAAGTACGTAAGAGACGGAAGTCTCTCTCTCTCTCTTGCGGCCCGTCAGATTTAACTTGCTGGCGTCTCTATCAGAGGATATTTCTCACCAGTCACGGCCTTCTCAAATCCGACAGGGACTGAAGGATCTTACAATCTGCCTTTTTGATCATGCACACAATGCACACAAACAGCCAAACACAGACAGAACGCACACACAAACATATAAAAACCCACACAGATACACATAAATTAACAGAAACACACACAAATACACACAGATTCACACAGACTCATACAAAATTCCACAGACTCACAGACACACACAGACTCATCTACACTCACAAAGACCAACACAGATACAAACAGACTCACACGGGCTTTCATCAGGATTTTGAGTTGGTTCCCAAAAGTGGTGTCCAAGATGGCCTTTTGCCAACCAATTTGTCAGGCGAGAGACCCCCCCATCCCACCCACCACCACATAAAAAGGTGCAGGGGAGAAGATGCCGTCACTGCGGCTCTGACTCATAGATTGCTTGCCATACAGCAGGGAAGTGTGCGCACCCGGCCATGTCCCATCACAAAGGTCAACTTTTGCATTCATAACCCCAAACCTTTGCAGCCATTAGAGCTGTCTGCAACCACTGCCACACACACACACACACACACACACACACACAAGCCCTCAACTAAGTCCTCTGCCCCTAGCTTTTTTTGATGGATTGTTTCTCTTTAGCACAGTTCACCCAGGGAATGAAGTCCATTTTCTTTTACTTCTTTTTTCCTAGATGGGGTGGGGAAAGTGTTTTTTTGCACAAAATTGTTGTTAGATGAAGGAGATCTGACCAGTTCTATTCTGGCCAGTTTTGATTTTAATTCAGAATGAGTCGTTTGCAGATTTTTTTTTTCACACTCCCCACACGCCCCACCCACCCATGTTTACAATGCACGTTAAGTACACGTAGATATGGCAGAAAGCGGGGGTGCAATTCAATCTTATGTGTTCAACCCCGAGTCGGACCCAGACCAAGAGAACATTGGACATCGGACCCAGAAAGGAGCCATCTGTATAAATACCATGAATGCAGCAAACAGTTTCTGAATGGTTAGTCATCTTTTTAAAAGTGTAGCTAACAGTTTATTTAAACACTGGTCTGCTGGTGTCTGCAGCTTTTAGCATAGCGTAAATCACAGATGTCATACCACGCTCTGCTATCCACCACTGTAGATGAACTTTAGGTGTCCGTTCCTCCTACGTGAGGCCAAGGTCTGCGTGCTCAGCCTCTGGAGAATGGCTAATACGAGGTGCTCCAGTACAGTTCAATCTGGTAATGTTTGATGATGTTTTCCAATATTGTACATTTGTTAGAGGCTAAACACATTTCATAGTCCTTCCCTCACACATAGTAGAAAAAATAAAAAATATAAAAATACGAAGTTTGACATTCCATTCTGACATCATGTTGGAAGCCAGACAAAAAATGGCTCATAGAAGTGCACTATTCCTGACACCAATTATTGGAGCAGTACAGACCCAAATGACAATACAAAAATGCACAAAGTGATTTTAAATGTTCTGCTTTGCTCTTATGTCAAAATTCCTGTTGCTACATATTATTTATCTCTCTCTCTCTCTGTCTGTCTCTCTCTCTCTCCCTCTCTCTCGCACACACACACACACACACACACACACACACACACACACACACACACACGCACACACACACACAGACTTGCTTATTATAACTGACACAGTGATTCAATGAATCTTATCACTGCACCGCTGCCCCTCTGTAAAATTAACCTATTGGTGTGAGAGGATAGATAGGAGCAAGAACAATTAGCAAAGTCAATAACTCCCCATTTTCATCCAACTCAGTCTACTTACATATTTTCAGTTGGGATTATACAGCCTCATCACCCCACAGACCTCAATGTGTGTGTGTGTGTGTCTGTATTAAGTTTGTGTGTTCATGTTAGCCTTAACATGGCTGTCTAAGGCTACGTTTACATGATGACGGTCTGAACAGAAGGCGCAAAAGTGGCGTCGCATCTTTACTTTTTATTCCACGTTTAGATGAGCATTTTCGGGAGGAAATCTGTGTGCATACGGTGACGCAAAAGTGTGTGGAATTCGATGGGGGTATGCATGCCAGGCGGCTAGGTAGACATTCTCCCAGGTCTCATCCATAGCAGTCTGGTTCGCCTGTGATGAACCGGTGCATCCAGAATTTGACAGAGGTGGTTTCAGATCCTTCTCTGTTCAGTAATAGTATATATACACATTCTGTACATTTGCTGGAATGCCTCTTGCAAGTTTATTAGAGCTGTCAGAGCAGGAGGAGTTTTGCGTCTTGGGCCGTGTAGTCGGAAACCCTATGGTGGAGCGTGTTCAACTTTTCCACTCTGGAGGGTGGTTTCAGATTTTTGCGTTTTTAAGCCCCAAAAACGCTGTCACCGTCTAAACGAAGGCTACCCGTAAGCGTTCTCATGTAAACAGGCCTTAATTCACTTTTGACACAAGACCCCCGCACCTATACTCTTCTGACAACAGTGGGTGGTGCAAGATGGGTCATGTGACCACACAGCAACGTCTTATTGGACAGCATTAGACACAAGCAATGGCCATTTTAACGCTCCAGGTCACTCTGAAGACCAGTGCCTGTCAATACTTAGCATCAGTCAGACAGAGACATAGACAATCAGTACAGACCACATGACTTGAGTCCAGTGTGCGTCTGGTATGTTAAGATAATTAACACGCACGCGCGCTCATACACACGTGTACGGGAGGAAAACAGCAGTGGGAGTGTGTGATGAGATAGTAGGCCCAGCTGTATCTCTCTCTCTCTCTCTCCCTCTTTCTCTCTATCTCTCTTCCTCTGTCTCTGTTTCTACTGCCAGAGTGCCATGTCATGTGTATCCACTCCTGCCACCTGACCTGTTTGTAAGAGAGCACAGCATATGTAAAGCACATTTTTCACTCCCCTGGGAATACCCACTTGTCGTTGGTGACGCTGAGCACAGAAAAGCTGAGCTGCACTGCTGGAGGACAAAAAAAGAGGAAAAAACTAAACAATAAACAGAAAAAACTACACAAACAAGTGAGAATAACAAGGGGATTTGTCCCCTCCTGTTTCCCCCCTGTGTTCCTGCCTGCTCGGGCCCTGTGGGACATAGCCAAGCAAAACAACCATCAAAGCGGGCAGAGCAGAGAGCGTCCATGCACAGCCTGCCCACCAGTCCACCCCTGGGGCCTTCACATGTGTGTGTCCCTCTCTCTCTACCTCTCCCTCTCTCTTTCTCTCTGCCAATCTCTGTCTCTCTTTCTCTCCCTATATCTCCCTCTCTCTGCTCCTCTCTCTCTCTCTCTCTCTCTCTCTCCCGCTCTTTCTGTGTTTGTGTGTGTGTGTGTGTGTGTGTGTATGTATGTGTGTGTGTGCCAAACCTGGCTGGACCAGGTTCTGGCCCGATCTGTTCTGCCACCAGTATTGTGTGTGTGTGTGCACGCTAAACCTGAGCCAGATGCTGGCCGGATATGGCGCAACACCCATCTTTGTCACCATTACCAGGCTGGCACGGGAATGTAGCGGAGCCCAAATGTCCTGGGAGAGCCCATCCAGCTGGACCCACATCAGGAGGCCAGGGCCTTGATCTGGCCGCCTCTGGCTGCAACTAGAGAGGGGCGAGTGTGGATAATGATTCAACCAGGTCACCTCTGCCTCTGGCCTTGCTATCTGTACCGGATTCAGGGCAGCATATCACAGCAGATAGGCTGCTAGACAAAAGACAGAAGATGAATGAAGAGGACTGACAGATGAGGGATTGATATGAATAAATAGACAGAACACAGAGGGCAGGCGAGTGTGTGTGTGTTTGCGTGATATATTATGTGGACGATAAAATAAACCTGAAATAAATCTGTGTAGGAGCTCTTTCAAACGCTCCTAAGTGGATGGATACAGCAGATAACTCATCTGTAGATTAAGTTGACTGATGTGTTCAGAAGGTGAGATGCTTGTGTTATGAGAACAAGCATAAAATCCAGATATGAGAGAAGAAAGAAATTCAGCTGTTTAATGTCCCTCTTCACCTACTTGCACCAAGACACCCTATATAAGTGTGGGGAGTTTGTCAGGGAGCACTGAAGACAGGGATGTTGTAGAGGGTTGATTTGGATAAACCCTAGACAGAAAATGTTATACATAATTATAAACAAAAACAAACGCAACATTTGGCAGAATCCCTGATATCACCTTCAACATCTATACATTTAGGATGATTTGTACTGATGTATTGTTGACTAGTGCTTCTACCCTCGATATGGATTTTGGAATGACTGTCTAGGCTTGTGAGCTTGTGTTTGAATATATGTCAGCATATTTGTGTATTTTATTTCATATTTTAGGTTTTCTCTTGAGGACCCCATTGTCCTTACAACTGTACCCTTAGGGCTTATTTACACCGACTTGACCATGTACAGCGCGTAGCCGTGTTCAGCGCGTGGGCGTATTCTGAGCGTATGACCTTTTCCACCGGACATCTCTGCGTATTCAGCGCGTGAGCGGGAATTCAGCTGCCAGCCCTGTCTTTAAATGCACTTGGACAATGTCTTTAAGTGCACATAGCCATGTTTCCCCATCTCTCACTTTTTTCTCTGGTTTCTCTGGTTTTATTTCCTTATGTTAAACGTTGTTTAGCATAACTGCACAAATAATGATATAAAGAAAGCATAACTGCACAAATAGTACAACTTAGCACTTACAAACGGAATATTTGACATTGTTCTAAATCATGTAGGCTGATTGTTGTCAAAGCCTTTATTCACTCCCGGTACAAAAAAAGCGAACTTATTTTTAACCCCTTCCATAAAGTTATGATAAACTCTGCCTCTTTCACAACAGTCACTTTTTCCTACCTCGGATAAATAAATGTATTTATTAAATGTAGTGACTTATGGACCTCAATTGTGCCCAGTGGCTTATTATGACCGCCGCTAGCAAAGCTAGTGAAAGTGGTCATTATAGTGTTGCCGCAAGCTTTTGGGCCAGTGTCCGTCAAAGAGGGGGAGACCGGCAAAAGTTTTTGCTGAATAACTCAATGAACGTTTCACCCAACAACATGAAATTTTTGTGATAGGTCGGTGTTACAGAGACGTATCGACCCAGTCCATAAACCCTCACTTGAAGCATTGCGCCACCTAGTGATATGGGTAAATGCAAAAATTGGGATATTGAGTTGCCAATATCTTGGACCAAGAAGGTGGAAACTGCGCAAAATAATGCACAATCAGCACAAAGACCTCTAACACCACAGCACGTGCCATAAAATTTGATTCATAGGGGGCGCTGTAATTGTAGAAAATGTTATTTTGCCTATTATCGACAACGAAAACAGTTTCCGTGAAATTTTAACGTTGCGAAAACAAATCTGAACAAACTCGTCATAGGCCGTTCATGTGAATCTCACCAAATTTGGTATATGCCATCTACAGACAATACTGACAAAAAGTTATTAAAGGATTTATCTTGAGATTAACCGTTACGAAGTTACATGTCAATGAACATTTAACACGTAGCTTAAAATTCTTCAAAAGTCCATATCTTGGCTTTTAATTACTCAAATTTAGTCAAATTTGGCATGCCAACTCTAAATAGCCTTCTTTTGATGTGTACTAAATTTTGTGACATTTCGTCATAGGGGGCGATGTTTTTTGCCGAAGCTAGATGTCGAAAAACAGTTTTTGTTAAATAATTCATCAACAATTTTGCCTAAGACCACGGTTTTGCGTATGTCGGTGTTACAGAGGCGTATCGACCCAGCCCATAAACACTCACTTGAAGCATAACGCCACCTAGTGATATGGGTAATGCAAAAATTGGGATTTTGAATTGCCAATATCTTGGACTAAGAAAGTAGGAACTACATGAAATATGTCATGCGCAATCAACACAAAGACCTCTAAAAGCACAGCACATGCCATAAAATTGGGCCCATAGGTGCCGCTGTAATTGTACAAAATCTCATTTTGCATATTCCTTTCACAAATCACTCCTACACACTACACAAACACACACAATGTCATTCATTCAAAACCTACCTCCATGCCCACTTCCAGGAAATCATTTCCACACAAATTCTCACCTCACAACACTGCTCTACCACACACTTATCATACCAACAGTTCCTACATTTCAATACACTGCGGCGGTCATACCATGTACCGCTATGTGGTACATCTAGTTGACCTTAGATTTATCAAACCAAATAGGAAACACTGAATGACAAGAACGAGGTTACTATCTTTTATAGCTCGAGTGGTCGACAGAATACCGATTGAGGCTGTTCTTGCATTGAGATTAAGACGAAATCTTCAGCAAAATCATACTTCTTCCTATTAAGAACATAAAAGTTCCACCACTATTATACCTACAACATGTTTGACTGGACAGCGTGACAACTTCACAGGTATTTCAGTTTCTGTGTTTATGTAGGCTAGTCAGTGCCCTTGTAGTGCAGATCTGATGTGATAAGGCCAATATTGATAGCTTTCCAGCGTTTGTGTCATGCAGTTGTAATCAAGTGGTAATATTTTGCAGACAGTCGCGAGGATTTTGAGTTATTCCCTGTGTCAATACATGCATTGATAGCACAGTTGACATGAATTGTATAGCTGTGCCTATAGCTTTAATAAAAGCTCCACCACTATTCTGCCTACAACATGTTTGGACAGCGTGACGACTTCACAGGTATTTCAGTTTCTGTGTTTATGTAGGCTAGTCAATGCCCTTGTAGTGTAGATCTGATATGATAAGGCCAATATTGATAGCTTTCCAGCATTTGTTTCGCAGAACACGCACAGAAAAATAGACTTGGTTTCTATTTTCTAGCTGCAGTCCGTATTCTGAGCGTATTCCACGGTCAGAATACGCTCAGAGCACGCTTGCGGCGGAAATGCTCTAATCTGCTAATGTGCATTCTAAATGAATACGGACAGAATATGGACAGAACATGGGCACGCGCTGAACACTCAGAGTGTTTGGTGGAAATGAGGCCTTATAGCAGTACTCTCACAGCAAGAGTAGAAGAGTGCCGTTTCAGTGTGTCTATATTAATGGGATGTGTAATGTAAGGGTCCTAGTCATTCCCTCCCATGATTAGAGGTGTCTATTATAAACACTGATTGAAAATGAGTAAGAGAAAGAATAACATGTGGCCACACTCCTTGTCTCAGTAGTGCATAACATCCAATTTACTGGCAAACAAATCATTAGGCATTAGCAAGGGAACGAGCAAGAGCGGAGACGGATGAATCGGTTAAATGGACCAGAGAAGGTGAAACAAAAACAGCTCATTTGCCTCAGGAATAAATACAAGTGCCTGCCTGAGTCACCTTAAAATAACCACAGCAAAATAAATAAATTAAACCCACTAAAAACCCATAATTTAGTGGGATTGGAGAGGCTGAAATAAAACACATGAATCTATCAGGGTACGGTCGACCTGAAACTGGCCTAACTTAATTTGGTCATGGCCATGTACGTCTCTCATTTCTCTCTAAAGGGCTATTGGGGATCAGTAAATTCTTATTGTATTGGTACCACAACAACACCAGGATCCTTCTCCCTCCCAATGTAAACAGATTAGCCAATAGCCATGGCCAAACTGGAAATCATTACGGAGGGCCAGACAACTATAGCTTTGGATAAATCTTCTTTCCCCACAACTGCAGTGGTTGCCGGCATGTCCATAATGTTTACAAACCTCGAAGCTTCGTAATGCACAGATGCTCATAAAAGTGGCGTGCCTTTCAAGCCGAAACCCCAGGCCACACAAAAATGCATTACACACACACACACTCACACACGCACACACACTCTCTCTCTCTCTCTCAATTCAATTCAATTCAATTCAATTCAATTCAATTCAAATTTGCCTTATTGGCATGCCTGTGTATATCAGTGTTGCCAAAGCTTACAAAGAACAATAACATAAAAGTATTAAGGTCATAAGAACATTAAGATCAATAAAGAACATTAAGAACACGCACACACACACACACACACACACAAACATACGCAGAGAAACAAACACATGCACCCACACACACCCACAACAACTCATTGTATACTCTTACTGTCCCTCAGGGTATGGCATTCTGCAACATATTTTGCTGCTACATTACAATTTTGTCTTTCTCCAAGAATGTGGGCCAATTTTTCATTATCATTTTGGAATCTGAAATTTGGTACTTTTTTTGCAAATATTGGAAAATATTGTTGCCTAACTTTGTCATATTTTGGACAGTGAAGCAAAAAGTGCATCTCAGTCTCAACCTCACCAGTCATACAGTGACCACAGATTCTTGCTTTTTTATAACGCCCTATCTCTATGGCTAGACTGTGGTCACTTAGCCTGTACTTGGTAAGGATCTGTCTCTGCATTGTATATCTGACTGTGTAGAGATACTCTGCCAATGCATATCTTTTATCAAAGATCTTAGATTCTCTCTCTCTCTCTCTCTCTCTCTCTCTCTCTCTCTCTCTCTCTCTCTCTCTCTGTCACACACACACACACACTCACTCATACACACACTGGACTGACTATTCAGTTGGGAAGGAGCACTTCCTTTATTACGTGACCACTGTGCAGCAAGGGAGTAGTGGTGTGTCTGTAGTTGGCCCCTGGCTAATGCGGAGAGGCCTGGCAACTTACATTATATGAAATCAATACCACACTGCTTTCACTAGACATTAAAGCCACTGCTCTTCGAGGTTAGCGGATACCCTCTATCTGTTTGTCAAAAAGTTTGGGTTGCAGCACAAATGGATTTGAAGTGTGTGTGTGTGTGTGTGTGAGAGAGAGAGAAATAAAATAAAGAAAAATAAAACCTTGGCTAATTTCGGGCGGCGAGGTGACAAGCTTCAATTGTGGATGGCCTCATACAGGCTGAAAGCTCCCTTCTCAAGGATCCTCTCCTTCCAAGGCATTTGGCAGGAGCCTGACACCTACTCACATAATTGAGTCAGTGAGAGAGAGGACTGTTTCCCATTAAAAAACAGAGAGTTTACAAAAGCAATTGCTGACAGAATTTTAAGTGTCCTGCAAAGATTTCCAATGTGTCTACTTCTGCTGCTGTTTGTAATTGTGCGTGTTTTCCACCATATATTTCTTTGCTGTAGGCATATATGCACTGATTGATTTTTCATTTTTTCTGGTTGGTTGCCCCTTGTTTATGTTTGGCTACAGTAACACATTGCTTTCATGTGTGCACTTTAAAAGAGTTGAAGTGGTACTGTATTACAAGTTGGAAAATGTGTGAACATTAAGGGTCTAAGGTTGGAACATTTGAGTCCAAGTTTTTTGTCCTTCTGTCCTATTTATGTAATAATGTTCACATTTTTATAAAGTGTCCCTTAAGCACTGTCTATGTTTCCTTATTTTCACCTGTTCATTTTACTTTTTTAGGATTTAATGCCATGGATGAACCAACATAGTCACAGAGGCTGCCTTTGTTTTAACTCTGGCCTCGATATGACCGGAGTCTTGCCAACTCTTTGAAAAATGAGTCTATGCTCAGTTAAGTTAGCTCACTGCTTTAAAGTCGCCTTCAGGGGTCAGGTATATTACTCATGAACATAATCTCACACTACTATCTGCCTGCTAAGAAGCTGTCCTTCAACTATGTGCTCCAAGGAGGTGACACTTTTACACCACCTGACCCAACCTTTCCACCCACAAGCACAAATAAATAAATAAATAAATAAATAAATAAATAAAACGTGAGTCACGTTAACCTTCATGCTTGGCTGAGCCGGAGTCCGCTGCCACTAGAAAGCGAGGTTTATTTTTGCGCTGTGTCTCCCTCTCTCCTTATCTCTGTCTCCCTCTCTGTGTCCCTGTCCCAATGCCTGTCCTCCATGCCTGTCCCTAGTCCCCTCTGCTCCAGGCAGCCAGAGTGCTCCAGATAAGAAGGTGGGGGAGGAGAGGAGGACAGGTTGTGGTGAGAGGAGAGGCCATGTAAAGTGCAGCATCAGTCAGGAGGATAGGAAAGGAGAGGAGAGAACAGAAGAGGGGATAAGAGGAGAGGAGAGAAGAGAAGAGAGGAGGAGAGGCAGAGTGTAGTATCAGGCAGGCATGGAGAAGGAGAAGCAGGAGGGGAAAGGAGGGGAGAGGAGAGCCTGTGAAAAGCCAGGCCTTCCAATAGGAGCAGATTGCTGTGGGAGTGTAATTGTGGTGCCTGGGAGTTATGTAAACACCCTGACTAATGGAGAGCTCGAGGTGGGGGGAGAAGGAGAGAGAGAGAGATGGAGACAGAGAAGGAGAGGGAGAGAGGGGGAGGGAGAAGGAGAGAGAGAGAGAGAGAGAGAGAGAGAGAGAGAGAGAGAGAGAGAGAAGGTAGAGTGGTAGAAATGGAGAGAGATGCTTACTGACGCATCAAGGACAACACACAAACAGCAGCACTGGCAACAAGACAAGTGGCAGGAGGGAAAGAGAGAAGGGAGAGATGGAGAGCAGAGGGGAAGAGGAGAAGAAGAGAGGGAGGAAAAGACCAAGAGGAGGAGTAGGAAATGAGAATAGAGAAGGAAGAGAGAAGAGGGAAAAGCAGCAGGCTGAGAAACTCCTACCATTTAATGAGATGAGGACCCTTGAGAGATGAGACAGGGGCCACTAGACAATGCACACATGCAACACACACACACACACACACACACACACACACACACACACACACACACACACACACACACACTCACACACATTCATAGGAACACACATACATGCACACACACACATGCATACACACACACACACACACACACATGCATAAACATACACATGCGCCTGAACACACATGCATTCGCATGCACATATATCATACTTTACTTGAAAATCATTGGCTTCTCAACACTAATCTATGCACACACACACACACACACACACACACACACACACACACACACACACACACACACACACACACACACACACACACACACACACACACACACACACAAACAAATACACTGCACCTCAGCCAGAATCTGAGAAAAGAAATCCATTCTCTCTTGGCTAACCAAGAAATAGAAAGACATTTTTGAATAGAAAGCCATTTTTGAAACGTAACCTAAAAAACAGAAGATAGCCCTCCTAATCCATCCCACCAGTTGGTATGCCAGTGCTCGCCATTCAGGGGGATGTTGCTTGGTAAAGTGGCCCCTCGTACTTCATTTCATTTTGTACAGAGGGCCTTGCTGCATTAAAAAACTATTTCTTTCCGGAGGGGTGGACTCTACTGAAGTTTAAAACAAGTGGCTCTGCCTTTACCCAATTGCTAACGCCTGGTCGTCACGCATGCAATTAGCCTACCTACGCACTACAATTCAAATGTAGCACACAAAGTCAACGTCACCGCTCACAACACTCCCTCTTTTCACTGATTCGCTCGGATTTGCTTGGTCCAAATACATGAATGTCAACGGTCAAGGCTAAATCCTCTGTATAAAATGAAATGAAGTACGAGGGGCTGGTTTACCAGGCTAGTTACCTGATTACAGGCTGTTACTACGCTCACACATGCCCACCCCACCCCCACCAACCCACCAACCCACACACCATCCCCCTCTCACTGCCCATAAAAATAGCTGTGGACTTCATTAAGGGCCTCATTACCTTCTGACAGCAGTGTCCCTGTGCAACATGCCATTCCCCGCTCCCTTTCTCTCTGTCTTTCACTTCATCTTTCTTTCAGTCTCTCCCTCTCTCATTCTTAAACATGTGTCTTTTATCATCTTTACCTCTCTCTTAGTCTTTCTGTGTTCTCAAAGCCTGAATTTCTTTCTTTCACACTTTCTGTTTTATTCACTTCCACTCGAACTCTCACTTTTTTCTGTCTTCCAGTCATTTATCATTTGTCTCTCTCTCTCTCCCTCCATCCCTCTCTCCCTCTCCTACATCCATCATGTTCACCCTGCCCCTCTGATCTCTATCGTGCACTCTGTTCTCTCTCTCTTTTTCTCATCCATCTCTCTCTCCCTCATCAATCTCTCTATCGCACACATGCTGTCTCACATCTCCTTGCCTCATTATTCTCTCTCTCCCTCTCTTTTCCATTTCTCCATCCTCCATCCCCTCTCTCTCTCTCTCTCTCTCTCTCATATAATCTCTCTCTCGCTCTCGCTCTCTCCCCCTCACTCTTTCTTTTTTTCTCTCTTTCTTTTCGCAACCTTCCCCCTGGAGCATACTAATCAGTGCCATTTACATGGCAGAGACAAGAGCTACTGTCTTGTCCTCACCGTCTGGATGGCGCCTGGCCTCACAAATTGATCCAGAAGACAGCAAAGAAACAGCCCCCTGTGTTTACCACTGCCTGGTAATTAATGTGGACACACCTGTTGGTTTTGACTGGTGCCATGGTTGCAGGGCTGCTTGTTGGTGAGAAGTGTGTGGATGGAAGTGGTGCAGTAATTGTTTGTGTGTGTGTGTGTGTGTGTGTTGTGTGTGTGCGTGCGTGCATGCGTGTGTGTGTGTGTGTGTTTAGCAAGTTTCACATTATGTTTAGCAAGTTTAGCATTATGTGTTTATCAGCAGTTTAGCTGTATGTGTTTTAGTATGAAGAAGAAGAAGAAGAAGAAGAAGAAGAAGAAGAAGAAAAAGAAGAAGAAGAACAACAACAACAACAATAACAACAACAAAGATTAAGAACAAGAACAAGAAATTACCTTCCCCTCTCTGCTGTGCTGGTGTTTACTTTAACTTCTTTCATGGTCATCACCATCACTTGTTGGTTCTCCTCTGTTTCTGAAATATATTTGTGGCTGAGGGAGCAAGTAAAGGTTGAGCATGGCAGAGGCTGTGGAGATGGTGTCTGGGGAATAAGGGTCAGTCCAGGTGTGGTGGTGATTCAAACAAGAACTGATATTCCTCAGGGATTCCTGCTGTCCACCACAATGGCACTGTGTGTGTGCAATGTGTGTGTGTGTGTGTGTGTGTGCGTGTGTGTGTGTGTGTTCTTGGCTCCTCTCTGAAACAGCTAACAAGGCCATGGTCAAAAAGTCATTTTACTGAGGACACTTAAAACACACACACACACACACAAATACCTTTATTGCAGTAAGAGTCAAGAGTCATTGCAGGTAAAGGCTGAGATGACAAATGGGAATAGTGATTGCCTGCTTATAAATCAGCAACCTGATACACATTCCCTCTCTCTCTTTCTCTGTGTGTGTGTGTGTGTGTATGTGTGTGTGTGTATGTGTGTGTGCGTGTGTGTATGTGTCTGTGTCTTTGTCTGTGTCTGCAGCTGTGCTGTTGGCTTAGTTTCTCTGGGTGAGTCAGTAAAAATAATAATTCAAATGCTCAAATGTCCATAATATCTTTGGAACAAAATGGAAAACGGTGTCTCTAAATTGCTTTGCAACGGCCCTCAATGTTCTGGGAATCGTAGCATGTTGATTTAGGTGTCTTGCCAGCCAATAGTGCTTTTAAACACTCATCTCAGACATAAAAATATCCCCTCTGAAGCCTTTTCCAATCACCATGACAAATAACTCGGCACACTAAATTCTACACGGAACGTAAAACCTGCCGTGGCGCTGTAATAGATAAAGAAGTCTATATTGCTGAAGTCCATAACAGCTTTTTTACAATAAATGTGTTCTCACCGCACCCTGTACAGTTACTGGATGCTACCCACAAAGCGTTATAAAGTGTGACTTAGTCATGTTAACAGCCCAGTACAAAGAGGTGTGGGGGGTGTGAAATCATACTAATGTTTAGTGGGTATTGCCTATGTTGTTATGTGTTTTTTTACAGTGCATTACAGTGACTGGTGTACATGGGCAAAACCATGAACATATGGCAGAATCACAGTTAAGCTGACTTTAACTGGCTATGTATGTGTGTGCAAAGTTGGAAAGACTTCCCTACATAACGTGCATAGAAAGCCTTGTATGGCTAATTAGACCCAAGACCTATTCACTGTTTTTGCATGACACTCACTTCTGTCTAGCTGTCACTAGTCCACATGCTTACCACATGCCCTGAACCTACTGGTATCCACAGCTCCATACAAACTGTAGGTCTGGTCATGCCCCTCATTCACAGCAGAGAGACTGCAGATGGCCCAATGATTGTACATGATGTTTATGAGGGATCTGCATGAAGTTGGACTACTTCAGTAACCATCAGTCACATGATATGCAACCATTTTGTCTGTCTAAAACTGCCTCACATGGTCTTTCTCTGAACACAGATTTACCTTTTAGTCATTTGTGTCTTTCTAATACACTCTCTCACACACATATGTTCTCATGCACTGCCTCACTCCTCACTTCTCAGAGGTACTCCTTCAGACATTTCTTTAAGAGTCTGTCTCACTGTCCATCTCTCACAGATCTCATTTAAAGCCATACTGTTGCACCCTCAGATGAACATCACGCAATGAAAGACAGACAGGGTGACAGACAGCTTTCTGTAGTCATTGTTTTGACAGTGTAAGAGGTCAGGGACTGGCTGTGTTTTCTAAAAAAATTAGCAGGGGTTATGGCTGATTTCCATGCAGGGCCACGGCAGGCCCCTGTTCAAACAAGCAGCCTCTGCACCAAGTGATGCTGCCTGCCTCTGGAGCTTGGTGTGTCTTGTAATGCAGCTAAGAGGCTGATGGAGAGAGCAAGGAGAGATGAGAAGAGGTAAGGACAGAGGAAGGAGAGAGCGAGGAGTGAGCAAGGAGAGAGTGAGGAGAGGTTGGCATAGAGATTGAGGAGAAAACGAGGATAGGCGAGAAGAGGTCAGGAGAGGCGAGGACAGAGTGAGAAGAGCAAAGGAGTGGTGCGGAGAGAAGATAGTGAGGAGAGAACAAGGAAAGAGCAAGGAGTGAGTGAGGAGAGAGTGAGGAGAGAAGAGAGTCAGGAGAGAGTGAGGAAAGAGTGAGGAGAGGATAGAGCGAGGAGCGAGTGAGCAGAAGGCAAGTAGAGAGCGAGGAGTGAGTGAGGAGAGAGCGAGAAGTGAGTGAGGAGAGAGCGAGGAGTGTGTGAGGACAGAGTAAGGAGAGGCTGGCAGAAAGAGTGAGGAGAGAGTGAGAAAAGGCGAGAAGAGGTGAGAAGAGAACGAGGTGAGAAGAGGAGAGGTCAGGCGAGGACAGAGTGAGAAGAGCAAAGGAGTGGTGCGGAGAGAAGATAGTGAGGAGAGAACAAGGAAAGAGCAAGGAGTGAGTGAGGAGAGAGTGAGGAGAGAAGAGAGTCAGGAGAGAGTGAGGAAAGAGTGAGGAGAGGATAGAGCGAGGAGCGAGTGAGCAGAAGGCAAGTAGAGAGCGAGGAGTGAGTGAGGAGAGAGCGAGAAGTGAGTGAGGAGAGAGCGAGGAGTGTGTGAGGACAGAGTAAGGAGAGGCTGGCAGAAAGAGTGAGGAGAGAGTGAGAAAAGGCGAGAAGAGGTGAGAAGAGAACGAGGTGAGAAGAGGAGAGGTGAGGAGATGTGAGAAGAGGCAAGGAGTACGTGAGAAGCGCAAGGAGTGAGCGAGGATAGAGTGAGGTGAGAGCAAGGAGAGAGCAAGGAGAGGTGAGGAGAGAAGCGAGCATACGATACACACACTGCGGGACGCGGTAATGGGTCTGACATTTAACCAGCAGCATAACACAGTCAGAGAGCAATAAGCAAAGCCCAGTTTCCCAGAAGTACAGTGTCTTGTGCAAGTGTTTCTGCAGATCACGTTACCAGGCTTAATGGGCCTATCTGGCTGTGCGGGACAAAGAAGAAAAGGAGCACAGAGAAGAGGAAGAAGAGGAGCTGGATGGGGAAAGCAGGCAGTAGCGGGTGCACACTTTTAAGCAGAGATGGGGGAAAAGAAAGCCAGATGTGTGAAATCCTCTCTACTGTAAGTTAATTTTGCAGTATTGCATGCAAATGGGTTTAAAAAGTGGCTCTGGTCTGTGCGCACGAGAAAGCAAAATTCAGTGCAGTTATGAATATAGAGTGTTTTAATCACCCCAAAAAAGGTGTAACCACAAAAGTGACTTTGTTTATGCACAGGTTCATGCATTTGTTCATTTATAACAGTCTCTTTCACAGTGCTATTGCCTGCATGCAAAATGATCTTTGGTTGCAGTAATAATTGCAGAGAGAAAATAAGGAATAAATTCTGAAATGAACAGATCCAAAGGAGAAATACAGTCCTAAATTCAGGAATGGTGGTATTTTTGTGTGTGTACCAGGGAATGAAAAGCCAAAGATAGGATGAGGTCAGTCATAGTGCAGCAGGATTATTAAAGTAGTCTGTGGTGGTGCCCAGCCAGATCAAATAGGCACACAACAACCTCATGTCAGTTCAGAAATGCAGTGGTGTAATTCTCAAGGTTACACAAAGATGGTCTATTTTCCAAACAAAAAAGGAAAAAGACAGATGTAGGGTTTTACAAGGAAATACAAGAAGAGACTCTGTCTTATCTAGCTAATCCCACGTCTGAGTGCTTTATTTAGGTCTGTCGGATGAAAACCTAGAGATTGGATTTTTAGGATGCATGCTATCCACAATCAATGTGGACCTGTCATCACCTGTCATAGTCTAAGGCAACCTGAGCCCTCTGGCTGCATTTAGGCTATGCACATCTCTCTATACCTTTTCATCTCTGCCCAAGAGCTTAGTATGTTCAAGGAATAACATAGTGGAAACCTGGACTTTCACACTCTGATCAGATTTTAAATTAAATAAAAAAGCTATATACAGCAGGACCAACGTGAACAGATGGAATTTGTTAGTTTGTGAGCTTTACTGAGCCTGTTAGCGTGCAGTATTACACATGTTGACACTATATTAGAATGCCCTTGGGATGTGATTACTTGTTAATGGTAACTAATGATGACATGCTAACTAACATGCTATTGCCCAACCAGTTTTACCTGTGAACACCCATGTCAATAGCTCTGGCTACAACCCTAATTGCCACATCTCCCCCACCAGACCCTCCATCTTCTCACACAGAGCTTGCTGCCTGACACCTGAGGCAGGTGTGAAAATAGTCTTGGCACTGCTGGCACTGCAGGTGACACACAGCTGCAGCACACCTGAGACCCCAGTTTCATGCAGGCAGTATGCACACGCTTCAAACTGTTAATATGGACGCCAACATGAAAATCAATGCACAAAGCTGTCCTGTGAACATAATGTGGTTAGTGAGGTAAAGGCCTACAGGTCAGGAACATTGTTGTCACTGTGCCAATAGACTTACAGTACTATTTCAAAGACAAAGTTAAAACAATGAATACATCCATTACATTACTGAATGTTTGAGAGCGGTCTTTTACTTTGTTTGTAAAACAAGGTCACGAAAATCTAAATTTGAATGAATTTCATTTAAAAACATCAGAGACACATAAGATTTAGGACACACGCCCAACTCCACTGCTTACCAGAAGACAGTGCTGTTGTTGCCCCACCACACCACTCTCTCCCCCATGAATCTCCCCTTGTGTGCTTTGTGAGAAACATCCAGGCATCCACTGTCAGTGACGGTGATTGGAAATGAATGAATGAAAAAACAAGTGACAACAGATGCATTTGTGTTGCAGCTTGTGTCGTAGTGACGCAGCCAGACTGCAAATCAACATGATGGCTGCCAGAGCCTCTATGTGGGGACAGCCTTTGAGAAGGAGCTTGATGAATGAGAGTTGCTACATTGTGAGTCTTATTATGAGGCTATTTGTTCCAAAAAGACTTTCACACACATATGCATGTACACACACACACACAAGGCATGCAGGCACATTTATACACACATTCATTCACACACAAATAATAACATGCACATATATGAACTCATCCCTTTATAAACCAACTCTTTCAGACACACACACAAATACACACATGCACATCCACACACACACACACACACACACACACACACACACACACACACACACACACACACACTTACAATGTCAGCCCTCGGCAGATTTAGGGACACATGAGTGGCATCTCTCAGCAAAATGATCCCACTGACTCAAGATAAGTGATTGAAGGAGTGATGGATGTGTTTACTGTTTGCTTCTGAGTGGGTGTCTGTCAGGTAAACCCACAGTAATTAGACCATAACCAACACTCTGTCCACAACAAACTCTGTCACATCAGCACTGATAGAGGATACCACTGAGATATGGTTTATGGTGCCTGACATCACATGAAGTTAAGTTGGCTAATGGCTGCCAATTGTACATGGCTGTTGTAAAAGTTGGACACATACATTATCTCACAAAAGTGACTACACCCTTCACATTGCAGCAAAAATGTGTTACATCTTTTCAAAGAACAATACTACACAAATGAAACTTAAAAATGTTCAGTAGTCAGTGTACAATTTGTGTAGCAGTATCAATTTACAGTCCTCTGAAAACAACTTTACACAAAGGCATTTTTATACATAGTAGGCCACAAAAGGCCAAATTGTATCAAAATCGTTATTGGCTTACTACATCAACAAAATCAGTGGCACCACTGACAAACGGAAGCTCTTTTCCGCCTTCCAAACACTGTTCAACCCTCCTCTGCCTCCTCCTGCCACCAATCTAACTGCTGACAGCTTTGCCTCCTTCTTCACAGAAAAGGTAGCAGCCATCAGCAAACAATTCTGTGACCCACCCAGTCCCTCCCACAACCTGTTACCTCCCCGGTCAATGGCGCAACACTCTCCTCATTCACCCCTCACTCTGAATGCGATGTATCCAAACTCATCACTGGCAACCATCTTACTATCTGCCTGCTGGACCCTGTTCTGCCAAATCTGCTTCAAGCTAGCACGTTGGAATCCTAAAGCTAATCTCTACTAACCAACTCTGTACCTAGGTGCCTCATGCTTGTATGAGTCTGTGTGTGTAGGGTGTGTGTGTGTGTCTGAAGTGTTCCTGCTCCAGAGAACTTACTTAAGGCACATGTATCTCCTTGTGTGTATGTGTGTAGTCTGTTTACTCTGTGTTCCTCTACACTGTTAGCATATTATGTCCTCCTTTTGTAAGTCGATTTGGATAAAAACATCTGTTAGTGTAATGTAATGTAAATGTAAAAATGTCTATTTTGTGTGAGCATCATTGCTACTACTGCACCACTGCCTTAATATGAAATTCACCAGATCTGCACAGGTTGTTTTTGTGATTCTTTTCCATTCCTCCATGATTGCATTACGGACCTGGCAGATGTTAGACACTGGTGCTCATTCATCTCCTACTTAAGGATGCCCCATGGGTGCTCAATAGGGTTCAGGTCTGGAGACATACGTAGCCGATCCATTACTTTCACTTTCAAGTTCTTCAGGAAGGCAATGGTCATCTTGGAGGCCGCTTTAGAATGCCACAGCACATGTACGAATCCATGATTGCTTCAATAAACTGCAGTTACCCAGTGCTGGCAGCATTAAAGCAGCTCCAGACCATGATGCTGCAACCACTAGCCTTGATTGTAGGCAAGGCACAATCATAATAGTACTGACACCATTTAAGCCAAACAAGTTCATCTTACTCTCATCAGACCACAGGATATGGTTTCAGGAATTCATGATTTTGGACTGCATGTCCTCAGCAAACACTTTTTTCATTCTTTTTTGTCATCAAGCTTTAAAAGAGGCTTTCATCTGGGAGGATGACCATGCAGACTGAGTTCTTGCGTTGTGTGCCACATTATTTTAGCTCTGACAGGCTGACCTCCCACTTCTGCAACCTCTGCCAGGGCCCAAGGAAAGGGGGGCTCAGAACTGGTTCCTTCTTACATTATGTAACTGGTCCCTTCTTACATTATGAACTATGGGATGGGGGGTCGCAAGACTGTCAGCGGGCCTGCATGCATGCATTTATTTTTTGAAGTCATCTGACACTGTGTGGAGTGTGTGGACCCAACTTTCTTGACTGATCCTGTCAATGCCTGTTCTGACAATACATGTACACCCATTTTGGAAAACCACTTAATGACTCTGGCCATTGTGATATAGCTCAGTTTCATGGTGTTGCTGATCTTTTATAGCATCATCATCATCATCATCATTGTGTAAAGCAACAATTCCATTTCTCAAATCCTCAGTTTTTTTGCCATGAGGAGCCATATTGGTCATCCAGTGGCTATAATGAGAGAATTAAATCCAACACATTAAAATAGACAGCTCTAATACATGACACACAAATTTGTATGGTCCAGTTGAGCATAATGATTTGGACAAGCGGCTTTTCATGGTTGAATGATATGTACAGTTATCAGTCAGGGTCAGAGATGGGTGTACTAAGTAACATGTTACTGTACTCACATTACATTTGACAGTAACGTAGTAGTGTAATGCATTACTGTTATAAATTCATTAATCACACTACAGTTACTAATAGTGCATATGCTGATTACTGGACTCCTCCAGTGGACAGACTGACCACAGATATCTGAGACCAGTTCCCGGACCCTCCTCCAAAATCCTCAGGTCCACGCTTGCACAATAGTCACGAGACATGACCACACGCAACTGTTGGTCACTGTTAAATTCAGGGAAATGGCAAAGCCGTCTACCATAATGTTTAGGGGCTGGACATATGCTCGTGTTGAGAGACATTGCCTAAGTTAGTGCAATAGCTTAAGGAAGAGGAGAAGAGAGAAGCTGAGGAATTTGCTGGTTGCAGAGTGTTGTTTTGCTCCGTGATGTGGGGCTGGTTGAATCAGAAACCTGCCACCATACAGCACTTTCACTGCGACGGAGATGTTCACTTTTGATGAGAAAGGGGAGATACAGCTTTCTTCAACTCTGAAAGGGAAAGGGAAAAGTAACAGAAGTCGGAGTTAGATATAGAAGTCCTTTATCGTTTCCCTCATATAAAAAGTATAGCCCTATGAAACTTAACACAGCTAGCCTACCCCATCTAGTGCGCCAGCCAAGAGGATATTCAGACTAGACAGTCTTGTGCTGAAGTCTAATAGAAATCGGTTGTCCGATAAAAGATTTGAAAGAGTTCTCGCGCAGTATGATCAGCGTTTAGTGGGGAGCACCTCCAGTGACTTAACAAAGTGCCTTTGCCCTAGCCTATACCATGCTAATAAAACATTTACCCTGACATCATCTAATGTGGTTAAATGTCCAGAGTTATTTTATTTTGTAACATGTTTTATTTGAATGGTCTGTTAACCCTGTGAGGCCCACTGTTGTAATATTACAACATCAAATTTAATTGATTGTGATCAATTTCCACAAAAATAAACCTACACATTTTTTTTTCTTTTTAAAATCACATTTATAGGTCCTATTGTCCAGTTCTGCAACACTACTGGATGGTAGATTGTGTGAATAGGCTCAGTTACTTGGCCACAAAGTTATACGACCTGTGAACCTGCTTTGAAGTACAGCACCTTGTTGCGCCCTGTCCATTGGATTGCATTGGATTTGATTTGGACAGCATTTGGGATTTGGAGGTCAAAATTGCAAATACACACTGATTTCTGCATCACGTGCCTCCAACAACAACTTCTAAGAGGTTTTAAAACATTTTTGAAGTTTTTTTGTATGTTTGGGTCTCTGGGGGTTAAGGCATTATATGCTGTATGGCAGTCTGTGCATGCTATTTCATTAATTCTATTTTAGTAAGTGCTGTTA
This sequence comes from Coilia nasus, assembly GCA_027475355.1. Classification (NCBI taxonomy): domain Eukaryota; kingdom Metazoa; phylum Chordata; class Actinopteri; order Clupeiformes; family Engraulidae; genus Coilia; species Coilia nasus. The sequence goes on along the minus strand of CM050215.1, from coordinate 1,533,354 downwards.
TCAAGTTAACTTGTTTTACACTTTTGCCTTGTTTTTTTATGACATAAGCCTGCCAGCAGTGCAATACTGATATGACCCTGCGCAGTGCTCTTCAGATTTTCACCAACGTTGTGGTGTAGCCTGTTTTTGTTGAAGAGCATAAAAGAAGGACTTGTCTTACATCTTGTTCACTGCAATAGGAATTTGTTATGTGTTTTGCTCAAGGCCGTCCGTTGCTGAGTAACGCAAAGTAATGTAAAGAGTTACTTTTAATAAGGAGTAAAGAAGTAAAGTAATGCATTACATTTTTTTAACAGTAGCGAGTAATGTGTAATTGATTACTTTTTTTGAGTACCAACCCCAACTAACCCCAACCCCAACTAATCAGGGTGTACTCACTTTTATTGTCCCTTGAAAAGATATAGCACATTTTTGCTGAAATTTGAAGGGTGTACTCACTTTTGTGAAATACTGAACACATACTCTACACTCTCTCACACACACACACACACACAAGCACAGATGCACGCACACACACATACACACATACTGCAATGTGTACCCATCCTGATAATGTCCATAGGTGTGAAATTGCATGCTATATTGTTTGTAAATTAAATTAAATGAAAAAAAAAAAAACTCCATGGTTTGCACAGTAGGTAGCTGTATTATGCAGAATATATAGAGTATATTTGCAGGAACCACATGTCATGTTAAACATAAGCATTTAGGCGAATATTGGTTGACAATGATCAGGGAATCAAGGAAGCATAATGATAGCCAGGTTTGTGTTACTTGAAAGTGAATAGCATCATGTTACATAACCTTACAGCAAGCACTTATCCATAGTCTTTTTTGCTTATGCTTCCATCTAGATGTAACATAAGAGTCTATGAGTCTGTTTATACCTAGCTTCATATGCACCAAGTGTTTATCAGATATAGGCCTACAGTTTCTCTGTGCTGAAGATACTTTTCTAAGCTCCAGTTTTGTCCTAGCAGCTGTTTAGGAAGATCTGATAACACTTTCTTTAAACTTAGTAACCATAAGGCATGGTAAACATATCCATCAAAAAAGTATTGACAATACTTTGTAACGGTTGTTACAACTACAGTGTATGTTGCAACTCTGCATAGTAATTACCAGTTATACTTAGTTTCTGTGTTATATCAATCAAACTTTATTTACAGACTCCAACGTCCAATTTGACATAAAAACATACACGGTACAGAACAAACAAACATGCAGTACATCAGGTGTAGATTCACCTCATATTAAAAAGCAATATATGCACCCTTGAAATAAATACATAAATAAATAAAATGTATTATGCCCTTCCTATAGTAGGCATAAGTACCAGTGTTTCCACAAATAAGATTGATATCTTACAGAGCTGCACCTTGGATTGGTCAGCTCCACAATTATATTATTCTGGGACCCCTGCAGCCTACCTATGAATTTATACATAAGTCCTCTCAGGGTAGCCTGGAAGGTGGTTAATCTTAAGTTACAAAATAGCTTGCTGGCACTACTACCCCTGGGCTTCTTAAACAGGATTCTGAGGCAGTCGTTATATGCAACCTGGAGTTTGCGCATACTCTCCTTCTTATACCTGACCCAGAGGGGAGCTGTGTACATTGGGGTGCAGTAAGCTCTGAACAGGCTTACCTTCACCTCATCAGAACAGAAATGAAATCTCCTCACTAACACATTTGCTTGGGCATACAGCATCCTTCTCTGTCTACCTATGTCAGCATCATCCTCCAATTTATCATTGATGATGTGGCCCAGATATTTTGCACTTTTGCACACAGACAAGGTTTGGCCAGATAAGTGGAACCCTGGAAAGTTAAGATGTTTATCGTCTTTGGTCCTACATATCATTACCATACTCTTTTTGGCATTGTACTTAATATCAAACTTGACCCCATAGTCTGAGCATATATTAAGGAGCTGTTGGAATCCTGCACTACTGGGAGATATAATAGCCAAATCATCGGCATACATGATATGATTGATTAAGGTGTTACCTATTATACATCCTGTATTGCAATCCCTCAGCTGCCTTGACAGATCATCCATATACAGACTGAATAGGCTTGGGGATAGAAGCCCACCCTGTCGCACTCCATTGCCTACTCTGAAGGGAGAAGATAAAATATTCCCCCATTTTACCTGCATAGTCTGCCTGTCGTACCAATATGCCAGAATACGTATAATGCTGCACGGAACACCCCTATGTTTCAACTTGGTGAAGAGCTTATGATGGTTGACTCTATCAAATGCCTTGGAGGCATCAATAAAGCCCACCAACATTGTTGATCCCTGCCCTCTGTACTTCTCCACAGCTTCTTTTAATGCATAAATACACATATCAGTACTGTGCTTGCTCTTAAAGCCAAATTGATTATCCATGGTGCAGATAAGGTCCCCAAATTTACACATTAACACACTTTCTAAAACTTTGGACAGTATGCTGGCTAGGGCAATAGGCCTATAATTATCCATACTCCCTACTTTACCAGCCTTGTCTTTAATAACTGGAACAAGGATGACTGTCAGCATAGCATCTGGCAGAATGCCATGCGTCACCAACCCTGTGAGACAAATGGACAGTACCACAGGTACCCTAGGGCTGGCTAGCTTCAGGTGCTCTGCAGTGATGTTATCCATGCCACATGCTTTCCCATCAGCTAGCTGCCTTATGGCTTGGGAGATCTCAGAGGGGCTGATGTGTACCACCTCCTCCTCTATATTACCTGTACAATAAGGTTCGCTTTTGATGCAGTTAAATAGAGCAGCATAATGCTGCCTCCACAATTCAGTGATATTTTCTCCACCAGATGCACCTTCAACGTTACAGGGCAGTGCTGTTTTAGCCCTATTTATGTTTTTGACTTCTTTCCAAAAACCAGTTACATTTCTGTCAAGCAGTTCCCCAGCCATGGCGTCAGCTCTCAGAGCTTGCTCATGCTTCCTTACAAAACGCACTGCATATTTATATCTAGCATTAGTTATCTTTTTTTGTTCCAGAACAGGCCCCTGCCTCGGTCTACCAGCCATAACCCAGGCCTTATGGGCCGCCTTAGCTTCTGCATGGGGGCCAGCAACATACCAGTTCCATCCAGGCTTGATGTTTCTAGCTTTTTTTTTTTTGAATGAGTGAGTAGCGGTTTACTGGCCTCTAATAAGGCATACACAATACAATTATACAGTTCACAAAGGTCAGCACAGTGAGAGGTGTCTTTACAGTTAACATTGGTGCATAGAATGGCATGCATAGGTAAAGATATTTTACTCAGGAATGCATCTGTTCTTCCACAATAATAAGTAACATCCTCTGAGGAAAGTTTAGTCCAGTCCATCTTCTCCTCCCTTCCACTATTTTCCTCCCTCGTTATCTCAGGGAGACTGCCAGTGTCAATTATAATCTCTATGGGGAAATGATCCGTTGTAGTCGCATCATACAGAACTTTCATATGCCCAAGCGTAGCATGAGCATCCGCAGTACATATCACATGATCAAGCCAGCTAGTTGTTCTGTGGGCTTCACTATAGTAAGTGAAGCTATCCGCAGGTAGAAGCAGCTGACTAGATAGAACCAAATTATTGTCTTCACACATCCTTACCATATGTTTAGCAAAGCGGGAAGTACTGTCAGAAATATCAGCATTCATGTCTCCCATTACATACACGTTTGTGCAGCAGTTATCAGCAATAAACGAGTTAATAAATGCCAGCCTATACACATATTCATCATCATTATAGCTAGACTCATACGGTGTATAGATATTCAAAATAATAAACACTTTGTTATCCATCCTGACCTGAACCCCAATGCACCAGTCAGTTTCCAGTCTGACAACATTAATCACTGAGTCAAGCCTTTTATGCCACAGGATGGCCACACCCCCCCGGGATTCTCCCCCTGATAATTCCCTGGGAGAGATCTGTGGTTGACTCCCCAGCACCATGAAAGTCATCATGAACACAGTTCAACCCCCCCAATTCCTATATGGAGAGGAATGTCTCCTGCAAGCATAAAATGTCACAGCTTTGTAGGAGTTTATCCACCTCACCTCGTTGGGCCCTGTCCCCTGCACTGTTACCTGTGCGTAACCCGCGGCAGTTATATGAGAGAACCCGCATCACAGCTTAGGAGGATGTAGCCACAGCTTCATTGTTCCCTAATTGCAGCAGTTCATTTCCCCCCACAGGAATATTGTCAGTTATAGTGTAAGCTCTCACAGATTTAAGCATATTAAGTTTGATAACATTGCGTATAACTTTTTTTCTATCAAATATTTATTGACATACTGTCTTTTATGGACCCATATGGTAGAAGCACATAGTAATGGAGATTTTTTGCTGTGCAAAGAAAATGTGATAATGATAGGACAAGACATTTCCCTCTCTCTGCTCAACACTATATTTTAATATTTTCAGCTTCAACAATAACAGGTGAAACATGTACACCTGCTATCCATGAAATTGAAACCTTCAGAAGAATAATCTCATTTTGGAAATTCAATCAATCACAAAGATATCTATTCACACACCTGAAAGTAATAATAAGCAAAAGGCAAATCGGCTCCAGGACAATCCTGCCTTAAAAATGCCTCAGCCTAAGAGACAAGATGGGAGGGGCTCTTTAAGGTAACAAGGCTATTGGGGAGGGGCTATTTAGGGTGGAAATGTAAGAAAGGATGGGCTGTTTAACGTGAAAGTGTAAGAAAGGAGGGGCTATTTAGAGTGAAAATGTAAGGAGGAGGGGCTGTGTAAGATGGAGAGGGCATGGTGCAGGGGCTAGTGATAAAAAAGGAGAGCATACTTAGCCTGAAAATGTAAAGAAGGATGAGCTATTTTAGGTGTGAGCGTGAGAACGGAAAGGTTATTTAAGGTGGCACTGGTAAGGGAAAGAGGCTATTTAAGGTGGAGATGCTAGTGATAAAAAAGAAGGTTTATTAAATGTGTAAAATTAAGAAGGGAAGGGATATTTCAGCTGGAAATGGAGGGGAAAGGAGGGAGGGGGGTAGCCTGGGTGTGCCCATACTGCCTGTGATGCTGCATTTGCATTTCGCGAGCAAGTCAGTCTGGCAAAGCTGCCTATCTAAACCATTTCTGCTCGGCCCTCGGATAGGGGGCCAATGAAAATCGCGCATTTCAAAAAAGGCGTTGATGCGGTAGTTTAGCGACCGGAAATCTATCTCAGTCACTGTCTACATGGCGAACGTGGAGCAACATTAATATTTCAATGCAGCTGTAGCTGCTGTTTTGGACGAATTCAAAGGGAAGTTCTCTCTGAAAATAGAGCAAAGGGCAGCCCTTGAAGCATTAGTTGCGGGAAAGGACATTTTTGCAATGCTACTGGCCGGCTTCGGTAAAAGTTTAATTTATCAGTTAGCCCCGCTGGTAGCCAAGTCGATGGGGCTTTGCGAGAACGCTGTTGTTGTGGTCATTTCGCCTTTGATCACAATGATTCGTTTTTCGAATATCAATATTGAATGACCAACACCAGCCACTCTCATGTTCACCTCACAAGTCCGACAAAAATCATTTAACGCCATTTGTATATGACTACAGGCTACTACTACTTTTTGTTTGATTAAGCAGTTTCTTTCACTGCGTATACGTCAGAGGACAGAGGGCTGTGATAGGTTGAAGTTTCGTCCAGTAGCAAACAGAGGCATTTGAAAGAGGTGGGTTAAGCCCGCCTTCTGAGAAATGGGTTTACAACACAGCTTGGCCAGACCAATGCTCACAGAGCATTGACAAGTCGCGATAGCCAGGCAGGGAGGGGGGCTAGGTATGTATGTAAGTTTGTGTGTGGGTGTCACACAAGGAGAAGCACACAGTGCAATAGCTATCAATCATCATAGTCAGTCATCATGGTTCAAAAATCCATCTATTTAAACAGTTCAATTGCTTTAGAAGTTTCACAGAACACAGAGTACAGGACAGGGTTAGTTTAAGGAAAGGACAGGAAAGAAGGATAGGATTAGTTTGAGGAGAGGAGAGAAGATCTAAACATTTTTACTGACAGCCTATTCCCACCAGGGAGGTAGCAGGAAGGTTCCATACATTACAAGCTGATGATGAGGATGATAATAATAAAGAAGGCTACGGCTGGGAGGAATGGCGAAGGGCTGCTAAAGGAACCACTCTAGAGACTCTCTCTCTCTATTTCCCCTTCTCTCTCTCTGCCACACTCTCTCAGAGAGAGAGAGAGAGAGAGAGAGAGAGAGAGAGAGAGAGAGAGAGAGAGAGAGCACTGGACTAGATGGCAGGCCTTAGTTTCAGTGGCAGCTGGGAATCGGAGGAGTCTGCCTTGAGTGAACTGTGTACCGACCGAGCGAGCACAGTTAATGAGAGATGGATTTTCTTGCTGTGTGTTATTGGACAGAAACTCTATGGAGACACATAGCAATTTGCTAAAAGCAATCAGTTTTTTGAGTATTCAAATGAATTTTGCAAATGATGCTGTGTATAATGCCTTAGGGGTCTTTACCACATGTGATTACCGATACTAACAATGTGTCTAAACATTTTCTTTCATTTTTGAGATTCTTTTAAGTAGTCCTTGCCTCTTTTTTCTTACACAGAGTGCTGTGACTGCTCCAGTTTACCCTTCCTGAGTGGCTTCCAGAACATATCTATGTCTGGGAAATAGAGCAACTTTATCACAAACCAATTTGCTACTTGTTCCCTCATGCAAGGTTTGAAAAAATGGAACGACTGAAAATCAATGGGGTATAAAAAAAAACAGTTTACCCTTCCGCTGTCTTCTGACAGTAAGGGAGACCTTGGCAATGTATTGTGAGGCAAATGCTGGCAATACCCCCAACACCAAAGGCAAGGTTCGCATTACCACCAGCGATGCAACAGATTTGCGCAAAATAACTATCTTAAACACTTTAGAGTGCATGGAAGATCCAGGGGGCAATGAATTTACCTAATCTTCCCAAACTGTCTCTTATGAACACAAGAGACTTTGTCTGGGGAGACATCAGAAGTGGCATTTGCATTAGCTGGTGCCATTTGCAACAATCCTTTTCAGTGGCACTTGGGTTATTTTGTATCAACATAGCAATACACAAGCAAACTGGCCAATATTTCATGAATCAGCAGGTTTATATCCCATTTTTAATTTTCTTGTTTTTTTTTTTTATTTAATTTGTATCGTCAGGAGTCCTTGTGGCTGTTGAAATGTGTATAAAACTAATCAACTGTGTCTGTCTCAATGAGAAGTCTTCAGCATTGCAATTAAATAGCAGGAATTTCTTGCAGTTAGAATGACATGACCATGCGGCAGGTGGTAGAAGCCAGAAAAGTTTCAACATCCAATTTTTTCTTTTTCTGTCTCCTCTTCTATCCCTTCTCCTTTTTTCAATTCTAATTCTCTGCCTCAGTCTTCACCTGACCCCCCCCCCCCTTTTTTTCTCACCTCCTCTTTATTTCTTTCCCCCGTTGTGGCTCTCTGTGTTTGTATCTCTTCCTGTCTCTTTCTCTCCCTCTCCCTCTCTCTCTCTTCCTCTCTCTCTCTCTCCCTCTCCCTCACTCCTTATTGACAGGGTTTCCAGCAAGCTGTGAAGACGTGTGAGGTAATGCAATAGAAACGCTGTTTGCCTATGGACAGCGGAAGCGAAGGCCCAGCTACTGGCAAGGATGTCATTTCCCACCCTCGTCTTCTATGCCCTCTCAATTATCGGCCCCCTCCAGAGCAAATGTAGAGGAGGCCTGCACATATAATGGACTTCTTGGCAGCCAAGGGACCACTGTGAGTCTACACCATGTTATTACCTATGACACACATGGGCAGCACATAATTGCATGAATGCATAAGTGTCATCACTAACATAGGTGTGATCACAAGGAGCTGAGCAGATTCATAATTCTCAATCAGCCAAAACAAAACAATGAAATTAGACATACACTTCATCGTGGGATTAGCGATGTCAATTATTCATGCTGGGATGTGCTTGGTAGTCCGCTGCTTCTCCAATCATTGGCATCCCTTTATTCTGGAAGTATGAAGGTCATTCTTAGGGGGGTGGAGGGAACTTTTTGTGCATAATTGAGTGTTTCATCAGACGGGTGACTAATGATGGTGAATTAGCATGCAGTATCTGTAAAGCTGTCCTTGAAAGGTGCCATTTTATTGAGGAAACAAAAACAGCTGTGGCAAGGCCAGTCAACAGAAAATTACTCTTGCTGAAATGTGTGTATTGCGCTCTTAGAATGTTGTGAGTGTGTGTGTGTGTGTGTGTGTGTGTGTGTGTGTGTGAGTGAGTGCACGTGTGCGTGTGTGCTTGGGTGTGGGTGTAAGATAGAGATTCTGTTTGTGGGTTTGGCTGTTTGGGTGTTTTGCGTGTGTATGTGTTGGGGGGTGAATCGCTATGTATACCGTTAAGCATTTTGCATTTCTAAGTCTAAGTTTCTGTGTGCACGTGTGTGTGTACATGTGTGAATATGATTAGTTATCAGTGTCTCTCTCCCCCTCTCTCCCTCTTTCTCTGTTTGTTTGAGTGTGTATAATGTGTGAGTGCATGTGTGTGTTTGTGTGTACATACGTGAGTGTGTGCCTGTGTATGTGTGCGTGTGTGAGCACATATGTGCACGCATGTTTGTGTGTGCATGTGTGTTTGTGTGTGTGCTTGTATCTGCATGAGTTTGTTTCTATGTGTGTCACATTGCTGGCTGCTTTAGAATGTGGATAAAGGCATAAGAGAAACCGAATCCTAATTGGCTGATGTAGTTTTATCTCTGACCACATGAGAGTAATGATCTGTGTGTGTTGATGTTGTAAAAATGCATTTTTACAGAGGCCCTTTGAGAAAATATATGAAACCAGAAAGATTCTGAAGTTTCAGAGCCAGAGTATGCATTTGACAAGTGGGCTTTTTTTTTGAGTTTACAGTACACAGCTACATATTGCATGAATATAGGAGGTCTCAAATTGAAGTGAAGTTTTGACTTTGAAAAAAAATTAAACTGAAGTTTTTCAGAAGGAGAACAGTAACTTTGTTGTTGTATTTCATTTGCACTTCTGGTTTCGGAAAAAGGGCACAAGTCAAGCAAACATTGTTAAGCAAAATATCGATAGCCTACTCAGGTTGGCGGTGGGGTGAGGGTTGGATGGTGCATATTACCTATTGACCTTTTCCTGACATGCCCATTTCCAAAATTGCTTGTCTTCCGCAATTGTCTTGACTCGTCAGCTATGTTGGAAAACCCAGCAAATTAAGATGGATAGGCTAACATGGAATGAGACAAAAGCAGCATTAAAAAGTCAGATGGAGAGATTTTGCTTCGCTACCCAAGGAATGAACTCCATTAAGTAGGTGGATGACATGCGGTGGTGGCCTCAGGCAGGGTGTAATTTGTCCAAAAAAAAGGGGGGGGGGGTTATTCATGGAAATGAACATTGTATTTTAACTTGCCTAACTAGGTAGACCTTGTTGTTTAGGTTATTGTTTTTCAGCAACATCTTATGTTTAGCTTCTGCAATCCATCAATACAATATGTTTACCTTCAGCAGTGCAAAAAACACCTGCCTAACACTGTTGTTCCATACACACATACATCTGCACTTGACTGACCCGCCTGTGCTGACAGCAAGCCACTCAGGACCATCTCTCCATCTAGCAAAGCATACTCAATTTACCCTCCTACCACCTGTTACAGATGTCGCTAGCAGGTCTACATCAGTCTTTTTCTTCATCATGAGGTTGGGAATTGTCCTTTAAATGAGCGTTAACTTCGCAACATCATTTCTAGTGCTATCATTCTCAGATGTTAAGCAGAGGTAGGGATGTGAAAACCAGAAGGGGGGAAATCCCCCTCACCCCACACAAATAGCTAATGTGCCAAGGTACTGCAATGGACAGAGTTGTTCAACCAGAAGACAAAACGAACAAACATGGCACCGGCCTTGTTTACATGCGCAATAAGGTCAATAGTCCCTTAATGTAATACCATGCAAAGGCAACATACATTTATTTCTAAGGGACAAAGAGACACAAAGACAGAAGTGTAGACTAAAATAATATTCAAGGATAGCATAGGGATGAAATATGCTGAGTCATCTGCAGAATATTTCTCAGCTATCTGGCTCACCATTTCTCAATCTGTCAAAAGAGCTTCATTCTGCTCCTGACCTCTTTTGAAGGCCTCCTCTGCCTTCCACCTGTCTTAGCCTCACACAAGATATAAACCACATATTTCCTTCTCTGTCTAGTTTTGACTGTTGCACTTTTATGACTCTAAATAATTAGTTTACTGGTGGCACTCAAATTCAGGTCAAAGTCATTCCATCCATCACTGAATTTATGCATTTGATGGTTGATATGGCATTTGTTTAAAGTCAGTTAAAATGTGTGTTAGTGCTCTTTCCTTCACAGGCTTTATAAGGCTTCAAAACATAAAGCAGAGAGAAATATGATGTGCTAGGTAGGCCAGTTTCCTATCAATTTAGTCATCCAGTTTTTCTTTACTATGCTCTGCCATGCATTAATGTAAACTTGTGCTCCTATTTTGATGTATAGTGCAGTGACGTTTTATCTTTAGGCTGTGTGTGTGTGCTTGTGTGTGTGCGCATGTGTGTGTGTTTGCGTGCGCGCGAGAGTGTGTGTCTAGTGTGTTGTCTGGGCTTCTGTGTTACATACATGTGTGCCCCGCCTTGTAAACAACATGTAGCCTACACAATTACCAGATCCCACCATTAGCTGAGCTCTCATATGATATAATAATTAAATTATAGACTACATTGAAGAATATCAGAGAGTAAAAAACATGAGAAAACTGGTACTTTGAGCGACTACATAGTAAATGAGGAATCCACAGGAAAAACAGGCATAGTCATAAAATGCAGAAATGAGAAAATGTAATTAAAATTGATCTGATTGTTGTAACTAAATGCTATTTTAAAATGCTCATTTATTCACAGGATTACTTTTTAAAAAGCTATGGTTTCAATGCAACTACCAATAGGGGGAGTAACTTGAAAAATGTGATCTTGTGACTCTGCCCGTTTCTCCCCTGGACTTCTCAGTTCTGTTGCCCTAGATAGGTAGGTGACAGTGAGAGCATAGCAAAGTGTGTGTTATTTGAGGACATCAGAACAGTTACAGGTCTTCTCTGCTCTCCTCCACTCCTCTCTGCCTTCTTCTCTTGGGTTTCTGTACACACTGCACGGTCTTTGAAGTGGGCAGAGTGGGCTACACTGTGTTTGATATGAGGACATTCAATCTTTCTCACTCCTCTGCCTTTTTTTATTTGGTTACGCCCAGCTCCACCGTATCTAACAATTGGGCAGCAGAGGAAGTAATGTTCCTCTGCCCTGATCAAATCCCCCCCCCCCCCCCCCCCCTCTCCACACACACATACACACACCCCAAAAGGGCCATTTCCACAGACTGTCGATGAAAGCTATACATCATGGTAATTGGTTGATATTAAAGGGTGTTTTAAGGTAACAGAGCAAGGAACTAGGTTGCTGAGGGGAGAGAAATACTGGGCAAGAGGAGGGAGTAAAGAAAAAACCTCTCCTGTGTCTGAGGAAAATAATAAAATAATAATAAAACCTTAGAAGCATATAATGCACACCTTCTACTTTCATAGAAGAAAACATTTTAGTACTTTACAGGAAATAAACCATACCTTTTGTTTATGTGTGTGTGTGTGTGTGTGTGTGTGTGTGTGTGTGTGTGTGCGGTGTGTGTAAACAGAGTGGTGTTTATGTGGGCTTGGCAGTTGGCTGTAAACATTAAGTGATAGATAACTGATTAGCTGGTTGATTGCTTTCTCAGTGGTGGAATTCATTACAGTAGCTTTAATTACTCCCGCACTGGCAGGTATGGTAGGCCTGGGCCTCAGAGGAACACGCTCTAGAGACCAGCGTGTTTATCATCCTCCCCCTCTCCTCTCGTCCACATTATTGCAGCATGGGGTGCTTTATCAGGGTTCTTTATTGATGACAGTATAGAGTTCTTAATTAAAATAGCATATTCCTAAAACATGAACCTTTGAAACAAAATGTTCCCTTAAAAGTCCCCACGGTCCTATCATGGCAACATGTTGTAATGTATTGCTTGGCTTAAAGACCCCATAAGAGTGTTTCATAGACCCCAGATAGTCTGATAAATGTGTAAATATTTCTCTTGTGGGATATAAGCTCTCTCCAGTGTCTCTCCCCAGGTGTTCTATTTAATTTGGTCTGAAGAGTATAGGTAGTAGTGATGAGCTTTCAAATACTTAGGCTAGAACAAATCCATCCAGACAGAATACTGTCTTTCTCTGTTTGGGCAAACCACGGAAAGTACCGGTAGTCTTCATAATACACAGGCATCTTGACGTTTGCTAGCCGGCTGGAACACAGGGTTTCAGATCGTGATGTTTGCTTTTGCAACCTCTTCTTATCTCAGCCCTTACTCACCAATGCAACACCTACACTAAAGAGATCTCCTAAGGTATGATGATCTTAGTTTTGCCACAGGGTGAAAATAGCAAGCACACTTTATATAATACCTCCATAGATAGGGTGAACTCAGGTATATTGGGCCACTTTTTGGCAAAATTTTGAAAGAACCATGAAAATACCATTAAACACTAATAAAAAAAAACAGAAAATGTGTCATCCTAAAGTTCCTAAAGTGACATGTCCTCTATTAGACTAGAATGACTTTTTTCATTTTTAAAGTCTTTCTTTTATATTTTAGAGGTGTTTAATTGTCAGATGCTCCTTTCTGGGTCAAACAGGCTGTGATCAGGTAAAATGGGCCACATGTTCAATTAAAATGGGCCAGTAAAAAGATCAAATGCAGGGCTCATTAAAGGGTGGAAGCAAGGTATTTTTATTTGAATTATTTTTAGAAATAACAACACATTGGACATTTTATAGTCCATATTATGAGCATCTGTGAGCAAATTTTTTTAGAACATTCATGTTTTTACAAACAACCACACATTGAACATTTCATGCTTTTTATATAAAAAATGTTATGTGTATGATATCATTATAAACATTAGAATTCACAAACAATTGTCTCAATTTTACACCTTAAACATGTTGGTATTCTCCAACTTCAACATTATGAACATCTGTAACCACCTTTTTTAAACGCAGCCTTCACAGTGAAATCCATCATCAGCACAGATACCACTTCCTTCAGCACAGCTCTCATGAAACCATTCATGGCACTCCTCACAGCACACCCATTCTTCAGAGGCCTTTGGGTCAGCATCATCCCCATACAAATATTTACAGGCCTTGCATGGATACCTCTTTTTTTCCTTCTTCTTCCCAGTTGTCTTGCCTATTTTCTTCATTTTTGTTGAAATGTATTTGATATGTTCTTGGCTGGTGAGGTTATAGCTTGGAAGCTGTAGTAGACGTTTTCTCTTACCTCTTTCTCTTTTTGGTAGTGTTACCATGTTGAAGAAGCTTACAGCTCCCTAAAAGACACAGTATAAATTAGGAAATAACAGCAGTGACAGTTAAAAATGTCTCATGAAGTATTATTGTAGGAATTGTTCACAAACCGTGGATGTTGATGGCTGTGCATCATCATTAACAACTTCCTGGGGAGTGAAGACAGTGAGTAGAGATGGCTCTTCTGATGCAACAGATTCCAGCAGCACCTCTTGTGCCATCTCTTCCTCATCAGCCATAAAAACCTTTAGGCCTTGTTGATCAGGCCCATTGCTGCATGCTGGAGCTGACACAAGGCTTGAGGATGTGGAATCATAGGGCTCACTTGAGGGTGGGAGCTCCCTCTCTGTCGTCAAGCTAGGGGCAAACTGCTTTTCATTAATGGCCTTCATGTCGACTGGATAGAGGCCAGTAGCGCTAAACCCTGGCACTGCATTTTTTGCTGTAGCTGCAGAGGCCCATGCAGGACCAAACACTGAAAAAAACACATTTTGACAGCTTCTTGCCAGCCATTCTTCTCATCCACAACCTCCCATTCTCGTGCCAGTGAAATTTGAGGCTCCTAAAGACAGATTTGTCAGCAGGCTGCATAGCATGGGTGGTGTGAGGAGGTAAGCAAAATATGTGCACATTGTTTGCTTTCATTAAGTTCAAAAAAGGCACATTGTATGTGTGGCTGCTATGTCCACCAAGAAGGAGGAGATGTAGCTTGGGGTTCTCTGTAGAGAGGGAGTAAATAAACATGTGACCCCACTCAAGGAACAGGCCTGCATTGATTCAGCCATTGTCAGACACCCTTGCAGAAACACCATAAGGGTAGCCATGCATCCATTAATTTCGCAGCCTTTTACCTTTGAATATAATCATGGTGTTACTGTATGTTCCAGCTGCGTTGAATGCAGCAAGAACAGTTGTCGTCTCTCCTTTCTCTCCAGGTGTCACTTCCACACAAGCTGCCCCAACTTCCCCAACTACCTTTGGAGAACAAAAATTGTGTTGTAGACCGGATTCATCACAATTCCATATGTGACATGGTTCATCACGAATCCCTAGGTTATGTAGCAGTTTTTCATACTCATCAAACCATTGGCCTACAGTTGTTTTATTTAGGAATGCAGCCCTTGCTGCAGAGAGGGCCTCAGATTTTCACATACCCAGATCAGGGTTTCTTTTCAAAAAACTTCGAAACCAGTAAAATCCTGCCCTATTGTTGGTTAGAGAGAAGCCCTTCAAGTTGTTCACCTAAGCATATTGGTAGGCCAGGCTCTGAACATCTTTTTTGTTAGAGGGAAACCTCTCTGGCACAACTCTTTAATCAGCATTGCCAGCCCTTTTTCAGCATGCTCTGGGAGGCATGGTCTTCGACCAGATGCATAATTTGTGCCAACCACCTCTCCAGTTAACCTCCGTTGTAGAGTTGTACTTGGTATATTCCATGCCCTTGCTAAAAAATGGACATTGGCTGTCTCTCCCCTTTCCACAGTTTCTTCATATTCGTTTACTGCTCCTTTCATCCTTTCTTCAACCCACTGATTGTATCTCTGTCGACTAACATTCCGCCCCTGTCTTTTCCTCACTCTTCCCTGTTCTTTTTGCTTGGACATTTCCTCTGCAATACAGCAAATAAAAACTTTAATGTGTGTACTTATAATTCATTTAAGGCTTGTGTATTTGAGTGCTTCACACTGAGTGGAATTAGCTTAATATTATGCCTATGTAGTGTGCTAGCATATGGTACCCCACTGTCAATAACATTAGGTCTATACAGTATGGATAAGTCACATATAGCTTTACAAATGTGACTAATCATAGTTTATCTACAAATATTACTGTTTCCATTTCAAATATCTCAAAACAATGGTGTAAGGTCAGTAAAGTGGTGGCCCATTTTAGCTGAGACTAGCAGCCCATTTTATCTTAACAGATTCAGCTAAAATGGGCCAGCAACTAAAAGTTGTTTTTAAGTTAGAAAAACATTTTTGTGTGACTATAACCATGTTTTTCCGATAGGGCACACCAAGACAATATTAATGATAGCTTACTTTCATTAGTTCATTCATTTCTTAACATTATATCAACCTTATTATAACAAAGTAGCAAATTGCCTGCCAAAGCACTCACCCTTCAATTTTTCCCTCCAGTGTCCACATAAGGAATTGCTCCACGTATCTTAGCAACCAGAGACCAATCACATTAATCAAAACACACCAAGCACAGTTGTAGCAACAATTTGAATTTATTAACAGTGATTAGCTACTCAAATTTAAAAAGATATAACACTTTAACCTTATTTGGCCCACTTTAGCTGATGGCCCAATTTAGCTGAGTTCACCATATATTATTAACTATCTTTCTTTCTTTCTTTCTTTCTTTTTTTTTTGGATGCTAAGCTATACATCTATGATCTACTGTTTTGTAAGGGGAAGGGAATGAGCAATTACATTTTTCTGCCATCCTACAGCAGGCTTATGGATTGTTGCTTTTTCGCAACAGGCAGTGTTTATGACTGGCAGTGTTGGGGTCGTTGGGGTACTGTTAAAAAATGTAATGCATTACTTTACTTCTTAACGGCTTATGGAAAGTAACTCCTTACATTACTTTACGTTACTCATCAATGGCCTTGAGCAAAACACATAAATTCCTATTGCAACGAGCAAGATGTAAGACAAGTTGTTCTTTCATGCCATTAAACAAAAACAGGCTACACCACAAAGCTGGTGAAACTCTATAAAGCACTCCACAGGGTCACATCAGTGTTTCACTACTGGCAGGCTTATGTCGTAAAAAACAAAAAAAAACAAGCCAGAAGTCTAAAACAGGTTAACTTGATAACAGCACTCACTAAAAATAGAATGAATAAAATAGCATGCACAGACTGGCATAGGCTACTACAGCATAAATCCCTTAACAAACTAGACCATTTAAATAAAGCGTGTTACTAAATAAAATAACTCCGGACATCTAACCACATTAGATGATATCAGGGTAAACATGTTTCATTGGCATGGCAGGCTATGGTCTAGGGCAAAGGCACTTTGTTAAGTCATTGGGGGTGGTCCCCACTACAACGATGATCATATTGCATGAGAAGTCTTTCAAATCTTTCATCGACAGCCGATTTCTATTAGGCTTCAGCACGAGACCGTCTAGTCTGAATAGCCTCTTCACTGGCGCGCTAGATGGAGTAGCTGTGTTAAGTTACTTTTTATATGAGGGAAACGGTTAAGGATTTCGATGTGTGACTGCAACTTCACATACTCTGTTGCTTTTGTGTTAAAGTTGAAAGAAGCTGTATTTCTCTCATTCTCATCAAAAGCAAACATCTCCATCTCAGCGACAGTGCTATATGGCGGCAGGGTTCTGATTCTGTTGTGCAACCGGCCCCACTTCACGGTGCAAAACATGACACGACACAATTCCTCACTGCTTCTCTCTTCTCCTCTTCCCTAAGCCATTGCACTTTAACATCGGCAATGTCTTTTAACATATAAAAAACAATGAGCATATCTCCCCCCCCCCGAACATTATAGTAGACAGCTTAGCCTTTTTCCTGAATTTAACAATCACCGACAGTTGCATGTGGACATGTTTCGCGACTATTGTGCAAGCGTGCACCTGAGGATTTTGGGAGAGGGTCAGGGAATTCGACTCAGATATCTGTGGTCAGACTGTCCACTGGGGAAGTTCAGTAATCAACATATGCACTGTTAGTAACTGTAGTGTGATTAATAAATTTATAACAGCAACGCGTTACACTACTACGTTACCAACAAATGTAATGTGAGTTACTTAGTAACGCGTTACACCCATCTCTGATGACTGGTGACATGTAATGTTGCATAATGTCAATATAACGGCAGTAAACAATGATATAACTTAGTGCAATACAACAACTTGGTCAAAATAATCTTACTATAATATATGTTTACAATGTATGTATGGTGAATGTAACATGCAGCAACACACTGTGGGGTAAAATAATTGTTTTATTCTTTTATTCAACAAGGCTTTCCCTTCTGAAATGGATTTTTGTTGGGGTGGAAAGGGGTGTTAATATTCTCCCACTATCCACGCCTGGCTAAAGGCCATTCCCATAGGCCACTAATATATTTTGATACTGATATGACAGGCCATAAATGTTAGATGGTCATTTTTTTGGTCAAATGAACAGAGTGATTGTGCTATAGCCTCTGTGCCTATAGCATACCCAAGACCCACAAGGACCATGCCAACTAACCTGCATTATTATTTGAAAGAGATTTTGAAGAGTAAATACTAATTTGACTCATACATTAATACATGGTATTGTACTTAAAGTTATGCAGGTGTTAAATGAATAGGTCTCTCGTTAAAACCTTTTAAAGTCTGCAGGCAGAAAATCCCAATCTACTGCCAGACCCTTGGGAAACAGACCAGATTGAAATTAATACAAGTTATCATACCATTATATAATTTCATTACAAAGCCATATGTCACCAGAGCTGATCAGCCACACTCCGCACAGTTCCCCTGCCTGGTTGAACCAGAAGAGTTGTGGCAGACACACCCCCCACCTTACCCCACCTCCTTTTCCTCCCTTCGCTGGGGTGTACACCTGTGGCCTTGGCACTGAATATGCCAGCTGTGCCACGGGTGGGAAGGCCGGTGCAGATGCCTCCGGTTCAATCAGGCTCTGGCCCGCTCTGCTCATTAGCACCACCTCTTGTTCTTCTGGGCCCTTTGGTGGCTGTCTTTATGACATGCCACTGGCTCTGCTCTCTGCCACTGAAGTCATCTGTTTGTCACAAAATTGCCCGCTTTTGTTTGTCCCTGCTGAATGAGATATGAGGGTTTTTATTTTTATTTTGGCCACCAGACCCCATTTTGCCACCGAAATTGGTTTGAATTTTTTTTGCCATGCTCTGTGGGATGCCATCTGGCAGTAGGGTGATAGTGCTCGACTGCCTAAATTAAGTGCCTTTATTTCTTGTCTTATGTTTTGCAAGACATTTAATATGAGATGTTTTATTTTCTATACACAACACTCACAGCAAAGGATAGCATAATGACTCAAAAGAGACACACCTTGTGCCTGATTTTTGCCCAATATTCCACACCTATTTATAGTTTGTTATTTCACAATAACCACCACACACAATGTTGTACAGTGTAATAAAGATTAAGTAAGACTTGTAAAGGGTGATCACTTGTATCACCATCCTCTGTTGTTAAAGCAACATTATGCAACGTTTTTTGAGTTATTTAATCATCTTCATAAGTCGGTAGATGCTTAAATAAGTCATTACCATCAAATGAAGACATTCTCAACCGCCCCCGCTGTCTGTGGACAGGATACCATGCTTGGAATATCTGGGTGCCTCAAATATCGCGAGAAGCAGGATCACGTTGAATTCTGAAGAAAGACTTTACTTACCTTGATGGACATGACTACTTTTGTATTCGCCAGTTACTTCATCTGAGTTAAAAACACATGCACAGGGTGAGGGGAAGTGAAAACAGTCCATTTTTATGAGACTGTCCATCTACTTGGAGACACCAGGGGGAGCTCCATTGAGAAAGGCACTCAAAATTTCATAGTATCTCTTTCAAATTGTAACATCTTTTGAAACACACTCTTAATGTTAAGTTTATCACTGCTGCAGCACTCTGTGTATTCCTCAAGTGACTCCGTCTCTCAGGTCACATGCAAAAAAAAAAAAGTAGGCAGACTGGGGTTTCTTTGGACCAAATATGGTTTATTTAAATCATGTGAACCCCTGTTTACCAAACTCTGGAGCAGACGTAGGGCCAGGCAAGTTTACCAGAACTCTGTTATGGTTTACGTTGGTGTGGGTAATAAACCTTGCCAAACACAGGAAGTAAATGCTGCTGTGTTGGCAGTGGCACAGCTAAGCAATACTGGTAAACAGAATGTTATGTGTTCTTATGTGTGATATAATCGGACCTGGAAACAAAAATGTGATGTGAATGGAGGGCAGCTGGGGCCAGGGCATGGGGCGAGTAATCACACTTAAGTTCCAACGTGAAAGATCCAATGTGAAAGAAAGCAACTTTGATATGTGTGCATAGTGGTACAGCCATAACCCAAATCCATTTATTCCTCTTACCATGCACTGCACAGGATTTGTCACCAGGGCTCTGGACACCAGTCTCATGGTTTATCCTGCCTTCCTTCCTCCTAAGCTGCTCAATCTAACCAGGCCTGCAGGCTCTCACTGGACACATGCTGGGCACCCAGTGAGGTAATAGCCATCTATTTTCTCTTGGTCAGCAACCTCCTATATCTTCCAACAGTCAAAAATTATACTGCAGCTAACATAATGTCTATACTACATCTACGCTGATGGCTTGATGTTCTCTTAGAACATCATTCATTTTTCCTTACTCTTTCTTTGCTGTTGGTCCCCTTCACTTAAATCTGTGTTTACTGGCTATTTTCAGCACTGCTTGATTTAAACCCATATCTTTTGGCTGCACTGGCATGCAATTTACTGCATACAACATTAGCAGTCAATCATCGTGACAAAAATAGTCGTGATTTTTTTTTACATCTTCTCTCCTGGCTTGGCATTTTGACTAGTGAAAGCTTTCTCTCTTTCTCTTTCACCCTCCGTTCATCTCTCTCCCTCTCTCCCACTGCATCTCTTCCTCCCATCCCTCCTGGAGCTGCATCCATGCTGACGGGCAAGATACGTGCAGGGGACATACATTTGGTCTTGAAAACAAGCATTGTTAACCAGGCCCCAGCAACATTTGTCATAGTGAGTACAGTTTACAAATGGAATTCTTTTCATCACTGCCATGGACACTGTTTTGTCATAATTGGATTCTCTGTGCCATAGCGTACATAGTCTTCTGAGGTGCGGGCTGAGCTTTGAAAGTCATTTGCCAGATGCCAATTCTAATCAAAGTCTCCCTTAATCACATTATGTGCTTGCATCTCTGTTTTTTGTGATGGGATTAACATTCAAATGGGATCATCGAGGATTTGATTTCCCTTTTAGGTTTGCTTTTTTCAGACTGTCAACACTTCCAGAGTCACAAAACCACCATCTGTGTACACTAATGTAAGGCGTGTGATTCAGCAAAGACTACTGCATGCTTGAGAGAATCAGGAGTTGTTTTTTTGTGTCGATAATTGTGAGGTTTTCCAACAGGTTCACATGATGTCTGTGTTTTCGCACATGTATTCATGTGCAAACAAGCTTTGTGTGTGTGTGAGATTCAGTATTATGTTTTATACAGTATGTCTGTGTGTATGTGTGTTTGTGTGTATCTGTGTGTTGTGTGATGGTGTGTGTGAGAGAGAGACTGGGAGTGCACACTACACATTATTGCTTTTAGAGAAGCAGCGAAATTGATGTGAGTGAGCTGATCTCTCCACAGAGCAATTTCAAAACTCCAGAATCTTGCAGTTATTTCTCTGAGCAATTCCTCAACAATCCTCCAGTAAAATAGCCCTTGTGCAGCACCTACTGGTCTGCATTCTCTTTGGTGGAGTCACACATGTCTCTGTGAGACCTTCCCCTTAAAGAAAGGATGGATGGATGGGGGAAAGATAAGACTTGGCTGTGTTTGCTTCGTAATGAATGTTGATGTGAAACCAGAGCTGCCACAGGGTGAATAGCTGAGAGTCACCTTAAGGCCTCTGCAGTGGCATAGACCTTGTTTCAATTCGGTTCCAATCTTTTGTCGATATTTGAGTAAACAGCCAGTCATATTACTCTCCTGCCTTCATTGACATAATGTCTCTTCACTTTAAGAAACACAAGTTTGGCTTTTACTGAGCACAAACTTATCAGGCAGCCCAAGGTCTTTAAGAACTAGTGTATGAGATTGTAATCACAAATTCTGCCTTTAAATATAAGGTTCCTGCAAAGCCACAAATAAAGGAGAAATTAAAGAAATCCTTGCTCCGAATGAAGTGCTCTTTAATCCACTCCACAGTAATGGACACACACCCCCACCTGTCTTAGCCCCCATCTCCCATGGCTACAATATAAAGGTGTGTCACACAGGCAGCACAGGATAGAATGCTGTCTAGGATGAAGTGGCAGTCATTACAGGTAACCAATAGCAACCAGAAATATCATCACAACATGACAGGTAATTTAACACACACTCTCTCTCTCTCTCTCTCTCTCTGTCTCTCGCCTTAAGTGTATGTAAAATGTTTTGTAAAAGTGCATATGAGGGAGTGGCGTGTGTGTGTGTGCTTGTGTGTGTGTATGCCATGCAATATTTTATGACCTTTGTGACACCTTAAAAAACATATGCACAGTAAATTACTTTTGTATACTTTTTTCGCCCTCTGGTGTGACAAATGATGAATGTACAGCACAGAAAGAGAAAGGGGAAAGAAGGTCTTTATATATACTGTATATTCCTGCAGTCCACCATAGCTAAATGTTATCTAAACTTAAATGTAATCATCTGATGTAAAGACATAAAATGTATTATTTATTATGTATTATAATGGAAATAATAAATATTTGACATACAAAGACTCTTATGAAAGCATCTTCTGATGAAAAGGTGCAGTAAAGTCTAGACAGGGTTTACATAAATGTCCTTTGGCGATACAGTATGTGGCACTGCAAACTATTAGCCAAGGCACCCAGCACACTGCCTCTCCCTTCTACCACCAGGCTTGCTTACATATCTTGTAAAACATTTTATTTTGATGGCTGAGCCCACTGAGTGCTCTCACATTTGGTGTTGCAAGCTTTACTGCAGCTTAAGATAGTGCCAAAACTCCTAACCCTCCTTCACACACATACATACCATGCCCCCCCCCCTTCATTTTTGCTTTCAAAGACATACATATTCTCTCTCTCTCTCTCTCTCTTTCTCTCTTTTATGTTCTTTTCCACTCCCCCTCTCTATCCCTCTTTCATACTGCATCTCTGTTTCTTCTGCTATTTTGATGATGTCATACTGTATGTTATGTCACAGACTCCCCTAAGGCTGGAACCATCACCACATTTTAAGACAGCAGACAGTAAAAACCCCACAGCCAAAGGCAAAGTTTAGCACTAACACATAGAGAAGAGGCCTCTGAGAATAATGCTGACATTTGCTACAAAACAATATGCCTGCCTCAATAAATGTATCACAGCAGGAAAATCTAGTAATGCCCACTGAATTCTGGGTAATAGAATGAATAAGTTGTTTCACATGTCATGTTTCCTTCATTTAATGCTAATTTCAACAATTCAAAAACACAGTGGGAAAAGCAAAAAAGTGTAAGGAGACGCATCATTTCCACTCAAATCAAATAAGGAAGGTATTGGCTGGAAAGCATTAGCAGAACTGATAGTGTAATTCAAGAATTCTAACCAGAAAGTGGGAAATGCAAGAACTCAGAAAAGAGTCATTGTAGCTTGTCCCACTGTTGTCACTACTTAGCCTATTCCAAGTGCAGCAGCTTTTGCGAATGAGATTGAGTGCAATGAACATATTTGACTAAATGAAAATCATGTTTGTGTTAAAATAGGCTACAATTTGTGGAGTCTCAATTTTTTTCTCTTTTTTGTTTGCTAATTAGGATGACAGGAAAACAGCAATGTTCTAAAGGTGGAAGCAAGAAATATGTGTTTCGTCCACCTGTCATGAGCCTGCTTGCTGCCTCACCGGTCCGGGGTATTTTTCCACCAAACCTGCTCTTAATCGCCCGCCACGCCCACTCGCACTTACTCTGCCAGCCATCGCACCTGTCTCTTGTTAAAGGACAACTTCGGTGTAAAATGAAAATTTGCCTGTTAAAACATCATCCCGAGTTGGTATGTGTACCGAGGAGCAAAAATTATTCAGCCCGCTGCATTCAGAGTTAAACTATTTTTTATCGTTTGCCCCAGAAGGCTAACAATGGAAGTGGTAGGTGCCCTTAGACGAAGCGCGACGACAAAGCTATTTTTAAACCATTAAAACAGCTCGAACAAACTCCACACTCTATCGGTAGTACAACAAAGGCCCTGACATTAAAAACGAGGCACTGAGAACTTTGTAAGTGTACACAACGTCTATTAATAAAACAGGTTTGATAGGCAGTACCTTGCTGTAGTTTCTCGTCGCCGCTATGTTGGACGTCCACATAGCCGATTGTTGAACAAGGACCAGCGGTCAGAATAGGAGGAGAAGTAGTGCAATTTAATTCCGTGAAACTGGAGGGATTTCATCTGTTCGTGACAATATCCAGTCATTGTGCCCATTTAACAGAGCCATGGTCCCAGCAACGGCACCTAATCCACCAAAAAGGCTACATCTGAAGAGAGGTGCCATTCGGAAACCTGTGCGACTTGGTGGAGATGTATGTCCAATAACAAAGTCAAGAGAGAACAGTAGCACTACTACTGTGTGTCTGTGATATGTCCATAGAAGCATTATTACAATGCAGAATATGGATGTGGATATCTGGCCTGAACAATAAAATCACTGCAGAAAGATCAGAGGGATGACCTAAGCGCTCACGGCAACCACAAACAGGTGCAGTTTTTGATATTGGTCACTGCTTGCATTAGCTTGGCCCCAGTATAATTTTGGTATCGCATGAACACACAGTAGGTAGTTGTGTGTTTTATTTGTGAACATTTTTAACTGTTTTCTTGATTCATTTTTCCAATGAAAAAAATACACATTGTTGTAATATCCTTTGCCTAAACAACAAATTAAGGCAAGTGTTTATGACTCTGTACATATTTATAATCCTGTTCGGTCATCCTGGCCTGTAGTAAAAACTTTGTGCTTTAGAAAGAAAAGCCTTACCATGTAACACTCGATTATGTGAAATCATTTCAGGTGGACCAACAGAGATGATTATGAAGAAGCTAACTGGTTGAATGATGAATGTCAGTGTCAGGCAGCTCTTTCCCTGATGAACCACACTGCTATTGAGGCAGTGGTAAAGGAAAAAATTAGGTTTACCGTCAGAAGGTTTTGCATGACCCTGACATCATCTGATCATCAAGTCATCTGATATGCTAGCCATTTTGCTAGCCATGGTTCTTGGACATACCAGGCCTGGTATGTGTGCCATTATTTTACCTACTAATGTAAAATGTAAAGGTGTTGTGTTTTTTATGTAGTATGTAATGGGTACTAGAGGTCCTCTCTACTTTATGATTTTGTGTAGATCAAGATTTTAGACTTCTTTTTGGAGAGTCAACCTCTGCAAAGCTGTTGTCAAAGTGGTTTACCAACATGAAACCAAAGGTCATTGCCATGAGCCGTGGCCTCACACAGACTGGGGAGCTACAGGATCTCATACAGAATGCCATTGTTACTGAAGTTGAAGAAGGTGACTATATTGGCTCATAGTTATTTCAAAGGAATTGAGTCATTGCTGAGAAATGAAGGATACTGCAGATGTTTAATGCATTATTCATCCAAGAATCAGTAAGGAAAAGGGAGGAGGTGGTCTGTGCCTCCAGGTTGAGACAGTGACATGTCTTGGGACAGTGGCATGTCTTCCTCCTGCCTGATTCCCATATGTATTTATGTAAAGGTTGCAATGTGAAAAACCTGTCCATATCCATGCTGCTAACTTTACATTAGGTTATGTTGCTATTAAAGATTGATCTCTCTCGCTCTCAGACTAGTACCAGAATTCAGTGATACTTGGTTGACACTGCACAGTCTCCAACCATATCTGCTAGTAGTTTGGCCAAAGTAAAGTAGGATCCAGTCTTATTTCATACACATTGACCAACATGCGTTGCCCTGTAAAGCCTTGTGTAAAAATTGAAAATGAGTTTTCCATGTTATCCAGAAATTTGTAATAAAAGATGAGCAGGTTCTTTTTATTGCAACTGTTTTAAAAACTGTGTGCTTTAATGGACATGTTCATGCTTATAAGGTATAGCATACGTCAGAGGTACCCGTTGTCTAGACATGAAATATATTTTTACCACAGAATATTTGACATTCTAATGTCTTATGGCAGTGATACAGATGTGTTTATTGTGCCCTATTGTTTCATGTAATTTCTCACCTCTTCTTTTCACTGCTCCAATTCATCTTTTCTCTCAGTCCCGTTTTTTTCTAAATCTTCTATAAGTCTTCCTCCGTGTCTTTCTCTTTTTTTCTCAGTCTTCTGGTTATGTCTTTGCTTTTTATTTATTTTTTATTGTTTTTAATACATCATGTTTTATTCTATTCTTTTGTCAAATCACAAGTGAATGAACTGCAATAATGAAAAGATGTGCCTGAGAAATAAAGTGAGACATGGGCTTGGTCTTGTCTGGTAAATTATTTTAGTTATTTGTAAATCGCAAAACAGAAGAAATGCATGGCTTAATTATTAAGTAAATGACTCTTAAAAGTATCTGAATTTTAATAAATTTT
This sequence comes from Coilia nasus, assembly GCA_027475355.1. Lineage (NCBI taxonomy): Eukaryota > Metazoa > Chordata > Actinopteri > Clupeiformes > Engraulidae > Coilia > Coilia nasus. The sequence goes on along the minus strand of CM050215.1, from coordinate 1,507,604 downwards.
ACTCAGGCAACTTTACTGCAGTGAAAACTGGTAATTGTGATCACGCTTAAGCACTTGACAGCAGCTTGTAGTGGTACTGCTGCCTCTTTTACAGCTATACTGTAGGTATAGATCCTCGATGGGGAGAAAGACATAGACTCTTAAATTAAAAAGAGAGTAGATGGATGCAGAAACTTCAGGCTTTGACGCATGCAGGTTTAAATAACAGTATCAACATGGTCGCCTTTCTTTGATATGTTGCTTTTAACAAGATTTATACGAAGAATTACAAGTGTTTTTGTCGTTTTTTTAGTTCATTTTGGATTTTAGTATCAGTACATGCCTAAAATTATGTATCAGTGTATGATTATATGATCTAAGTTAACGCAGCCACCTCCTCAGCTGAATGCTTACCTGCGCACTAACTGATGACATGTATTATGGGGAAGTGGGGTTGGGAGGTGACAACCCCTGAAGAAGGCTGACATTGTGGCCAAAACATGTTGGCTACTAACGTTCAAACATTAATTAGCTTAATTTAATACACAGCTTTTGAAAGACAAGGAGTGCCTTGGACTGTCTTCTGATCAAATTATTGTTTTCTTAACGAAAGAGCACCTTTGCAATAACTCCTGGAGTGCCGTAGCACTCCGACTTTGTTACATTTTGCTTTGCTACGTAATACAGATGTATTTTCATTTCCTTTGACAAATTTCCATGATTGTACATGAGAGAGCTGGCAGCTTGCAAGTAGAGAGAAGATCAAGTGAAGCAGCTGGTGGACAGAGTTAGCATGTGCTGCAAAAGTCCTTCATGTACAATAGGGGCATCTGTGTGAAGAGGAGGCCGCTTTGGCAGAGGCTGTTACTCTAAAAGCCCCTCAGCACATCGCTTTGGGCTACTATCAAAGAGAAAAGCCATCTCTAAAAGCCATCTCTAGGTTGGAAGAGTGGTTAATGTGTTAGCTGCAGTTACAGCATTGCTGCTTTCAGACCGATTTATTATCCTTTTATTACTCTGCAACAGATTGAAATGATTTTGAAGTTAGATGGACATAACATGATAGAGGGAGATCAGCGAGCTCATTATTAGTAAAAGTATTCTAAAAAGTGTGTGCATGTGTGTGTGCTGTAGAGGCTTTGTGTGTGTGTGTGTGTGCGTGTGAAAGAGAGAGAGAGAGACTGAGAGGGTGTGTGTGTGTGTGTGTGTGTCGTTTTAGTGGTTAGATGTGTTAAGGGTGACTGCTTGAAATGATTGACTGGCCATTGTTGGAGCATTCATTCCCAACACATTCAAATATATTGTCACCAGTCTGACAGCTGATATTTCATTCCCCTCACCTCGGCTGGCGTGCTCATGTAATTTCTCAGATGTAGGAGGGAAGTCAGTAGGCTGTCAGCTTCTTTTCAGCCGCAGGGTCATACAGTTAAGCACAAAAATAATGGGTGAACACCCTGAAATATCATGCCCTTGAATGAGGGAAGGCGATGACTCATTGAGAGAATGTAGCTTTGTATTTGGAGTAGACATGAGACATTAATTACAACACCCCAACTCAACAATGCCTGTCTATGACCTCCAACCTTACGAATGCATGCCAGCCAAGGCTGAGATTAAATTATGAGCAGAGCGACATGGTGACAGCCAATCTAAATCAAGGCCCTGGAGATGGAATTAAGTTATTTGGTTTCTTAACTGGAAAAAATCACCCAAGATGGTAGAGAATGAACCAGAATACGTAATTCTGAACAAATGTTATATGTTAAATGCTATTTTTGTCATCAGATAATGTCTGAAGTGCTCCAAGCAAATGGTAGCAAGGAAGCAAGCTAACTATCAATACATGACCAAGCAACTATTGCTGTATGCCCCGATTGCTTCTCTCATTTGTAGCTAATGTGACTGTGTGTGTGTGCGTGTGTGTGTATGTGTGTGAATTAGTGCGAGAGAGAGAGAGAATTATATGCGTGTGTATACACTAACCTTGACTGAGGTTAATATTGATCAAGAATTTCCTTTGGGATACATTATGTTAAACAGCTAATAGGTGAGTAAACAGAAAGCAGACAAAGGTGCTTCTGTCCCTCTGTTACGTACCTAAGACAGATTACCCAGGGACAACAGAGATATAACTGAAAACATAGCATGTTTAAGAATCTGATTACATTTCAACTGTAATCTGAATCTCTCTCTCTCACACACACGGACACACGCATGCACGAACACACACACACACATACACATGCACACTTACACACACATGCAAGGACACACAAACGCATGGACGCATGCATACATGGACACACACACACTCTTATATTACAGCACGGACACACACACACATACACATGCACACTTACACACACATGCAAGGACACACAAAAGCATGGATGCATGCATGCATGGACACACACACTCTTGTATTACAGCAACACGTGCACAAACTCCAGCCTGGTCTTAGCTCTTTACACTGAATGCCTCACATTCACACATGCACACATCGGTTGTGAAGGCAAGTAAAGCACCAATCAGCACACTGGGAACAGAATGGGGTTTAGTGTCTTGCGCAAGGACTCTTTGACCTAGCCAGGAGAAGGTGGAATTGAACCATCAACCCTTTGGTTGCTTGGCAACCGCTCTACGTACTGAGCCACTGTCACCCCATCACACACATGCATCTTTCATTCATTATAAGCATACACACACACACACACACAATGCAAAACAAGTGTTTCCACTACTTCAGTTGGTGTGTTTGTGCACAGCTTTGTTCTTCTCTATAAAGACACTTCAGTTATACCTTGCTTGTTCCCTGCTTTATTGAAACATCACTCTTCAATAAATGCATTCAGTCTTTTTGGTCTTACATCTTCAGTCTGTTGGATTCTTTTTTCTTTTGTTCTCTCTCATTTTATCACAGACTTTCTTGATGTAACCCAGTGGAGTCTTGTTTGAAGTGTAACTTCTTGTGGTTAAACAGAACAACCTATCCTAATATCACTGATGACTCCTCAGGGATCTGACAGATGACACTCCTTCAGAGGCATGCATGCTATATGCAGTCTTTCCTCTGCTCACACCCATTCAAAATGCACAGAAAATACACACACACCCACAGATACACGCACATGCACACACACATATTCATTCACTCATTCATACCCACACCGTTGGTGTGTGTCTTTGTGTGACCTTGTAGTGAACGTGAAGGTTCCCCCTAGAGGGCAAAGTGAGAGGTAGGTGTTTAGTGGCATTTTTTGATACTCTGTAAATCTCTCTGCAAGATAAAACCCAGACCCATAAAATAAGATCTGTACCTTTTCCTCCTGTTACATTTACCTAAGGCATGTGAAACTTGTTTTTTATGCATGTCTTTCTTTTTTCTTTCATTTCTTTTTACTTCATCTTCCTAAATGGCAGCAGTCTGAACAGGGCCTGGTTCTGGAGATTGGTTTAAAGTTTGGCAGGCATCAGTAATCTCTGACGGAATCGGAAATTCTGAAGCTCTGCTGCTGTGACAGGCCGGTGTCAGTTATCTTAACTTGAGAGCCGTTGAGGGATAGAGTTTGATGTGAGAGGTGGAAACTCAACTGCACCTAGTCAGCACAACACAAACTACTTATTTTTCTATTCTGAGGCAGTTATTTCGCGATACAAGCACAAGCTGCACCCACATTTCATAATCCTCACGTTGCTGAAAACTTGCTGTGCACTAAACCTGATTTGTACCTGACCAAGGACATCAAACAAAATGCACTAACACCCCCCTCCACCAATCACACTAGAGGAGAGCGATTCACTCGATGAGGTCGGCAATTAAGAGCGCTACATGATGCAGCTGTTATTAAATGACTCTCTCACACTGAGACTCTGCGGTATAATCCTGCCCTGCGCTTCAGCTCATGCTGCATGAGGCCAGGGCTGGGTGGGAGGGCAGAAAAGAGCTCAGGGTAAATTGTGACTGCAGCTCTCCTGTGTGTGTGCGTGTATGTGTGTCAATGCCTGTGGTGGAGCTGGATTTATTTTGGGATTTGTCTTTCCTCACTAAATGGGATTTTTCTGTTTTTTCAGACTGTCAGGGAAACAGTTTTAGAGGGCGAGATAATGGAACATAGATTTCTTTTGGATGGCCATGTGTTTCAGATGGCCTGCTGCCTCACACAACAGATTACTAAAGCTTTCTGGAGCACAAAAAGGTAGAGGCATACAAATATGCACACACACACACACATTCAGTCACACACACTCAGACACATATTGTACATACATAATACGCCACAAGCACCTACATCGTCACATACACTCAAACATACATGCAGACACACACACACACACACTCTAATATCAATGCTCACACAGATCCAAAGCTGTGGTACTTCTATAAAGTGCTTGTCCATGTATTCTCCTATGTCCGTTATGTTAGGCAAGCACATGTGTGCAAGTGTACAGTAAGAAGTCAGAACAGCTTTGTGCAAGTATTCTCCTTGGCCCCTCGTCTGCTCAACCTCCCTACACTCTCTCCAGCACTAGAAAGGATTTTATTTTACTTATTTCATTTTCACACCATTTTGTTCTGTATCCATCAGCCAATCTAATGTCATATTGTGCATGAGGGTACACCATATTGCTGTCAAGGCACTTGTTGGATAATATTGTTATTTATGAGTATTGCTGACACAACATCAGGAATGCTTGCTTTGGCTTTTTATAAGGTTACTTATTCTCCTGTGCAAAGGAAATTGTAGGATAGCATCTAGGCTCTCTCATTGGGTTCTTTATGGTGCCATACTTAGTCCCGCCTCACTAGTCGCCAGCCGGGCCAGTAGGGGGGTGGACTGGAGCAAAATTCTGGCATTGGAAATGAAATTTAAACATTCAATTGGACATTTTATTAATCACATTTCGGAGGGTAAGATGTAATTAAAAATGAGTACAAAACTAATGTACAAATAATAATTACAGTTTTTACAAATAATTTTCACACTACTCAATACAATATCCACTTTTTTAAACTCTCAACAAGGGCCTTGTAATCTCTCCTCTAAGCCGTGAAATGTTTAGCGATAAGACATGTTTTCATTGAAATAAGTTGAAAAGAAAAGGAAGGATTTGAGGGCACAGAAGCACAGAGTGCCCTCAAATTACTCCTGTTAACCACATTAAGGACATTCCAGCCAGAGAGAGATTGAGTAAGAGAGACAGACGGTCCATCCGAATACCCTTACTAGCCGCCTGCATAATAGGCAAAAACTAGATGTACCGCATAGGGGTACATGGTATGACCGCCGCAGTGTATTGAAATGTGGGAACTGTTGGTATGATGAGTGTGTGGTAGAGCAGTGTTGTGAGGTGAGAATTTGTGTGGAAATGATTTCCTGGAAGTGGACATGGATGTGGGTTTTGAATGAATGAATGTGTGTTTCTATAGTGTGTAGGAGTGATTTGTAAAAGCAATAGGCAAAATGAGATTTTGTACAATTACAGCGGCCCCTATGGGCCCAATTTTCTGGCATGTGCTGTGCTTTTAGAGGTCTTTGTGTTGATCGTGCATGACATATTTTATGCAGTTGCTACCTTCTTAGTCCAAGATATTGGCAATTCAAAATCCCAATTTTTGCATTTACCCATATCACTAGGTGGCGCTATGCTTCAATCTGTGTTTATGGGCTGGGTCGATACGCCTCTGTAACACCGATATACTAACGCAAAATCGTTGTCTTGGGCAAAGCTTCGCCGGTAAACATCACCCCCTATGACGACATGTCACAAAATTTAGTACACATAAACAGAAAGCTGTTTTGAGATGGCATGTCAACTTTGACCAAATTTGAGCAATTAAAAGCCAAGATATGGACTTTTGAAGAATTTTAAGCTATGTGTTAAATGTTCATTGATGTGTAACTTCGAAATGGTTTATCTCAAGATAAATCCTTTGATAACTTTTTGTCAGCATTGTCTGTAGATGGCATATACCAAATTTGGTGACATTCACATGAACGGCCTATGACAAGTTTGTTTAGATTTGTTTTCGCAATGTTAAAATTTCACGAAAATTGTTTTCCTTGGAAGTGGGCGTCGACCAGTGTTTTCAATGCGTGAGGGTCAATAGATTTCACAATAAAAAAAAAATTAGTTAAACTCCACACGCGTCCCATTCGAATTTCAATGAAACGAGTCTTGACTCTGCTGTTCATAAAGGGGGACTTCCCCCTCCCCTCCGTCAACACTCTCTCTTAGTACTTTACTCTCTTTTGGCAGCTAGATGATCCGATTGCATTCTGTACACTCTGGAGAAAGTTTTTGACTATGTGAACATCCCAAGAAGAGAGTTCTCCCTTCTTCTTATGTATCGTTTACAGTCGAAGTTACACAGCTTAAGTAGCCACGAGGTTTGCTTCTAGCACACAGCTGATTGGCGGAAACACAAACAAAAGAGCACTGTAATCGTCACGTGAATGGCCAGTATCGCCAGTATGGTAATATACCCACGCCCCAAGAAAGACAAGATTCTTTCCTGAAAACTTGCCAATTTCAAAGACAAAATGCATGTTTTTAAAGCAACCGATACCGTTATATGAAACGTGGAATAGCTTCTTCATGATCTCAACTCTCACATTTCGCAAAAAAACGAAAATCACAAATTTTGGAAAAAAAACACTTCTAACGTGATTTTCTCCGTTTCACTCTGGCCGACATGAGACCGGTTTTGCTGTGGCCGGTCACAAATGGTTGTAAACATTAGCATTCTCTAGATAATAGGCATACAAAATGACATTTTGTACAATTACAGCCCTCCCTATGGACCAAATTGTATGGCACGTGCTGTGGTGTTGGAGGTTTTTGTGTTGAACGTGCATGACTTATTTTGTGCAAATCCCACCTTCTCGGTCCAAGATTTTGGCAACTAAAAATCCCAATTTTTGCATTTACCCTTATCTCTACGTGGCGCTATGCTTCAAATGAGTGTTTATGGGCTGGGTCGATACGTGTCTGTAACACCATCATGTTTTTTTGCCGGTCTCCCCCTCTTTGACGGACACTGACACAGCGGGGGGGGGGGTGGCCCTTGGGGGCCAAAAGCCGTTATTCGCTCACAGATAGGGTTGCCAACCGTCCCTTGAAAAACGGAATCGTCCCGAATTCAGAAACAAAAGTAGGTGTACCGTATTGAGCTGAAAAGGGACGCACTTTGTCCCGTATTACTCTGAGAATCAAAAATACTGTGTAAAATGTCAATGGAATGAATGAATATGTGGCGCTTTATAAGAACATTTACAGTAAACCCAGAGTAAACTTATTCTCTGAGTACTGTTACTACAGAGTAAACTCTGAGTAAACTTATTCTCAGCCTGCTCTGTGACCAATGAGCTGACAGCTCATCTCATTGGTCGAGGCACTGTTGCTTGCATTGCGATGAAGATACCGGAAAACAACATAGCAGCATGGACGACAGTGATGCCAACAGTGTTTTACAGAATGGTGCACCTTCTAGCAGCAATGCAGCTACTCCTCCGAGGAAAAAAACAGAAAAGACTGCAGAAATACGGAGAGGAATGGGAAGAAGGACATACATGGGTGGAAAAAGTGCATGATGACATATATAAAGCGCACTGCACTGTGTGCCGTCTGACTTTTTCCATAGCCCATGGTGGACTAACTGACCTGAAGCAACATGCTTCCAGTGGTGGGCACACAAGAAATATAAGGGACGGCACAACTAGGAGAACCCTATACCAATTTATTGTCCACCAGGCAACACCAGAGGCAGATATGGTATGTAAAGAATGATTTTTAACCCTCTGGTTAAAGGAATACGCCAGGGACAGACTCACATGAAATTGAGTCTGTCCCTGCAGTCCCCGGAGTTGGATAAGTGAGCAGAAGTGTTTTCTAGTAGACCCAGCAATTGTCTAAATCTGGTAGCACTGTCCTTAACTTAGCTTAGCTTATGGGTGGCGTATTCCTTTAGGGTTAAAATGGGAAAGTACAATGGATGTGAATATGAATTGTATGGAGAAATATATTATAATAGTATTTGTGCAATAAACAGTTAGAATTGCTAGATGAGTTCATTCAATAGATAAGTAATACATACAATTAATACATAGATGAATAATTAAGAATACACAATATACTGTATAACCTCACGTTACTGTAATTGAGTAGCTTTTTTGTGTACTTGTACTTTTTCAAGTACTTTTTGAAAAGTGTAATTTTACTTTTACTTAAGTATGTTTTCTTTTAAGTAATGTACTTTGCTACATTTTTCATCACAAACGTTACTGAGTAAAAAAAAAAAGAAAAAAAAAAAAAACAGAATTGGGGAGCCGCATTCTGAAACTGAATCACGGGAAGCATGCGCGATAGTCACACACACCTCACAGACGATGGCGGGCATGGAGGAGGCAGAGGAGCACGTGGACGACCCTTCAAAGAATTCAAGAAATGAAGTGCACCCCTGGCCCTATATAAGTGACCACTTCAGCTTCGTTGACAAAAGGGGTGACAGTTTTATTATGCAATGTAAATTATGTGTACCCAAGAAGACAACCATTTCTGCGTACAAAAATTTGACATCTAATCTGCGCAAGCATGTTGAGGTAAGTCATGTTCCCTTTCCACAGTTAAACCAAAGAACTTCTGCGGCTATGGTTAAACTGACAACAGGCTGGCTATAGTTCTATCTCAAAAATAATGGATGACATTGCCTAATATTGAAGTAGCAAACTGTTGGTCAGTACCGAGAGATAACCAACGGCAACTAGCTATTCTGTTATTCGGCTGGCTAGTCGTGCAAGCAAGTTAGCTCGCCAACCTAGCGTGATCAGTCCTACCCAGTTACTATATACGTCTTTATATACTCTCATTGGACCTACCATACATCCAACAGGCCAATAAGGAGTACTAAACAAAACACATAGCAGCTAATGTTTGAATTGATAATCGCAAATGTGTAGACAGTTAGGGATGCAGCAGTTTTTGGTGTAGAAACCCACCTTACCCCATCATCATTTTCAATTGGTGCACACAGGCGAGCTATAAGACTTCGGTGCAACATTTCACTTTAGTATTTCGTGTAAAGCAGCTTTTTGTGTAGCCAAGGTGGGGTAGACATGACTATGTGTGTAGTGGGCCATATTCGAGGCTGTATTGGGGGAGGTGGGGAAAATAGGAGTTTTCCGTTTGCGCTTGGCAACAGATTTGAACCGAAGCATAGCACTGCAAGTTGCTCTCATTGCAGCTAGTCCGGTCGAACAGGTGCCACAAAAGAAAATGCTAAGAAATGCAGACTTGCAAACTAGTTATTTAGTGCCCGTTTTAACCGGCCTGCATCTGAGCATCAATTGGCATCATCGTCATTTGCGCCCTCCCCCGAATCTGCCCCGTTTGCTTATTGGCCTGGCAAATTTTCAACGTGAAAATTCACTCCCAGTATAGCGTCCCAAGACCCTATACTGTGAATGAAAAGAAGCAGAAATGGTATGGCTTTAGCCAGGCTAACATTATCCTGTATAGCACTTTAATTTGCTGCAATAAAAAGATCTTGGTTGAGATGTGCGTATGTCCTTGTTTCCTTTTCTTTTTCCACAACACAATAGAGGCAGAAACCACCCATGGTTAAAAAGTAACTTTTTACTTTTACTCAAAGTACATTTTAAATGACTTACTTTTTACTTTTACTTGAGTAGATTTTTTGACTGGTAACTTTACTTGTACTTAAGTAAAATTTCATCAGAGTAACAGTACTTGTACTTGAGTATAATATTTTAGTACTCTTTCCACCCCTGAACCTTACACATTTTTTCTTACACTTTTCCATGTGTTTGTATCACTCAAATATGCATCTAATTCAATTCTAGTTTGAGTCAAATAGGTAACCCTACTCACAGACTTCTAGGGCTGCATGCCTACAAACATTCATGTCCCCCCGAGATTCAGTGTCCCGGGAATCGTTGACAAAAAATCGGTTAAAAAAAAAAAAAAAAAAGGTAAAAATTTCGCTAGCGGCGGTCATAATGATTTCAATCAAATTAGGGCGAAGGTAGGGGTTATTCCCAGTAAGACGGAAAACAGTTTTTTTTTTGTGTCTATTTTTAGTTTGAATCTGTTAACTGACCTGATCATGTGAACCACGTTTTTGTCTTTTTCTTGCAGCTCCAAATTAAGTTTTTTCAGCATGTTAGTGAGATCAGTCAAAAACGCCAAGTCTAGCAGCCACTGATTGTCACTAAGTTGCTTGTGTTCCGCATGTTTAGTGACACGAAGAAACTGCTAAACCTCCGGACCGAGCTCTCGAAAATCTCTGCAAGAATTTCCCCCTACTAAGCCATCTCACATCGGTGTGTAGCAAGAGGTCAGAATACTTAGGAAGCCTCTTCCAACTGTGTACGGAACAGGCGTCTTTGAAGAGTCCTCGCTCGAATAGAACGCATGATGAAGTGACTGCTGCCCGCTTAACTGTATTTTTCATTCGGTCACATTTCTCAGTTTGCTTGTCGGGGGAAGTCATTATTTTTATGAACAGTATGGGCTTGAACTAGCTAGGCTTCATGAACTAGCTAGGACTCCTTTTTTGCTGTTTGTTTTCCAGTATCCGGCACTGCCTTCGATCACGATCGATGTAGTGGGCACCCATGCTCTAAACTGTGAAAAATAGTCACTGCTCTTAACGTATTGTAACGTCAGCAACGTCAGGCAAAAGACTAAACTGTAACTGAACATACTGTTTATTCAAAAAGGGTTGCCAAAAAAAAAAGGGTTGTTAAACACGCTATAGTCTACACAATGAAAAATGCTGCAGTCTCATATGGCGCGAGAGAAACAAGGAAGAATGGCGCGAGAGAAACAAGGAAGAACAACAATGTAACTTTTTAACTCTCCGCCCTCCGGCTACCCCACCAACCCCCACAGTGCAAAATAGACAGTAATACATGCATAGCAGTTACTGACAGGGAGCAAGGCACAGGCAGAAGAACCACACACACAAACACACAAAAATGCACACTTCCAACAATACAGGTCATTACAGAAAGTTCAGAAATCACGAAAGGGTATAATATAAACTATGCTATACTTTCCTCCTCAGGATTAAAGGAGTATCTAGCTTACCTAGTGTCTCCATTGTTAAGATGTGATTTGCAATTCTCTGCGGTGTTCAGTCTTGTAAAAATGGCCTGAAACATGTAGCACAGAGTTTTTGCTTGACTGGATACAAGTTAATAGTTCAGCTTTTATGTTCCAGGGACTGATGAAGACACCAGACAGATGATTGCCTGGAGGACCCATAATGACTGCCTGTTCACAGAGAAGTGGAATGCCTTCATTAAGGGTTTTGAGTATGTAGCATATTGATAATGACTTTAAGGTTAAATAAATGACTGAGCATGGTGTAAAAGTTTATATACTAGATTAATGTGATTTGTGGTGCACCTTAATTTCAAATTATAATTATTGAACATTATAATTATTATTATTATTATTATTTTTTTTTTTCTTGCTATTTGTGGCAGAGAGTGGACTGCCAGTGACGGCAGCCTATGTGAAAAAAATTAAGAGGTAAGAGATGTGTATGTAGTGATGGCATACATGACAAACATATTGGCCCTCATTTATCAAGCTAGCGTAGAAACCAGCGCAAATATGAGCGGAGAAATCATCGTACGACAGGGCTCACGTGAGATTTATTAAACATACGTATCGCACCAATCCCATCGTAAGAACGAGCAACTGTTGATAAATTCTGTTTTTATTCTGTTGATAAATTCGTAATTAGCCTAATCACGCCTTCTAAAGAAGGGGGCTTAGAGGCCGCACCTCTAGAATTTACGACATGGAGAAGCGGAAAGCGGCAAAGAAAAAAGATATACCACAGAGGCCGAAATAGACACGCTTACGGCCCAGGTGGGAACACACCGCCTGGTGCCCTTTGGCAGTCTAAATTCTGGCATTAAAAGTACCCAAAACAAAAAGGTTTGGAAAGAAATCACAGCGGCAGTTAGCAGCGTTGCCGAAGTTAATCGGACACCAGACGAGGTATGTTTTCCCCCTTTCTGTGATGGTCAATAAAACATTAGATAGGCTACATTAAAAGTAAAATAAAAATATATATATTTTCACTGTCATTACATTACTTATCTATAGTATTATTATTTTCAAGAAACGTTATTTATTTTCAGTAAGGTCAGGAAGAAATGGTCTGACCTAAAACTGGCCACAAAGAAGCGGGTTGCTGCGCTCAGGCGCAGCATGTCCAAGACTGGTGGGGGCAGCTCAGATCCAGGTCTGACACTAAGTGCGATGGAGGAGAGGGTGGCTGGCCTGATCGGGTCTTCGTCCATCTCGGGCGTTCAAGGGGGAACAGACACCGATGCGCCCATGCCCGAATTTGAGAATGGTAATAATGACTGCGTCCCCAAGAAGCTTAAAGATTCAGTTGCTTTAACATTCAACACAAATGATCACACATGAGGTTCATTAATCAAACTCAATTTTATTGTGTCAGATGAATCTGAAATGGTGTCCATGTCGTCCAGAGGACAACCGGACCCTTGTGATGAAGACGCCAAAAATGCCCAGTCAGCAGCTGAAGCGTCCATCTCTGCCTCCCTGTGTGCAGCACCACACCGACCAGCGGTTTATAATAATAAATAAAATAAAGGATGACACGAACTCGTTGTTCTCCTTTCTTTGACCTTTTAAATAGGCGGTTGAATGAGTCACGTCACATCACAATTACGGGATTGTAATTGTTTATCTTTTTTTTAAAAGTCACATAAAAAACTGGTATTTTTTGAAGTGATTAGACTGTAATTTTAAGATAACAATTTGTTGCGACTCATGAGGCATGCATCAGCTACACTGCTGTTCATGTATGCTCTCGCAGTCACCTCAAGTTGAAATCGAAAACTGCGTACACGACCTCAGACCTGTCGTAGCGATTTCATCTTACCCAGCCCTCATGATGAAATTGATAAATGCCAAACTTTGCGCAGGAATGAACGTACGCTCATTTTACGACCGTTTTCCGTCATACGATAGTTTGATAAATGAGGGCCACTGTACCATATATATTATAATATAATATATACATAGTATATTATAATTCTGTAGGAGTTCCGCAGTCCCCCAACAGGGGTCTCAACGGAGGGTGGCGAGACAACAGCAGCATCCTGGAAATGGTATGCTGCCGTGGATGAGTCATTGGGCGAGAGGCCTTCTATAAGCCCACCTACCCTCATTGCCTCATCCAGCCAGGGTGCTGCTGTTGCCTCACCCCCACCCCCCCCCCCCCCGCCAGCAGCAGGACTCCAGCTAGAAGGAGGTCTGACCGCGACCTCTAACAGCTTCTGACGGAGATGAAGGCTAGGGAGATGGAGCAAGAAAGACAGACCGAGGAGAGAGACGAGAGACGATGGAGGGAGCTGACAGAGAGAGAAGAGTGAACAGTGACAGAGGGAGAGAAGAGAGGCTGAGGAGAGGAGAGAGAGGCAGAAACAGGAGAGGGAAGAGAGGAGACACAGAGAGGCAACAGAGAAATTAGTTAATAGACCTTAAGTGTCATTATTATTATTATTATTAATAAACACCAGTTATGTGGTAACTATGTGTTTTTAAGTACTACCCCCACTTACAGTCAAGTCAAATAGGTTTTCATTGTTTCAGCCATATACACACTACATGGTGAGACAGAACAATGTTTCACTGGGAACTTATTGGTGATACACACAACTGTTAAAACACAGTACATAATGATAAATGTTCTTAAAATCATAAAATGACACTGGTTGCCAGAGCAAAATGAGTTACTTGAGCAAGTGTGAGAGTTTAGGGTAGTAGAGATTTTGGTTAAATATGATACACGAACCAAGTAAAGGGCGAACTGGAGCCAGACACTGCTGGGCAAATTTCAGGGCTAAAAGATCTCAGGCGTGGTGCCTAATATCGGGCACGGGACAGTAGGCAACATTTAACATTTGCTAGTAGATAGTCATAATAACTTTGAAACATTTTGATAATTTCAGGCATAGAATTACTTTTTGCTTTACTCCTTGAAAATTAGTCACTGAAATGATTAAGTGGAATAATATCTGAATGTTGGGGTATGAGAACATTTTCAGATTTAATTTCTGAATATCAAAAATTTCACAGGCGTGAACGATAAAAGCATCATCTAGTAAACAAGTGAAGGGCAAAAGCTTCATCTAGTAAAGTGAAAGATAAAAGCTTTATCTAGTATACAAGTTAACGGTAAAAGCTTCAGCTAGCAAACAAGTGAAAGGTAAAAGCTTCATCTAGTAAACAAGTGGAAGGTAAAAGCTTCATCTAGTAAACAAGTGAGTGTAGCTGAAGCTGCTGCAGCAAGATAGTCCCATGCAGAATCCCCTGCCTTGCTGACCCTGTCTGCTGGACCGTTGTTGTCGTCCCATGCAGCATCCCTTGCCTCTGTGCCCACAGCCTCTGGCTCCACAATGTCCATATCAGCCAGACAAAGGTTGTGGAGGACTGTGCAGTATGCCATAACCTAGGGAACAAATGTGGGGCTGACCTCCAGGGCCTTAGAAGAGGCACTGCCACCTTGCCTTCACCATCCCCACTCGATGATGCTCCTGGCCCGGGCATGCTTTGCGTTGTAGCGGGCATGGACAGGGTCACGTACTGGCTCACTATAAGGAGTCAGGAGGCAAATGGGGCGCTCCAGACAGGGATACCCACCATCCCGAAAGAGACACTGTTCTGGAGGTGGGTAAATGCCCTGGTTATATATGGGACTATTTTTTAAGGACCCTGCCACCTATGATCCGACTCCAGCCTCAGAGATGCAGTCAGCGCCATGATGGTGTGCCATGGCATCCGCAGATGGGGCTTTGTGTCGGCAGCAGTGTAAAACAGGCTGAGGACGGGGACACCTTGATTGAGGTGGCAATATGTAGATGGATTGCAGCCTGTAGGAAAATTGTAAATATTGTAAATTTTAAATAAAGTTTGTTTTGTTCATGTTTATACACTGTACATTCCCATAACATTAATTTATTAATTGTACATACTTTCAATTTATGTTGTGTTTAATCATCCAACTTATTCTTTTATGAGTACTAACGCGTTCCAGTTCATCCCTCTGTGCTGCTGTATGCTTCTAGATGTGTTTAAATCACTATAGGCTAAGCTTGGTGAACGCACTAACTTCACCGTGTCAGTGCTTAGGTACCCCCTCGATTTACCTTCGGTTGACAGGTGTTATTGGCAGAAATAAAACAAGGTAATAATAATAAATAACCAGTTTAAAACTTATCGCTACATGATATGTTGGTAAGGTAGAAATAGGTAGAAAACTACCATTTTTCTTTTCGTACAAGGTGTCATTGGGACTGCTTATTTCCTGACAGTCATCCAGACATGTTATATGTTCTCTGAATTGTAAATAAAAAAAATCTTACCATATTGATGTGTAAGTCCAACAAGCTTCTCCTGTAGGAGGCCCTTCGTGAAGCACAAAGTCGTCTCTGAACCGCACTTTGAAACAATTGATGAGACATTTTGGAGAAAGATCGCAAAGATGATCAGGTCGATATTGAGGTAATTACTGTTGGATGAGACGGCTCACACTTAAACATTGATGACGAGTAAGCGGGAATATCACACATTATAGAATACACACATACTCCAATCAGTAATTAGTGATCGACAATCACATCGGTGTGTTTGTTAGTGAATGGAAATGGAAACAGTAGCTAACCCTTGCTTTAAGCCGGCAAAATCATAACGTTGATGTAGTACATCCGAATTGTACCAGCTACTGGCTAGTTTGCTACATAGAAGCTACTTCTGTAACGGTCAAGTGGTAAGTTTCGGCCGCAGGGAGAGAGTTAGAAAGTGGGCTCGCACGTGCACGAGAGAGACGAAAGAGACAGATAATACTTTGGCAGTTATGGAGACGCCACTAGTTCCAAACAATAGACGGAGCTCCATTGATTTCTATTGCTGGTCAAGAACAATCACAGGTAAGTTCATGAAATAACAGCATATTAAACGTTTTTTTTTACAAACCTTTTGTTAGGTTTTTTTTGGGGGGAGTCGGGCCATATCTGCACCGGACTATTGAGTAAAAAAATTGCAGTCGTAATTGTCAGTTAATTCACTTGAAAGCCAACTGTTGTAAACATGTAGATTCATATGCTAACATTTCCTTTGATTCTAATATTAAAAACTAAGCAGAGTAATGCATTCCCCATGTATGAATACCTAAAAATATGTAATATATGGAGTTTATCTTGTTCAATCAAAGAGATATGCCATGAAATGGGTTTTAGTCTGGTAATGGCGGCCATATTGGATCCTTCATTTTGAGGCACTGTGGGAATATTTTGACCCTGGTATACAGCATATTTGAATTCAGCACCCTTCAATACCCCTAAATATGATGTATACCAAAGATTAACACTATCAAATGCCCTTTGACATCCAGGCAAAAATGCCATAAGGGAGAGATGAAGCTTTTCACAAGAGGCCACTTTTTGGTTAAAAAGCAGGGCGTTTTTGGTGACGCCACCCTATGTTCTATGGCCAATAACTTCAGAACAGAAAAAGATAATTCTTTTTCCAGGTGAAAGAAGACAATCCGTGATGTTTTTTGTAGTGTTGGTGTTGACCAAGACATTGAAAATTATTTTCTGTGGATCTTGAAAAGTCAGTCAAAATCTTCGAAAACGTTGATAATACAAGGGTCCCTGCATTGAAATTGGCTGCCTGGCAATGAGTTAAGCATTTTCTTCAAATCTGATCTTAAATCTGAGTACACCATTGAGTTCCCCGTGTGTGAAAACAGAAAAACTCATGCCATGTTCAAATTTATACCTTGTTTAGTCCATTTTTTCACTACCTCCACAATATTTTTTACTACCAACACGACGTCAACCTGTAACAGCATAGTGTAAAGTAAAGTGACGGGTAAAGTAAAGAAATATGCTTCCAAAATTAATTACTAAAATATTTCCTCACAATTTAATAATTTCAACACTGGACACAACTCGCCAAATAGAGAGTGGGAGAAAGAGGGACAAACAGAACATAGAACCAAAGACCGAGAGAAAGAGGCTTTGTAGGTGTATGAGTGTGCATGTGTGTTGGGGAAAGCGAGTGAGCTACATTTAAGTAAGAGTGATTTCTGTTATAGGAGTAGGATTAATCAAGATGTCAGACCAGGAATTAGTCCATAGGTTTTACTCAATAAGTCACAAAGTAATATTTGCATAACAATTAGAAGACAGACTGGACCTTTAGAAAGAACAGCTACACATTGGACTTTGAAATAATGTGCAAATTGCAAATTCAGGGTATTTAAAGGGGAAGAAACTAGCTCAGCATGCTCCTTTTGAAGGAGATCAAGAAGTTTAAAATTTACATTGGGCCCATCCATTGGTCCGTGTACTTTTTCGTTCATTCATTATTCTATTTTGGACTGAAAGATGAAATTTAAAAAAAAAACTGTGCAGCCTGGTGTTTTATTTGGAACAATATAACCAGAAAGGGTTCTATTTTGTTTTCAAAATGTATAACCATTGTCAAATATTGGTATTAGAAAAGTGGACACATTTCTGATCGTTTTTTATTTGTAGTATTTGTTTATTCTTTATTTGAATTTCATTTAGACTACTAATCGTGTTTCACCCGGAAGTAAATGACACCGTTTGACTCGGGCTCACATCAGAGATTGTAATGCTCACACATCGTTATGGATATAAGCTTGCAATACATGCTCTTCAAGGGGCCTAAACGCGTCAGTCTTAGAGTTGTGCGCTTCACAAAACCGTCGTACACTCATAACAGAGCAGCCACCGGGTGCTCCGATGTCTTTCAGGTGCTGTGAAATATCTGCAAGTGTAGCATGCTTTCGCAACATTTCGCAAATCAAGTCATAGTATCCCTCCAAAGACACCATGTCATACGGATGAGTGCCTAACCCGCCCAAAAGCTTAGGCTACGGGTAGGCGACTACTTCCAGGACACCCCAAACCTAACACTTACGAAGCTAGGTGCAATTCAGAACGGCATTTTGCTTTTTCCCTTTTTCTACGGTTCAAAAATTCATTTTCAATAACAAAACAAATGTAAAACCATGGCCATTAAACAAAAGACATACAAAAATGTAAGAATTCATATAGGAGTCATTTTTCATTTCCCATGTGACTTCCAAAATAGAATAATGAATGAATACGCGTCCTTTTTCATTTCCCATGTGACTTCCAAAATTGAATAATGAATGAACGAAAAAGTACACGGACCTCCATTCCAACTGAGAGGAGCTGCCTCATATTGAGTTGAGCAATGCATTCCTGTGAATTCAGACAGAAAAACGTTTGTTTAAATAACATATTACTTAAGAAAATCACGTTCAATATAAAGACAGTAATATGGTATATCCTATGCTTCAAATTAAACATTTAGCTTTATTATCTTAAGTAAAACATGAGTCAGGTGCTGGAATACTTTGACAGTAATGGATAGTATAGGCCCATGCCAAGGACTGCTTTGCGAAATTTCACTATTCAAAATCCAGAACAATTATCAACCTTCAGATTAAGCAGTTAGGCTGCAGTATTTTTTAATTATAGGCTACACTTTCCAATATTATGTTACAGAAATTCAACACAAGGCTAAATAAATAAAATGATAAAAATCCATAAAAATGTTCAAATGCAAACAATGTCTCCCTAACGAATAGTACAGGAAAATAAACTTACTTTGATGTGCTGCAACAGATCGTCAGCTCTTCCATGTCCCAGGAATTGTGAACCAAAATATCTCGACCGAACACACCCATCCTCCAAAAAACGAATGTGTATGTCCATTTGCTTTTTCTTTGACGATTCATTTAGACTGTCATCAAACATAAGGACGTAAGGGCCGGCATGATTTATGGCCTCAACCAGTTGCCTCTTAAAATACGGGGCAATGCCAAATTTGATAATGTAGCCAGTCTTGTCCTTGGCCAAAGCGAACGATTTGGCGATTAGGGAATCCGGGAACATCTTGCCAAACAGCTCTCCTATGCCATCATTTGACTTGAACGAGTGATGTTTCGTTGCTAAATCTAAACACCATAGCACCTCGGCCTGCAGTGTAGCGGTGGTAGTGCAGAGCGGCTGAATGCTGTTGGTGGGATTAATGTTACTGGTGGTGGGAGCTAGCCTGGCTATCGCGACTTGTCAATGCTCTGCGAGCATTGGTCTGGCCAAGCTGTGTTGTAAACCCATTTCTCAGAAGGCGGGCTTAACCCGCCTCTTTCAAATGCCTCTGTTTGCTACTGGACGAAGCTTCAATCAATCACACCCCTCTGCCCTCTGACGTATACCCAGCGAAAGAACCTGCTTGATTCAAACAAAAAGTAGTAGTAGCCTGTAGTCATATAGAAATGGCGTTAAATGATTTTTGTCGGACTTGTGAGGTGAACATGAGAGTGGCTGGTGTTGGTCATTTAATATTGATATTCGAAAAACGAATCAGTGCGATCAAAGGCAAAATGACCACAACAAGTTCTCGCAAAGCCCAATCGACTTGGCTACCAGCGGGGCTAACTGCTAAATTAAACTTTTACCGAAGCCGGTCGGTAGCATTGCGAAAACGTCCTTTCCCACAACAAATGATTCAAGGGCTGTCCTTTGCTGTATTTTCAGAGAGAACTTCCCTTTGAATTCGTCCAAAACAGCAGCTACAGCTGCATTGAAATCTTGCGTTTGCTCCACGTTTGCCATGTTGACAGGGACTGAGATAGATTTCCGGTCGCCCAACTACCGCGTCATTACCATTTTGAAATGCTCGATTTTCATTGGCCCCATATTCCTGCCGGAGCAGAAACGGTGTAGATAGGCAGCTTGGCCAGACTGACTTGCTCGCGAAATGAAAATGTAGCGTCATAGGCAGTATGGGCACACCCAGGCTAGGTGGGAGCAGTGGAGGTCGAGGACGTAGATGTAGCCGTAGTGCCAACGCAAAACAGAGACAGCGGTAGCTGCACGTTTCGTCCCCGCATCCTTGTTTGATGGCTATTCGATTCCATGTGTGATTTCACCGCCTTCACCCCCATCCACGTAATATTTATAGTTTTCTTACAGACGTTGCAATAAGCCTCTCGGCTGTTGCCAACTACTGGCCTAAGCCAGTCAAAAACATAGCTTCCTCCAGCCAGAGGTCTGAAAACTTGCATTTGCCCATCTGAAGTAACGCTATGATAAACTAGCGCAGAGCAAGCCAGCCAGTCGAGTAGCCTACTCAGGGGTGCGTTTCCCAAAAGCATAGCATTGCTTGGTTCAAACTATGTAGGTGCGACGCAAGTGTTTCTTAAAACCTTCGTTCGTGTGAACCAACATAGTTTGAACCAACATAGTGTAAACCACCATAGTCCCAACATCAGGGGCGCCTGCAGGATTTAACTGTAAGGTACGCACTAGCGGTGTGTGACCCCCCCAAAAAAAAGCACGCGTGCTGCAGGCTATGCTGCTTTTTTTCTATGAAGGGTCAATCTATATACAACACAACGACTAACTTGAACTTGAAGATGAACAATATGAACATACGTGATACGTAAACTACACATGAACAATACTAGTGAAAAAATAGAAAAGGGTCCGCGGTACCCCAAACAAGAAAAAAAAAATATTGCTGCAGTACTAAATGTTTCCAGTTAGCAACATAGCATAGCACAACCCATGCATAACATAGGCATTGAAACAACCAGAGTGTGCTGCTTCGAACATGAATCCATATGAATCAGGAGTCGGTATAGCTTTACGACTTTCCAGAAGAAGTGTTTGCCTGGCACACTAAGCATAAACTCTGTGTGACCACAGTATGCAACCCAGAAGAAAGACACTGTTAAATTGTCAGCTATACACATTGCCAACAACAAAGTAAATTCAAGGACGTCTACAGAACTATGTTGTAAATTAAGTTGCAATCAAAAACACTACAACCCCCCCCCCCCCCCGTTCAACAGATTATAAGGTTACTAGCTGAAGGTTTAGGCGCGGTCAAAAGTGCGCCTTTCTTAAGGGGGTGCTAGCTGTCAGATCGTGTTGTGACTGTCTTGGTAACTAGTGCCACGGCGGGCATATTATAAAGGAAACCCGCTGTCATACCTTAAATTGGGGCAGCTATGATCCACTTGTTTTCTTGCTAGTGATACTGACGTCTTTCTTAGTTTAATTTTACAATTGCTATTGCACTTTAATTACATTAACCTGAGTTCTTTTATTGCAAGCCAAGCATGTTGGTATATTCTGGATGCGAGCAGTCCTCACTGTTTGAGCAACCAGGACCCGGGCCTCATCCAGTTGTGCATGTCTACAGTAGTTGACTGGAGGTAGTCTGCAATGGAATTCTTGACTAATGTATCATTTTTTTCGTGAGAGTGGGGGAGGGGTAGCCGCCGAAAGGATACTGTAAGTGTTTGTATAAACTCCGTGCTTTAAATCGCGCCCAGTTCTCTACTTCTCTCTGTCTCTTTCAAAATCAATTTAAATGTAATGCGCTTTATTCGCATGACATCATATGTTGCATTGCCAAAACATTCGGTGACAACAATAATAATAATAATAATAATAATAAAAAAAACACATCTCTCTCCCCAAGGTACGCCTGGCGGCGCCATTGCCCAACATAGTGCGACCGACACAGGCGTTTCCCAAAACACGAACATTCGCAACCACGTTGGTAACTAGTGAGGTTTGCAACCACAGCTCTCTGTGCTTAGTTTCACCTAACCAACGTTGTTTGAAGGTCTCGACAGCATCCAACATGGCGGACCAAATGTCTTGAAATCCTCGATCATTGTAAATATCTTCGTTGTTTGACGTTGTATCTAGGGATGTCCCGATCCAGCTTTTTGCACTTCCGATCCGATACCGATATTGTATTTGCACTTCCGAGCCGATACCGATACTGGTGGCCGATACCGATACCGGCCTATCCAACCGAGCATGTATTAAAGTTATTTAGCCTTCTTACTCAGTTATTAGACTCATATTGAAAAGGGTTTTAGTACTCTTGATAACAACTAGCCAGCTGACTTAAGTGAGTTTGAATACACAATGGTTGGTAACAAGAAACTGACCTGTTTATTCAGGGATAAACAGAAAATAGACAACATTAAAAATAACAAACAGGGATGGCATCAGTGGTCAGTAAAAGTGCAAATCAGACTGTAAACTGTATGGAAAAAAAAGAAAAACACACAAATAACCTGAGTGTAAAATAGTCTATTAACTCAAAAAAGCAAAACAAACAAATAACCTCTGTGTAAAATAGTCTATTAACTCAGCATCAGTACTCTGCTCTTGAGCAGGTGTAAACCAAGGCTTTAAAAGCCAGTGCAAATAATATCTATTATAACTATTTAAAAACAAAAATGCCCTCTACTCCCCAATCTCCTCCACACTTTTTGCTCCATCTCTATCTACAAACTGGGAGACGCTAATGCTGGTGTGCTGAAAAATGCGGACCGGATTTTAGGGAAACCACAGCAAAAAACTGGAATGGATTATCTGAGTAGGTGCGCTGGAAAACCCGGACCGGATTTTTTTTTAAAGGATCGGATTATTTTCCGTGCCGCCACGCCGATACCGATCCGCATTTTTTTGCCAATATCGGCGGCCGATCCGATGCCGATATTGGATCGGGACAAGCCTAGTTGTATCCCTCAGATTTTACAAAACGAGGTGCTAACTTCCTTAGCAACTTCGTAGGTTTGAACGATGGTCTTATCACACTGCTGTTTCCCAACACCATCGTCCAGACTTAGCAACCAACGATGTTTACAACTACAGTAGTCCGATGGATCGTTCAACGATGCAAGTGTTTCCCAACAACAAAGTCTGGACGAACCATCGGAAGTTCCATCGTGAAGCTGTGCAGTTGGAACGATTAGCATGGACCTGTCGTGAGACCGTCGTGTTTGTTCACGTGACGTCTTGCTCGTCACCTTTGGCCTTTTTGTTGCGAATTAGGCGGCTGTCTGTGCGTTACTGCCACCATCTGCATAAATGATGTTACTCCCAATTCACTTAATTTCGGTATTGCATTGCCAGATCATGTAAAAAGAATGTAGAAAACACACCCGATAACACAAAAAGCTGTTGCAAAATGTGGTTGGATAAAAGTTAATGTACATCAGTGATGTTAATGAGCACTTTTGTAATATTGTGATGTATGTGCACTGATTACTGACCCACAAGCACGGTTATTCCATTGCCCCGTAGATCATTTTCACCTGTTACAAATTGATTACTCTTCGGCAGGATTCGAACCCATATCTCACCGAAAAAGACAACACTTCCTTTGACAGACCGACGAGCTAACCACTCATCCACCTCACCACTTACCTACATGGAGGGAGTGGTTATATTTATAGCTGTTGCTCCATGCAGTATAAATTAAATACACAGACATATGATACAAACTGACAGTCAGTTGTTACTTTTAATGAGTAGGGCACATAGTTGTGTTTACGGAGATATCCCAGAGTTTCTACAGCTGTCATACCGGCTTAAATGAAATGAGACTACGTTTATGTCCTTATGTAGCCTAGATCAATCATTTCTGTCGTTATCCGCAACGAATGCACCCGAATACTCTCCGAGCACTTCCGAAACATCTGGGTACTTTGCAGTTTGAAGTCCAAACTACAACGCATCGTGAGAACAGCTGAAAGGATAATTGGTGTACCACTCCCATCCCTGCAAGACCTTTACACCACCCGCCTCACCCGCAAAGCCATCACAATCGTCAATGATACAAGTCACCCTGCACACAGTCTGTTCAGCCTCCTGCCCTCCAGAAGGAGGTACAGGAGTCTCCGCTCCCGCACCACCAGACTCACGAACAGCTTCATCCACCAGGCCGTGAGACTGCTGAACTCTCTCCCCTCCTCACCCGTGAGACTGCTGAACTCTCTCCCCTCCTCACCCTTACCCTCAGCCCCAGACTGCTGAACTCTCTCCCCTCCTCACCCTCACCCTTGGACCATTGGACTCTCACCCCCCCACATTGGACTCTCACCCCCCACCTTACCCAAACTGAGACTCTGCATATGCAAAATTGCACACACATGCTGCGGTTATATTTATATTTTTTATTGCACTAGCCATTACTTTGCACACACATGCTGCTGTTATATTTATATTTATATTTTTATTGCACTAGCCATCACTTTCACAAGAACAACTACCTCTACATGCACACACTCAGTGTTGTCTTGTCTTGTCCCGTCTTGTCATCTTGACTTGTCATACCTGGTTTAGTTTTTAGCAACACTAGGTAACAGTAGCCTTAAGCAACTGCACTTTATTTATTATTTACAATAACTTAGCTCAGGATTTGTCTTGTCTTGTGCACTTGCACTTTACTGTTGTTGTTGTTGTTGTCTATGTAAACGCATAGGATAGTGAGAAACATAATTTCGATTCCTTTGTATGTCAAGCACATGTGAAGAAATTGACAAATAAAACTGACTTTGACTTTGACTTTGACTTTGAACAACAGTTCAGACTTCCATCGTACTTTGGTGGTTGGAGATTTTCGGGAAACAGTCGGTTGTGGGGTGCTGAGTAGTTTGAACCTACGTTGTACAACGGTGGTTTAATGCTAACCTCCGTCGTTGTTTGGGTTCCAATCCGGGATGATGCATAATTAAGATGCTACATGAAATTGTTGACATTCTCAACTGCCACGTTACTTTTCTTAACGTAGTTTCAGGGTGAACGTGTCTCCCCTGTTGCGTATTAACATAGTGTGGCCAATTTATGCCAGCCTGCATATTCTTGGGCTTGTGTTCATAAACTTCAGAATGCAGGTCGCCAAGGTGAAAATAAACTTCCAGCTCCTCCGTCATTACGTGCATTGTAAGGAATGAACCTAATGTTGATAGCGTGTAGCATATTGCCCTATAAGCACATGCATTTACAGATGGCACATCGCCTGGTGTCTATGCAAAATAGCATTTTGAAAGCTATTTTAATCAGGCTAGCTGTGATGGCTCGTAGTCTATGTGATTTAAATAAAATAAAAGCATTATATAGACTTTGGCTTCCACATGACTTCAAAGTCAGGGAGATTTCCTATAGCTTAATGTACTGCCTAGAACTATGCTGCTTTTGAGACGTGCATAGTCACAACTTATCTGTGTTCATATCCAGAGGTCTGCGTCATTTAATAAACAATGTTAAAGTTTATTTAATCACTGAAATGTCTTGCAAATCTGTCACTATATTACAAATGAACACTAAGCCAGCAGTATATAGGGTTCAGTGATACTTTCCACCGTTAGATTTATTCAGTTTCTATTGTTTATTTCCTAGTACAGTTATTCCCGACATCATGTGAAATAGCCTATTAATAGGCTATAAATAATCGGCTCCATAATTAGTCATCTCTGTTAAATTCCGTTCACAAGGTCATAGCATACATACTTCGGATTGTTTCTCTCTGCTTCCGACAATGCACGAGCATGTCCGAACACATCTGGAAACCATTGTGGTTTGGACTATATTGGTTCAAACCAACTTGGTTCAGACTATGAAGGTACGACAGTGTTTGGGACACAGTCACACTTTGGTTGTTGGTTAGTTCAACGGTGCAACGTACCATGTTGGTTTAAAGCTAAGTTGGGGTGCGTTTCCCAAACAACCAACCAACTTAGCTTTAAACCAACATGGTACGATGCACCGTTGAGCTAACCAACAACCAAAGTGCGACTGTGTCCCAAACACTGTCGTACCTTCATAGTCTGAACCAAGTTGGTTTGAACCAATATAGTCCAAACCACAATGGTTTCCAGATGTGTTCGGACATGCTCGTGCATTGTCGGAAGCAGAGAGAAACAATCCGAAGCAGGCTATGACCTTGTGAACGGAATTTAACAGATGACTAATTATGTAGCCGATTATTTATCGCCTAATAATAGGCTATTTCACATGATGTCGGAAATAAACAATAGAAACTGAATAAATCTAACGGTGGAAAGTATCACTGAACCCTACTGCTGGCTTAGTGTTCATTTGTAATATAGCCTAGTGACAGATTTGCAAGACATTTCAGTGATTAAATAAACTTTAACATTGTTTATTGAATGACGCAGACCTCTGGATATGAACACAGATGAGTTGTGACTATGCACGTCTCATAAGCAGCCTAGTTCTAGGCAATACATTAAGCTATAGGAAATCTCCCTGACTTTGAAGTCATGTGGAAGACAAAGTCTATACAATGCTTTTATTTTATTTAAATCACATATACTACGAGCCATCACAGCTAGCCTGATTAAAATAGCTTTCAAAATGCTATTTTGCATAGACACCAGGCGATGTGCCATCTGTAGAGGCATGTGCCAGTATGCTACACGCTATCAACATTAGGTTTATTGTTTACAATGTACGTAATGACGGAGGAGCTGGAAGTTTATTTTCACCTTGGCGACCTGCAATTTGAAGTGTATGAACACAAGCCCAAGAATATGCAGGCTGGCATAAATTGGACACACTATGTTAATACGCAACAGGGGAGACACGTTCACCCTGAAACTACGTTAAGAAAAGTAACGTGGCAGTTGAGAATGTCAACAATTTCATGTAGCATTTAAATTATGCATCATCCCAGATTGGAACCCAGAGTACTATCTTCAAACACAGGTGTGCATGACCTGCGCTCTACCAACAGCACCACAGAAGCAGCTCCTAGCTTACGGAATTTGGAGGTACTTGAAGGTACGTCACAGCATGAGTCGCTTAAGCCAAACTGCCAAACGAGTTGCAAATATCCTCCTAGATCAATTGTTTTGCTACAACAACGGGATTTTTAGATTCTACACTGTATATTTCTCACCTCGTTTTGTAAAATCTGAGGGATACAACGCCAAACAACGGAGATATTTACAATGATCGAGGATTTCGAGACATTCGGTCCGCCATGTTGGATGCCGTCGAGACCTTCAAACAACGTTGGTTAGGTGGAACTAAGCACCGAGAGCTGTGGTTGCAAACCTCACTAGTTACCAACGTGGTTGCGAATGTTCGTGTTTTGGGACACGCCTGTGTCGGTCGCACTATGTTGGGACTATGCTGGTTTACACTATGTTGGTTCAAACTATGTTGGTTCACACTATGTTGGTTCAAACTATGTTGGTTCACACGAACGAAGGTTTTGAGACACACATGCGTCGCACCTACATAGTTTGAACCAAGTAAGTTGCTAACAACGTTAGCAACTATGCTTTTGGGAAACGCACCCTTGGTTGGTTGTTTGGGAAACGCACCCCAGATTGATTCAACGCGCGCATTCAGTGACGTCATTCAGGTCCTACTCGCAACATACAAATAAATTCACGCTAGTTTATTAATTCAAGGAGATATGCTTGCACGTGAATTGAAAAACGTATTTTAGACACATTATGGAGGTTAAAAAAATTACTACCTGGTCAGATGACGTTTACTACTTTTTACTACGTTTTACAAGCCTTAATTTGGTCTAATTTCATTTACTACCTTTCACTACCTTTTACAACCCCGCGGCAACCCTTTAAGAGTACAATAGATTCGATTCAACTTTGTTATTACATATTTATAGGGTAACAAAATGTGGTTTAGCATCTCAAGTGCAATGAGCAGCAAATGCGAGATTTAAAGAATGGGTAGTATAGTGTAGTAAATTATGTACAAATAAATAGGGCAGTATGAACGGGAATATTGGGCATTAATATAAATGCGGGATATAAGAAGATGTATTATAAACATACAGTGCTGAATGTGCGCTAATTATACAGAGGATATATATAGGGTACATGGTTTGCATGTACGGATGAATGAAGGGATCGGATTAAGTACAGTTAATGTCATTGGGAGAGATAAAGAGGGAAGGGACATGTGTAATTGTCACGGTGGTCGTAATGGGTTACACTGTAAGACATTTCTCTGTATTTTAACAGTAACTCACTGGCAACACTGTTGCCAGAGACTTACTGTAACTGGAGTTACAGTAGTGTAACTGTAAGTGTCTTTTGCAGTATGGTCCCCATACCGCAATATCTTTATACAGTATGACCCTACTGAGACTTAATTATATAGTAACTGACTGGCAACAGTGTTGCCAGTATGTTACCGTAACTACCCTTTTACAGTAGCCTAACTGCATTTTTTTCTACAGTATTATTGTCTTACCGCAATGTTCAATTACCCCCCCCCCCCCCCCCCGGTACTGTTAATTACATTTTAAACTAAATCATTTTTTGAAATCTGTATATTTATCTGTAAAAGTCATTCTTTCCATTAACCCTTCATATTTTAACAAGCAGTCATAAAAATATGAAATCATTATACCAGTACAAATGTAAGTAAACCATTTCACCAACATGAAAGTAAATAGACCATTCAAAATATCCAAAACATTTAGTCTAAGCATTAAAAAAACACACGTTATAATGTAAAATTGTATTTTAAAATGTAGAACATTTTAATATAGTAAATGCAACAGTGCAAACAATTCAACAATGCAAATATTGTGGGAACATGGTGAAAGTGTGTGCGTGGGACACACTTGACAAACAGAAGGAAGGCGCATGAGTTACAGAATATGTCTAGTCACACAAAACTTTTTTTTTAATTGGAATGTGTGCAAACAACAAGAATTAATTTTATTGATGAATTTGAAATGAACAAGAATTAATTTGATTCTTAAAGTTATTGTAAAATGTTAGTCCTTTTTAATTAAAATATGTCTTTAATAAAATTAAGATTAAAAGATTCTTGGAACATGAGCACAGTGTCCTGGATCCATTCCTTGGTGTGTGGGGGGCTATTTTCCAGGCTGAAAATTAAATAAAGATGAGGATTTGTAAGAACTTGTTCAGGCTACCAGAAGTTTTACTCAGTAGTCATACACAGGGTGTGATATGTGGAAAAATCAGAGTGGTGGATGCTTTTGAAAGTTTTTGCGGACCAATAATCACTGTTTTAGTGACATTATACACACCTACAACTGTAAGGACTGTTCATCGGGTAACTGGAAGTCTTAAATGTCGTAATTCTTCACTGCGCATGCATACTCATGCATTTCTATGAATTACAGTATTTGTTCAACAAAGCACTAATAGGATTTTAGAATATGATGATTGTGGCACCAGATGGACAGAAATCTACCCATCCACCCCTACAAATCGTACCATACAACACAGAGGTAGTACAGTATAGGGACACAAAGTTTCACTGCCATGTTATCCTCAGTCACACAGCCACAACAAAAGCATATACCTAGTTTGATGTCATCCATTCAAATTCCATGAGGCGTTGCAGGAAGGTCACGACCCGGGCGTTCATACTCGTCACCTTTCTTTTCACAACTCCACCCATCTTGCGGCTTGTACCCAGCTTTGCAGTGCACTTTGTACCCTCATCTGGGTTTATCCTAACAAAAAATCTTGAAAAAGACAGGAGGGTGCATATGAGCAGTCACAGATACAGAATGTTGAACTGGATGAAGATGGTTGACCATCCTTTGCCTTGCTGCAAACAACAAATTAATTTCTATTAATCTGTGACTATCTGTATTTGATTATATCGGCATTCCATTTGTGTTACAGCAACGCTCATTAAATTAATACAGAATACATATATTCAGACAAAACTGTTTTTTTCATTGAAATATGTGCAGACCTGTGAACAAAAATCAATTGCACTTGCAAGTTATTCTAAAATGTCAGTGCTTTTTTTCATAAAGATATGTTTTTAACATGTAGATTAAAAGATCCTTAATTAAAAATGAGTATAGCAATATATAATAAATAGTACTGTTGTCAAATATTTTTTCTAAAATGTTAAATGGAATTAGAGGGTACAGTTACATTTAAATGTAACAATACATCACATAATAATCACAATAAAAAAGATTATGTGGTGACTAACCTCTGCACCATCTCAAGCGTGGTGGAAGCTGCCTCTTGGTACTCCAGATTGAATACATAGTAGGATGCGAAGAAAACGGCAAAGGCACTGATGAAGTTGTGCAGCTGGCTTGCTTCAAACCTGACTTTCCCCTCAATGCTGACCATCCATTTATCTGATGACAGAAGTGTTCTCCCTAAAACAAGAGCATTCTCATTTCAGTGGCTTTAGTAAGTGAGTGAATGAATGAACAAGTGTGTGAATGAGCAAGTGAGTTAGTGAGTGAGCGGAGTGCACTGAGTGTGAGTAGAGTGAATGAGTGAGTGAGTAGACTAAGTGAGTGACTGAGTTAGTGAATGAATGAGTGAGTGAATGAGTGAGAGAGTGATTGAGATAATAGAATGGACTGAGTGATTGAATGAGTGAGTGGAGTGGACTGAGTGAGCGAGTGAGTGAGACAGTGACTCACACTCATACTCACAGACTGTGGCTGTATTTGTGATTGAGCCACAGAGTGATGTGGACTGAGTGGGAGGAATAGACTGTGTGGAAAAGTAGGTTTAAGTGAGTGAGTGAACTAGACCGAATAACAAAACTGAGCAACAGCGATACATGCTACTATAAAAAAAAAAAGCCACTCCTTGAAAGGTGAACATACCAAGCATGATCATCCTTGGCGTGGTCGGCAAAGTCATCTCCGCCTCACCCGACATCTTTGTTGAAGTTGGCTAAACAAATCAAAGCAAACAAACAATGACACAAATGCATGTAATTACTAATTATGATTTCAGTTCAATTTTAAGAATTTAGAAGAAATTAAAGAAATTATTACATCGGTCAAGATGAAGACTTGGTCTTCTTTCTCCTGAAAATGTTTCATCAGCAGCAGAATGGCAGCAATGGCCATCTTTTCGCTCCCTATGTCTGTGTGTTCAGTCTCAATTTCTCTTAGCAGAACTTGAATTTCCTTGCTCCATTTCAGTCTTTGGCTCTGGAAGAAATTAAGAATCCTTCTGCCTTTTGATACGAAGGCCTCATGGAGGCGCATGTCAACATCAATTGCTGTCAAGGTGTTAAAATGACTGCAGAGTCCTCTTTTAGTAAAAAGAAAAGGCCACTGGTCTTCAATATCACAGAGCGTGGGAGGAGGCCAAGCATTTATCATGTGCCTTTGGTAGATATAGGTTGCCTCCATGAACTTATCCACCTCACTGGTCTCCACAGATGAAGGTCCTGAAGACCTGATGAGGACGACCATTTTCTTTCTCTTTTCCTCCAGGGACTCAGATGTTTCTCCCTCTGGAAGACAAGTTGGTTGCCATTTGCTGCATCCATAGCTGTCCAGCTCTGTTCTGCCAATCTTCACAGGAGCATCGCAATCACTGCTGGTACTTCTGGGTCTTTTTGGCTGTCTGCGCCGATGACTATCATTGTTCCGGTGTAACCGGATTTTTAGCTGTTTAAGGAGGGAGTAGTATCTACATCCTAGTTGTTCCCCTTCCCCTGTTTTGTCTGCAAATGAACCAGGATATTTAGAAACAATACCACGGGCAACATCTGCACAGGCAGCCTTAGAGGGGTTTGGACAGTGCACCCTCATGGCTTCCACAACAGCCCTAACCATTGCCCGCCTGTCCTCTGGGTGTGCGAAATCTCCCCTTTCTGTGGCCTGTAGAAGACAAGCTGGCATGCTGCTCCAAGGAACCTCAAAGCTGCTTGTCCAGGACCTCTGGCATAAGAAAACTGGTTGAAAACGTGGTGGTGGTGAAGAAGGCAGGAGGGAAATTTCTGTGACGTCATCACTGAACGAAAAGCCCTCTGGCAGCAAAAGTACTGGTGATGTACTTGCTACTGCACTTGAAGGACCTACAGCCATTTGATTGTCTGGTTCTTCAAAAACTAAAAAAAAAAAATCTGTATATGATTGCATGTTTACATATTTACATGGTAATAAAAGGTAATTCAAAAGTTATATTTTTAGAAAAAGTGGAGTTCTTGTTGAAATCACATGATGCCTGATGCTTTTTCTTTTTATTCCAAAGTTTAAAAAATATACATAAAAAACGAAACTGTTGACAAGATCAAGAAGAGGAATGTTCTCACCATTTTTAATGTCTCTGAAGAATGTTCGGCTCTGAATCGGTGTGAGTATTAAAGTGACATCCTCAGGCTGAACAAGCAGTAGGTCTTCTCTCTTTTTCACACCAATAACATCTATCAAGTGTGCCACAAGCAATTCCAGGCTCTCCTCTTCGATGTCAGGCATTATCTTTTTCAGTTCGGTTTTAAGCTGTTCGGCATCCATGTCTGTAATAGTTCAAAAAAAGTACACTGCATGATGCAGGGAGATTACTTTCAGGCCTGAAGCTTCATATATTGGCAAAGGGTAATAATCACACAGACTGTCAATTCCAACACAAATTAATTTGTCTTCAGAATTCCCTAAGCAATGAAGCCCAACATCAGTCAAATAAACTGACTGAATCCTGTCAACAACCAAATGTACTTCTGTGCAAATGACCAGAATGACTGAAATCTTTCCAAAGACCAATCCATGCTCATTTTCATCTAGAACAACAACAAATCCTCTACTGTACTTTGTCCCCTTATAAACCACTGCTGATACTTCAGACAATGACTTGTCTGCAAAGCCAGCTGCCGCTACAGCCTCTTGAATAGGACCACAGTAAAGCTGCTCATCATATTCACTGGCTTCACCTACCATTTCCAGTGGAGATGGAAATAACGACCCACTGCACAGGTATGCTTGAAGAAACTGGTGCCTCTCTGCCAGTGTTTTACACAGGTGAACAAAGTTGTGAAGCTTTCTTGCACATTCCTTGAAATAGGAATGTTTGCTCTCAAATCTGAGAGTCCACAATCGAATGAGTGGCCCGAAGTGCAAAATTAGGTCGCTGTAATGAAGCAAATAGTGATGCTTCGGCTTAAGAGCATGACTGGGGAAAAGAGCACATCTTAAACACACATACTCTTCTGTAATTATCTTCAGGTAAGCCACTTGATTGTGGTGGATTTTGGGTGCACAGATCAGGTCAACCATCTCTCTCAGTTGTAGGCACAGCTGCCAAACGATATCATCTGCTGGATTGTTGATCCTACTGCCCACCAACAATGGAAGCAGCCGCAACAGGCACCAGTTCTGTGCTGCAGAACCACTAAGTTTTTTTCCATCAGCTCTAACCTCACATGGCTTATTGAGAGCATCACTACCTAAGTATTTAAACTGAGCAATGGAACGGTTGAGTTGGTCATATGTGAAATGTTTTTCCTTCACAAGGTAGTTAATATATAAGGCCAAGTCATAAGACACAAGAACACCTGCTCCATCCCAAAAGTCTTAAAATCACTGTCGCGGCACGGAAGGACCAACTGCATTGGATCTACAAGAGATCGGTTGTGTGGCTCTATTTCTGCAAGTGTGAGATACACTGCCAAGACCTTGTGTTTCTTTTTCCCTGACCCAAGGGGATTTGCAACCTCAAAGGAGTCTTGGTATAGGATGAGCGATAATGAGGGAGTGCTATTTAACGAATTTTCTTTATAATTTCTCCCATCAGTGACATCACTCAATATCATAACGTCACCATTGTGACCTCTTGCCTGCCCGGTGTGTATATATGTTTGTTTAAGGAGTGTTCGCAAAGTGTCCTTAATTGGCACATATTAGCAGAAGCGCTCTTTGCCAACAGCATCAGTCCCAAGATATAGCTGTCTTGGCTCAGTGTAATTAAAATTCTGCTTAAAAATGTTTTCCTGGTTTTGTCTGATCTCAGTGGACCTTCGTTATACTGAGTTAACAGATCATCATTGCTCAGATCAATGATTTTGTCAATCTGAGTTTGAGGAAATTCCAGCTCTAACAGCTTCACTTGCAGTTTATCAAAAAAGTCTGCCATGCTAGAGGTGTGGACATGCTGAAATCCTTCAATTATCATTTGGGTGGTGGTAGCTGGCAACTGCAGTTTTGCTTGCATTTTTAAGTAGAACAGGGCCAAATCATGTAAAAATGACTCTCTGTCCATGCATTCCTCATTTCTCTCTTGATCCTCTGAAGTTGCAGTAAATACATCAGCCTCAGTTTCATTTTCTGTTGGTTCTGAGGCACTCAACACATGAGACTTCAAGGTCTGTACATGTTTTCTGGAAATGTGAGTGGCAAAAGATGTTCTGACTCTGAAATATTTGGAGCAGCAAAGGGGCAGCAAACTTTTCTTCCATCTCTAATGTGCATTCTTAAATGAGCACACAGAGCAGGCAAGGAGTCTCCTACAAAAGGGCATGCCTCAACCCTGCAAGTCAAGGTAGGGCCGAGTTGGCGGTGTGTGCTTATGCTTTCTATGCATGTGTGACCTGAGTGCTGAAGAAGTTTTAAAGGAAGCAGGGCAGTTCTCCTTTCCACATCCAAATAGATACTTTGCAGCATGTTGGTGTTTTTTCACATGGCTGTAGAAGTTTCTCAAATTTGATGTACACTGTCTGCACCATTTACACCTGTACATACTTGAAACTATGTCGCAGATGTTGTAGTTCCTGGAGTTAGATTGGATCCTTGTTCACCACTCCATCTCTGATCATTCTACAAATAAAACAATAGAAGTCGATATGCTTATTTAAGTTCACATACAAATGTATTATTTTTAATGCATAACTCATACCACAGTAATTCTAAATGACAGCAACAACAACTAGTTTAATGCATGCCATACATGTGACATGTGACAAAATACTGGATGAAACCCCATAAGAAAAATATGATCATTTATTTGCCTTGGCCATTGGTTCTGTGTATTGGTACACAGACGAAGGCCAAGCGGATGGATTAGGTGGTGTAATGTAAAGTGTTTGTAGCATGCCTGGGCCAAGGGAGTGGCCTATCCTATGTAAATATTTAAATATATAGCCTGAAAGGGGCTAATGTAGTAATTGGTCCTTCGTGTTGACTTGTAAATATTCTTTTTATAGCGTACATTTTACATTAGAGAAGGTCCGTCATGGATTACACAAGCGGTTCATACTTTCTACCCAGGATGCATTGCAAGATGAGGTTTTTGAAGAATATCTACTTTTAAAAAGCATCTACCGACTCTATCCTTATCTTGGATTATTAATCACAAGTTGTGTATTCGTACTTACGGGTAGCATGGCTAATAAAAATATATATTGGGTTAGATGCTTATAAAAACAGGTTTTATTGTGTTATAGACTCACACACCATTTTCCTAAAATGTCTTTGCCCGTAGTACATAAAAACACTACTGGCTGAACTAAAAAAAAAAAAGCTAGTGTTTTTATCGGCTGGGACACAGATTGGTGTCAGTGCACGACTGCGCGCGATGTAAATAAAACTTCAATGCTTCAGGGATGTTGGATTACTGAACAAGCATCGAGCTGGGGGAATATGCTTCATACTTCTGCAATTGGATTATTACTTGTGGCAGTTGGATTATTACAGGTGGATAGTGACATCTGTGGTGAGTTCCAGAAACTTTGATAATAGCTTGTGCGGTGGGTAATTCCAGGTCAGAGATAAAAGGGCAAAACCAGGCGAAACGCGAGATCAGTGGGTCAGTATGGCTAACGTACGCTTTTCCCCAACATTTGTGATGCAGCTCCTAACTTTGATTTCTGTGTCTTGTTATTTAAATTGTATTAGCTTTAAGTTGCATTTTCTGTATTGATACTAACTGTGGTCAATAACTGGCTACTCTTCTTGCTAGTCTGGCGTTCCATAGACCATGACCCATGACGGCCACGATCTGTGTGTTACTGTGACTTCTGAAGGATAGACTTCGCCGGTTTGCATTTCTTATGACTTATCCAGACCGGCTTGTTCTGATCATCCTATAGTAGACTGTCTGTCGTGCTGTTTACTGTCTATGGTGTTAGCTATGTCGTATTCTGTACATCTGTGGTGATATAGGATGTATCTTCCAGCCACCTATTTGCATTAGCTACCACGAGGAATGACTGCCTTTTTGAGCTAGCAACGTCTTCTCGGCAACAGTGTGCTTTGGCAGCTAGTGTCACTCAGTCAATGTTTATAGTGGTGGGCATAGATTAATTTTTTAAATCTAGATTAATCTCGCTGTAATCATAAAATTAATCTAGATTACAATGGCTCATTTGAATTCTGCCGAAGGCATCCGCGCTAAAATATATAGGTAGGTATGCATCCGCGCTAAAATATCAAGGTGAAAGCAGAGAGTGTTGAGGGAGGGAGAGTCGCCAACAGCCGTTTGCTTCCGTGTTCTATTTTCACAAGGGGGAGGGGGGGGAATCCCCCTTTTATGCAGTGCAGAGCGGATTCTAGGTTATAGGATTACAGCAATGTATTCAATTCAAGGTGAGTCCAATCGCTGTTAGCGTTTAGCACATGGTGTTGTCATAGTTACTACCATTCACTTGAATGAGCTAGAGCTAGTTCGTTAGCTTGCTAGCTCGCTTTACAGACACACTAAATTATTTTCTAAGAGTTCGAAATAGGAATTTGTTGGCATTTTGGTCCCATAGTAACGTATTATGTTGGCTTATCTTTGTAGAATCTAAGATCTTTGGTGAAAGTCATCATAGTTTGTGTAGTATAGACCCAGCTCCCAACCCAACTTTGAGAATAGATTAACGGCGATATTTTTTTTATCACCCGATAAGAGTCTCACGTTAACGCAGCACGTTAACACCGATAACGGCCCACCTATAGTTTTAAACTGTTATGTGAGCGATCGATTATATGAGACCAACTTAGTTCGGGGCCGGCATTTAAAGCCATCGTTCGTATCCTTGTTTCCCATTATGTCTGCTATTTTACAACAGCCCCACTAAAGAAAATTCTGCATAGTAGATATTAAAAATATATATATTATTTAGTAAACTATAGGACGTTGTGTGTCTTCTGTGCCATGACAACAATCGAAGAATTTGACACAACAGATCCGATCCATGCTTCCAAACAAGAAAATATGTTTTATGTGTTTAGTCGCGCCCACCGCAAGCTCCCGACCTACGCGCCTGTTTTATCACTTAACATGTTCATGGCTAGCTACCGCATTTGCTGTCAGTTAAAGGTACCGGCAACATCCTCTGCGTGAAACTTTGTACTTATAAAGAAGGGGTTAATCGCACCGCAGTTGTTTCTACTGAGCTACCTCTTCGTTGTTGCGTGGGGAAGTTATTTGGATACCTGTCTTTTGTTTGCATTATATTGAAATTGTGCAAAAATGAAGACACTTACCTCTACAGTGGTCCGGTATTAAAAGGGAAGAATTCAGGAGGTTGTGTAAACAGTACATAACCATAAATTCAAAATTACGCCCAGTAAGTTACCGCATTTGGATTCACAATCCCACAATGCAATGCAATATACAGTAACAATACCACATATTGGTCTTGTAGTATTTTATTGGACATTTTGTGGTAGGTATACTGTATGAGTTACAGTTAAGTCTAACTGTTCAAACGGCTGGCGCTTCAGTGATGGGCCATCACCTATCCTCCATTCAGTGAATGGGCCATCACCCATTTTCCATTCAGTGGGCCCACACCCATCTGCATTCAGTGAATGGTCACCACCCACCTTCCATTGTGTGGGCTATCAGCTACTCACTACGCTGACCCCCCTGCTGATCAGGCTCCAATAGGTCTGGTAGAGCCCTCCAATCACTCCTTTTCACACTCGGTCGAGACATAGACATACTATATATAGACGGAGCATTGGTTGCTGGGAAACGAGAAATACGGCCGCCATCTTGGAGCGGGGATCAGACTGTCTCCGCAATACAGCGAAGCCTATTTGTGATCATGAATAAGTCATTCAAGTAACAATATTCTAATATAAATGTTGTTGGGTAAAATAGAATTTGTTTTTACTCTCTATGCATTGAAAGAGATTGGTGGTTTCAGCTGATATAAAAGCGCTCAGGTGTTTATATATAGATAGGCTATCTAATTTATTGTTATGCCCAAGTGGCTCAGAACGGAGAAAACACCGAATGTAATGTTAACAATGACCATTTATTAAAACAAGTTTCAAACGAGAACTAGGATGACATGCTACTGAACAACAGCACAATAGCAGTTTTGCTTGTTGTGCTAACTTCAACATGAAGCTATAGCAGGTGGATGGAATGCAGAAAGACAACACGAACGACGTCAAACGTTTGAACAAGGACTATTGCAACAATATCTACAAAACACTTCAGCCAGTGTTAGTTAGCAAACTAAAACGCAACGTAAAGTAGTTTAGCAACTCAATTGTATCCTTATGGAAAAGCAACGTTAGTCAACCAATGCTGCCCTCAACCTGTCAGAGAAGTTATGCATCCTATACCTGCACGTGCTTCCAAGCGCACAACTTGTTCCTTATTCCATCTGCAACTTTCTCTTTCCCTCTTGTCTTTTTTTAATTCCACGAATGTGGCCCAGAACATTTTTCATGTTTTTTTTTCTCCATTGTGACTATGCGAGAGTGGAGAGCAGACTGTACATAAAACGAGTCGTTTAGCAGCCAGCGCGCCCAAGCCCAACGTCTCAACTTTTCAAAACAGAACGTTGAACCGCTAACCAAAACTGTAGCCTACAAGAAGCCGTGAATCGCTGTCTAAATTCATTTTAATACACACAGACTAATGACATAGCCATGTTTAACCAATAAACACAAAGGTAATATAAACAAACAGGCATGTATCTGTCATTTGTCAGTCTCTCTATGCGCCGTAAGTTGCCCTTCTTTTGCACGTCCCTCTCTATAAACGGAACACTAACAGCGCCTATGACAGCGCCTATGAATACAAAAAAAAAAAAAAAGATTTTATTTTTATTTTGTTCTTAGTTTCACCTGGCGAAATAACATGCTAAAAATAATTTGGCGACCAGAATCACTGATTCAGGCTACATTAAACAGGTGTATGTTGATTTTAGCAATAGGATGTGTTGTCGTTAGGTGGGTCAGATGCAGTGACAGATTTATTTAATAAGCATGACGAAAAGTCTTGGGCTAAACTAGCGATATATATATAAAAAAAACAGCCTGTAGTTCAATGTCAGAAGGTAGAAACAGTTGCACCAAGCCTACACTGCAGGCGATTTATCCCACTTGTAAAAGTTTGACGCTGTTGTGCGTCATGTCTTTAAATTAACCCACCAAGCTATACGGAGCAGAAAATGAAAAAAAATTGAAGGGGCTGCAAATAAACTTAAGGCAACTGCTCAATTATTCGCAGTTGTCACATGTCATATGTTGATTTTATCAATGTGTGTTGTTACTGAGGGGATTTGGAAGCAGCGACCGATGCTCTTTAATTAATTAAGAATAATGAAAGCCTTCAAGAAGCCTTTGTTATAGCCTACTATAACCTACTAGCGATACAGCCAGTTTAAAATTAGTGGTGTTTAGCGAGGTACTGTTAATAAAATGCGCTAACAGTTCATTTGTCCTGTCAAACGGATTAAGCTGAATGGCGCGTATCCCCGCTCCAAGATGGCGGCTCCGCGTCTCGTCAGCGCCTATTGGCAGTAACGCCCCATGCTCCGTCTATATATAGTATGTCTATGGGTCGAGAGGCCTAGCCACCAATGGGCTGCTCCCAGCAGCCTCTGCGGGGCTACCGATCGTTATCAGCAGGACCCCCGCTGTGGCCCGCTGTTAAAGGTAGCTGTTCAACTCAAGGTTTCAGAGCAGTCACACATCGGAGCAGGAGAGACATCAGCTGGATCCAGTTCATTCGTTGGACTCTTTTCCCTCACATCTTGGACGTTTCAGGATCCCGACGTCCATCTCTCCTTCTTTCTTTATCTTCTCATCGGCTCTCAACTATTCATGAACATCCGTGCGTCCATGAGAGAGTGAGTTCGCTATTATTATGTTGTTACTGTGTTATGTCATGTATATGCTCGTTGTTGTGTGTTATTGTAGCCTCATAGCATCAATGCCTGCAGCGCGAGTATTTGTCTATTGTTTACGTATCTGTTAGATGTTGTATCGTCCTGTATGTGCATAATAGTAGTTGTTACTCATTCTCCATGTCGCTGTATTCTTTGGAGGGCACAGCAAATACTTAGCTGCTTGTTACAGTACCGTTCAAGAGCTCGCGCCATTGTTAACCTCAGAAGCCAAGCAGCTCTTAAAGACACAGTACCACTGTTACAGCTAGTCATTCATTCATTCACTGTTAGTCATGGTTTACATAGCTACTGTAGGCAGTTATGTTCCTTCATTTCTGGTCTAGATAATTGCTGTAGGCAATTATTCATCACTCCTTGTATATATTGTATATTACCTTTGTATTATCATTTGTATATTTGTATTGCTTATCTTTTGTATTTCTTGTTTTTATATTTCTAGTAAACCACGGTACACGGTTTCATGGTTTCAAAGCCAATCAGTTTCCTCGTCCTTCCCACGGTCTCACTGTTCATGAGTGGTGTGTGTGTGTCTTCACTGAGGGACATATAACTTTTGTTCTGACCGGACAATCTGTGGCGATTATCATATACCTCAATCAGCCCCTCTCCATACAGTCCTTTTTGGTTTAGTGTTGGTTTTCACCAGCCCCCCTTTTTACACTAACAGTGTACCAACGTTGCCTGTGACCAGGCAACTCAAAAACAATTAAGAACGTGGCAGGCAGAGAAATAACAAGTCGGACAAGGATGTAAAATTAAATATAATTTATTGAAGACAATATAGGCTAAGCAATTGGTAAAAAAAAAGGATTAAAGTTCTTCGAGCTAAACCAAGTCCACAATATGTCCTGTAAGTAGCAGAAGAAAGCCTCGCTTCCAAATCCGCCCCACCAAAGAGCAGCAAGCGGCGGCGGAAGAAGCGAGTGGCAACAGCAAACGCGGCAAGGCAGACAGGCAGGAAGACAGCAGCAGCAAGCACGGCAAGGCAGGCAAGCAGGAGGGCAGCAGCAGTAAGCACGGCAAGGCAGGCAAGCAGGAGGGCGGCAGCAGTAAGCACGGCAAGCAAGGAGGGCAGCAGCAACAACGAGCAGAGCAGCGCAGTCAAGCCGAGCCGATACTGCAACACAGGAAAGGGGACACGGCAGCCAGCAGCACAGCCACAAACTACAAGGATTGATGCGAGGAGCCTGGACACTTACTTTGCCGGGCACAGACAAAGTCTGTGACCCGGTGATGTGATGGCGCAGAATAGAGACCGCCGGGAACCAGGGCCAGCCTCTCGCCGATACTGGAACACACGAAACACAGCGGCAGAACAGAGCGAGCGGACCACATACAGAGAAGACAGTGGTAGATGCTCAATCACAAATCATACAGCGTATGATAATTTTCATAATAAGTATTTTTCTACCATTATAGCTGCAATCACTCACTTTCCAGGCAGTCTTGCAGGCCAGCATGTCAAGGGAGCGGGGTCATCCCTATGTTCCCCGGGTCCTATGTTCCCCGGTAACAAAAAAGGGTCCGATGCTCCCCGCTCAATCCAAATATACTGTAGCCACGCATAGGCGTTGCTTGTTGTTGTTGTTCTGTTTGTTTGCCACTGTTTCGTCACATGCCTAAATTTTATTCAGACAATGGGCCCTATTTTGCCGCGGCGCATTGTGTATTCGCGACATGCGCATGCTGTCATTGCTATTCTGTGCCAGCATAAAATCACGTTGTCTAGATAGCAGATGACATTGCGACGTGACGGGCGGGTCAGCGAAAAGAAGAGGTGTGGTCTGGCGCAAAGCGCACCAGATGCTATTATGAGGAGGCATAAACCATTTGCGCCTTTGATCAATAAAAAGGTCCTTTTTTCGTCACTGGCGCATTGTTGAAAAGCTATTTTAGAGGCGCACAACGCTTTGAACCCCGATGTACCTGCTGCTGCGCCGGAGAGGAGAGCTGAACTGGCAGAAAAGTTGCAACATGTATAGCCTGTATAGCGCAAGGGGGTGAGACCGTGTTGCATAGCCATGTATTTTTATGTTTTAGTAAGCAAACAGGCACAAATAATGAGAATATAACAATGTTGTGCAGTTTATAGCAATGTTCTGCAGTTTATTTACAATTTCTTTTGTCGTTTTAGATAAACAGCGATTGCAATGTTCTGCAGTTTATTTACGATTTCTTTTGTCGTTTTAAATAAACAGCGTGGCAAGTTGTAAGAAATAATATGGACAAATCATCAAAAAGAAAACTAGTGGACTAATGGTTTGATGGACCTATACCTTCCGTTTATTTTTGATGTTTCCTTTGAGTTTGTTGGCTTTTGCTTGGCTTTTGTTTCCCGTCTTCTAACGTTGTTGTACTGCTTTCGGCGCACAACGCGTTGAACCCCGATGTACCTGCTGCTGCGGCAGAGAGGCGAGCTGAACTGGCAGAAAAGTTGCAACATGTATAGCCTGTATAGCCATGTATGTTTATGTTTTAGTAAGCAAACAGGCACAAATAATAATATAGCAATGTTTTGCAGTTTCTTTTGTCATTTTAAATAAACAGCGATTGTTCTGCAGTTTATTTAATAAACAGTGTGGCAAGTTGTAAGAAATGATATGGACTAATCATCAAAAAGAAAACTAGTGCATATTGCAACGCAGTGCTGCAACTAGATGTGGGTTCTCTTTCAACATTTCGTGTTCGAGATCCACCTATGGGAGGGACATCCGTACCCGACCCAAGCAGAAGCAACCAATTGCACCAAGTCTGGCTTGACAGACAGCAGCGCAAGTCCTAGGCCATGGATGCTCCGCCCAGCGGACCGTGGTATAAAGGACGGAGCCGCGCTGCTCCACATCAGATGACATTCGCTTCTCGCAGATTTTGCAACTTTGGTTAACCACCATCTCAAAGTACAGCTAATAGCTAGCTCAGCTAATCGTGGCACTTAACTGCCTAAAGGAGGACATATCCTTACCTGGATCCACCTCCGCCTGGCGTGTACGACGGGTGAGTT
Source organism: Coilia nasus (assembly GCA_027475355.1). Classification (NCBI taxonomy): domain Eukaryota; kingdom Metazoa; phylum Chordata; class Actinopteri; order Clupeiformes; family Engraulidae; genus Coilia; species Coilia nasus. Next base: position 1,464,788 of record CM050215.1, on the reverse strand, counting down.
AGTTGACTTGTTATCCATCATGGCTCTCTCGAAGCCAGCGTCACCTGCCCTGGAGCCTTCTTCGCGCCCCTGCCCGGCCGCATGCGGTGCCCTTATCGCAGCCAGAGATGCCCATCCCTTCTGCGTCGTCTGTATGGGCTACAAACACGCCCAAGACGCTCTCTCCACTCCGGAGAACTGTAGTCACTGCTTGGCTCTCCCTAAAAAGCTCCTCCGCCGCCGGCTCAAGGTAGCCGCGACGCAGGGGGCTGAGGAATGGGCTTGGTCAGACAGGGATGATGACGAGTTGGCTGACGCCCCGGATACCCTCCTGGGCTCGGCTTCCCTCGACTGGGCTGAGAGGTCACAAATCCTGGTTAACTCCGGACCTGACCTCATTGTCCCTTCTCCTCTCCAGTGCGAACTGCCTGGGGAGTGTGAGCTTGATTTTGACGAGTCGGAAGGCTCTGGCGACGAGGACACCATTCCTCTGTTCCAGCCCCCTTCTTCGGCTCCGTCTGCGCTGCCTCAGACCATCCTCCTCGAGGTGTGCGAGCGGGCTGCCGCGGGCTGCCGTCCATCTCGGCATCGAATGGCCGGCCCTCATTAACCCGGCCGACCAAGAGAGGGATGTGTATGATGGCAAACTCCTGGGTTTGCCCCCAGGTCCCAAAAAGCAGCTCCTGCCTGTTCTCCCCGCCTGTGCTAAACACATGAGACAGTTCTGGCGAGAACTGCTGGAGCTGAAACATGGGCTTGTGGGTTTGGAGGACAAGGACATGTCCGCCCTCGGCATGGGCGACCCCCCGGCTGTCGAACCCTCGATCGCCAGGCACCTCCACCCCACACAGGGAGGGCTGCTCGCCCCCCCGAAACCGGTCCTCCCTAATAAAGATGGACCGGTTCTCAGCGTCCGTGTTCCAGACCTCTTACAGGGCTTCCTCGCTCGCTGTGAGAACTCTTAACGTGTCCTCTCTCCTCTCGGCTTACCAAGCCGAGCTGATGGAGGACATGGGCAGGTTGTTGGCGAGTGGCAGCGCCACTCCTGCCCTGTGGAAGGAGATTGTTACTGTTAACGATCTCGTCCTGCGCAATGCCCGCCAGGCCGTCCAGGCTTGTGGGCGCTCCATGGCGCTGTCCGTGGTGGGTGAGCGGGCTCTTTGGCTTAACCTGTCCGGGCTCCCCGATAATGAAAAGAGGCGTATCGCCGGCGCCCCCGTGGAGCCCGGACAGGCTCTGTTCGGTCCAGCCGTCGCGCTGATGCAGCAACGCTGCGATGATAAAAAGAAGGAGGACGAGGCGTTCAAGCTTTGTCTCCCTCGCAAAGCTGTGTCACGCCCGCCCCCTCCTTTGAGACCCCCTCAGCAGCCTGCTGTCCGTCCCCCACAATCGGCGAGTCGACCTCCCAGACAACGCGGGAAACAACAAGGGCAGCAGGCACAGCAACACCAGCCCCAGCAGCAAGCGAAGCCCTGGGGCAAAGCTTCGTTCGCAGCGGTGGCGGGAAAAACTCCCGCCAACCCAGCGGAGAACAAAAGGAAGCGCCCTTCCTGACCAGGATGCTTCGGAGCTCAGTCCAGGTTCGCGGGTGACCAGCCCAATGGGCATGCTCCATGTTCCTCCCCCCTCGAAGAGGGGAAGATTTCTGTCTGTCGCAGAGCGTTCCCCCCTCCGCGTGAATGCCCTCATGACGGCCACGGCACAGTTCCCCGTGCTACAGGCCACTGGCGCAGGCGAGACGGGAGACAGCGACGTGCTTTGTGCAGCCGTAGCACACCATTCACACCACCACAATCTTCCAGTTCCCTCAATAAAGGCCCCGCCCATTCAATGTATGAACATGATTCAAACAATTCTGATGCCAGGTTGTATGAGCGCCCGGCCAGCGCAGTCCGCGGTCTGGCCACTAGAGGGCAGCAGTGCACCGCGTATGGGACCACTGGCCCATCTCACGCGACGCTCCCCCACCCTGGTTCTACCACCAGGTGGCGACGTTGCAACGCGGACAGGAGTGCACACTCCTCACGCACAGCGGTGCCCTTATGCTCCGCTGGAGCACAGAGGCCTATTCTCTCCCCATCTCTCCGCTTGGAAGGCTACGTCCGCCCCGGAGTGGGTTATCAGGACGATAGAGAGGGGATACAGGCTTCAGTTTGCCGTACGACCCCCTCGTTTCGGCGGCATAATTTATTCCCAGACAGAAGTCACTTCAGCTCATTTCTTAGTGGAAGAGATACACTCTCTTTTACGAAACGGGGCTATTCGGGAAGTATCACGAAGCGAAGCCCAGCAGGGCTTCTACTCCCGTTACTTTCTGGTACCGAAGAAAGACGGTTCTCTCCGTCCTATTCTGGACCTCAGAGTGTTGAACAGACATTTAAGACGTTACCACTTCAAAATGTTACATTTCAACACTTTATCTCGCTCAGTACAGAGGAACGATTGGTTTACATCGATCGACCTCAAGGATGCCTTTCACCACATAGGCATATATCCCCCTCACCGCAAATTCCTACGCTTTGCCTATCAAGACAAATGCTACGAATTCACGGTTCTTCCTTTTGGGCTTGCCCTGTCCCCAAGGGTGTTCTGCCTATGTGTGGACGAGGGGCTGGCCCCATTACGCCTAATGGGGATCAGAATTTTAACTTATTTGGACGACTGGCTGGTGCTGGGCAGGTCCAAAGATCAAGTGCTCCGAGACACCCATCGTGTGCACACGCATCTGACTTCCCTGGGCTTCATGGTGAACCATTCCAAGAGCAATTACTCCCCCTCTCAGAACGTCACGTTCATAGGGTTGGAGCTCGACTCGGTTGCCATGCGCGCTCGCCTGTCCCAGGAGCGCATTCGTTCACTCTCGAATTGTCTCGCCCTCTTCAGAGTAGGAACGAAAGTGAAATTCCGCACATGCCTGAGATTGCAGGGCCTGATGGCTTCTGCCATACAGGTCCTGCCCTTGGGGCTTCTGAGAATGAGGGAATTCATGAAATGGATTTCTTCCCTCCGCCTCGACCCCATCTCCGCCGCGAGGTGACAGTCACGCCCGAATGTACAGCGTACCTTCACCATTGGCGAATGGCGGAGTTTTATTCCCACGGTGCTCCCCTCGGGGCAGTATCCGAGAGGAAAGTTGTAACGACAGACGCGTCCCTGTCCGGCTGGGGAGCCACCCAAGACGGCAGGATGGTGAACGGGGTGTGGTCGGGGCAGATGCGCTCGTTCCACATAAATTACTTGGAGCTCCTAACCATTTGGATTGCTCTCCAGCGATTCCTCCCCCGTCTGCGGGGCCGTCACGTGTTGGTCCGCTGTGACAACACTACGGCAGTTGCGTATATAAACCGACAGGGGGGAATGCGCTCCTCGACGCTACATTGCCTGGCACGCGACCTGCTGCTGTGGAGCAATCAGCGTTTTCTGTCGTTAGGCGCAACACATGTCCCAGGCAAACTGAACACGGGGGCAGATCTTCTATCAAGGGGCAATCCACTTTACGGAGAGTGGCGCCTCCACCCTCAGGTAGTGGATCTGATTTGGCGGAGATTCGGCAGAGAAGCCGTAGATCTCTTCACCTCGCGCAAAAACGCCCACTGTCCTATGTACTTCTCGCTACTGGACGGAAACGTGCCTCTCGGCATCGACGCACTTGCCCACCCCTGGCCCAAAGTGCTCCTCTATGCCTTCCCCCCTCTGTGTCTGATTCTCCCTACGTTGGCCCAAGTGAGGGAACAGGGGCTGACTTTGATCCTAATAGCCCCCAAATGGCACAAAGCACCATGGTTGGCGGAGATTTTTCATCTCCTTTACACCCAGCCGATGATGCTCCCGCTGCGTGCGGACCTGTTGTCGCAGGCGAACGGGGAATTTCACCACAACCACCCAGACCGGGTGGCGCTCTGGGCTTGGCCCGTGAGAGGCGCAATCTCTCCGCGTTAGGATTACCTCCTAACGTCGTGGCCACCATGCAGAGCGCTAGGGCTTCGTCTACTAGGTCACTTTATGACTATAAGTGGCGAGTCTTTGAGAAGTGGTGTGATATGCGTCGGGTGGTGCCTTATCAGTGCTCGGTCGCCGACATTCTTGGCTTTCTACAAAACCTTATGGAGAAAGGGAAGTCTTTCTCTACTATTAAGGTCTATTTGGCAGCTATATCCGCCTGTCACTTTGGTTTCAACGATGACACGGTGGGACGACACCCCTTAGTACGCAGATACATGAAAGGGGTGCGCCGCTTGTTGCCAACTTCTAAAAGGCTCATCCCGTCTTGGGACCTCCCCTTGGTTTTGGAAGCGCTGTCTGGCGAACCCTTCGAAGCCATTGGGAGCATAGGCCTAAAACAGCTGTCCTTCAAGACAGCCTTATTGCTTGCTTTGACCACTGCCAAACGCGTTAATGACTTGCATGCACTCTCTGTGCACACGTCATGCATTCAGTTCTCGCCTTGTGGTAATAAGGTTTTTCTTAAACCTAACCCGGCGTTTCTACCGAAATGTTTTCCCACATTTGCTTGCGAGGTGGTAGAGCTCACAGCTTTCCACCCGCCTCCTTTTTCCTCTGTGGAAGACTGAAGGCTGAACACGCAATGCCCTGTACGGGCTTTGAAGGCGTATGTGGACAGGACTAAGGGTTTTAGACAGAGTGACCAGCTCTTTGTCTCCTGGGCCGCCCCGTATACCGGGAAACCGATCTCGAAGCAGCGCCTGTCTCACTGGCTTGTCGAAGCCATAGCTATGGCGTACGATGCGAAAGGGAAACTGCCTCTGGGATTGAGAGCCCACTTGACTCGCGGCATGGCGGCCTCATGGTCGGTCTTCCAGGGGGTGTCTGTGCAACAGGTGTGCTCCGCAGCCAGTTGGGCCAGCCCGGATATGTTTGTGAGGTTCTACCGTCTGGATGTCACCAAGACCCTGGTAGCTCATTCAGTACTGAGCGTAGGCTCTGTGTGACTCTCTCACGAGCGCCTTGTTCATTATTCCCTGTTCACTTCTTTTCGCTGAATTGTTACATTCTGTAAGGCAGATGCTGACTATGTGGTGTACAATTCAACACTTACACACGCTTTTCCAGCTACCCGCTTGGGAAAATATGTGTGTGTTTTTTACGTAGGGTGAGTCTGGCACCACTCCGCTGAGGATTCTCCTCGGTGGAGGGACCATCCGAGGCTGGCGGACACAGTAGGTCATTGGGCAATCGGGGAGTTGTCCATATCTCTCCCATAGGTGGATCTCGAACACGAAATGTTGAAAGAGAACTAAAGGTTATTCTATAACCCCGGTTCTCTGAGACATTGAGTGGAGAGATCCACCGACATTGGCCCGTTTGCTTTGCGATAAGCGAATTTGTCTACTGATGTGGAGCAGCGCGGCTCCGTCCTTTATACCACGGTCCGCTGGGCGGAGCGTCCATGGCCTAGGACTTGCGCTGCTGTCTGTCAAGCCAGACTTGGTGCAATTGGTTGCTTCTGCTTGGGTCGGGTACGGATGTCCCTCCCATAGGTGGATCTCTCCACTCAATGTCTCAGAGAACCGGGGTTATAGAATAACCTTTAGTTTCATTTTGGCCTACCCGTACGTGACAAAATCATTCACTTCTCCGCGCAGCGCAGTGCTGCAACTAGATGTGGGTTTCATTTTATTGTAACAAAGAGATCTAAGTATTGGGCTGTAGACCCAAAGGGAAAATGTCGGATTATTGACATTGTCAAATCAAATGGGCTTCGGAGAAACAGTCCCGTGTGTCGGACCCTTGTCACCAAATTGTCTCCAAATAAAAAAAAGCTAAGATCGGTGCCTACATACAACAACAATACATTGTCTGAATAAAAGTTAGGCATGTGATGAAACAGTGGCGAACAAACAGAACAACAACAACAAGCAACGCCTATGCGTGGCCACAGTATATTTGGATTGAGCGGGGAACATCGGACCCTTTTTTGGAAAGAGGGTCCGATGTTCCCCGGTATCGGGAACATGCACAGTATATTTGGATTGAGCGGGGAACATCGGACCCTTTTTTGGAAAGAGGGTCCTATGTTCCCCGGTATCGGGGAACATAGGACCCGGGGAACGTAGGACCCGGGGAACATCGGACCCTTCTTTGGAAAGAGGGCCCTATGTTCCCCGATACCGGGGAACATAGGACCCGGGGAACATAGGACCCGGGGAACATTGATACGCTCCCCAAGGGAGCTAGCCAGTTAGCATGTACATACCAAGCTATGTAGCTTAGCTTAGCCATCTTTCTCAACTCACTTGCATCGAATAGTAAAATCCATAAAGATAGCGATTCCGCTTACAAACAAAATCCAATTTCTAAGCTTATTTTTCGAGAAATACTGATGTAGATGTTTCCCCAACATGAATAGAAAAGTAAACGGACATGACTATGGCTTCAGCTTGTTATCCAAACAGTGCTGTAAATTTTCTCCTGTGCGACAGAAACTCATTAGCCATTGCATGATTTATGGCGTAATTTGTAGCATAATTTCAGATAAACGTTTCTTACAAGACAATAACATGACAGATTTTCGATCGAAGCAAATATGTTTTGCTGTGTCCTCTCCGGTTTACAACAATGCCAATATCAATGTATGGACGGCTTCTCATGTAAAGTTATTTGATTTCAAAGTGACGCTAAAATGAATGAAAGTCAACAGAATGCTAAAGGCTATTGGGCCCTTTCTGGGTTGAGATTTCCCCATGGGTGCTTCAATTTCCAGATATGTTCCTACCCCCTTGGGTACAATTCGGACGTACTACAACACCGCCATCTTGCCTGTCCTTTGAAGGAAAGGGTTAGCTACCACCACTAGTTAGCTATGCAGTCATGGCTGTCTATGCTGCAGTCTCCTTTTATCAGAGGAGTCCTGGAGTGGTTAATGTAGAAAATGGCTTGGTTATGATGTTCATAAGCTAACAAAAACATTTTTTTCTGGCATCCATATTTTTCGGAACTGTTGCAATGACAACAAAAACAAAAAAGCTGTCCCATAGGGATGCTGTTCATTGACCAGCTCTGCTTTCAACACGGTCATACCCCAACACCTGGTGAACAAACTGAGTACAGTAGGCATGCAACTGCCTACTGGACTGTCTGACTAATAAACCACACACAGTAAGAGTCGGCAAAAACTCCTCAGAGACCACCATCATTAACACCGGGCTTCCCCAGGGGTGTGTGCTGTCTCCATTTTCGGGACAGCAGCAGCAGAAACACTGGAACAAGGGACAAACTATCCAGCAAAAAAGCTACGCCTATTCAATCTCTTTTATAATACCATCTGAGTTAAAAACTTACTTCTCTACACCTAATCTACATCCTTACATTTATTCACTAGCACTAAATACACCACACATCGGGACCTGTTTTTAGCATTGTAGCACAACACTGCCTAGCATCCTAGGCTATCAAGCTAGCTCTGTGAAACAGCTGCATACTAGTAACACTTAATAAATCACGAATACACCAACATGGACACACCTAACTGCAGCTGCAGGGGCCCTCTACTCCTTCATGAAGCCAACATCACAATTGAATCTCTTAAAATAAGCGTTTGCCAGCTTTCAAATGTCTTATCTAGGAAAGATCTGCATCTATGCATACAGTTCAACTTTATGAGCCAAACTGACGTCGTTTCAGGCGAAAATTCCTGGAGAGCCTGTCACCGGTTCATAACCGGCATGATCTATCCCAAAACAGAAACCACTCTGGACCAAAGTTGTCGCTCGCCGTCAAAAGGAGTACAGAGGAGACTTTTCCTTTCGACCTTTCGGTACACGGTTCTAGCCGACAGCAACATAGCTCACCTTGCTCACAATGACCTTCATTTATCAGTAACTATCGTACGACGGAAAACGCAGTTTTCGATTTCAACTTAAGGTGACTGCGAGAGCACACATTGAACAGCAGTGTCACTGATGCGTGCCTCATGAGTCGCAACAAATCCTTATCTTAAAATTGCAGTCTAATCACTTAAAAAAATGCCATTGTTTTTTATGTGACTTTTTTTTTAAAGATTAACAATTACAATCCCGTAATTGGAACATTTTTTTGTGATATGACATGACTCCTTCAACCGCCTATTTAAAAGGTAAAAGAAAGGAGAACAGCGATTTCATGTCATCCTTTATTTATTTTGTGTTTTCAATGTTTCATTGATGTCTTTAAGGCTGTTGTCCAAGGACTGCAAAGTATTGTTCATTGCCATCATCCACTTAACAATTTCCGTCTGTCTGTGTAGGACCTCGGCGGTTAAAACCGCTGGTCGGTGTGGTGCTGCTGACGGGTGGGCAGAGACGGACGCTTCAGCTACTGACTGGCCATTTTTGGCATCTTCATCACAGGGGTCCGACATGGACACCATTTCGGATTCATCTGACACAATAAAATTGAGTTTGATTAATGAATCTCATGTGTGATCATTTGTGTTGAATGTTAAAACAACTGTATTCTTTAAGTTTCTTGGGGACGCAGTCATTCTTATCATTCTTGAGCTCGGGCATGGGTGCATTGGTGTCTGTTCCCCCTGGAACGCCCAAGATGGACGAAGACCCGATCAGGCCAGCCACCCTCTTCTCCATCGCACTCAGCGTCAGACCTGGACCCGAGCTTCCCCCACCAGTCTTGGACATGCTGCGTCTGAGCGCAGCAACCCACTTCTTTGTGGCCAGTTTTAGGTCGGACCATTTCTTCCTGACCTTATTGAAAATAAATGACGTTTCATGAAAATAATACTATAAATAAGAAATATAATGATAGTGAAAATATATATTTTTTTATTTTAACTTTTAATTTATCTAATGTGTTTATCAAATGCTTCATTGACCATCACAGAAAGGGGGAAAACATACCTCGACTGGTGTCCCTAATTCAAACCATACTCGCTACTGGCTACAGGCCCTATCCCATCTGCTTGCTTCTCAAATATGCAGTTTGCTTTTTCAACACACACAGAACTTAAAAGATCAAATAAAGTAATAACAAAGTGAAGTAAAAACAGATTACTGGGTGATTCTCTGTTTGCAGCAACATTTCATGTCCACATGTTTCTCTTACCCTGTTTTTTTGTAAAATGTGTCAAATACTAACAACAGTACTTTAATTATGCACTGATGTGTGTGGCATCATTTAAACATAAATAAAATGCATTTTAAATATTATTTTGTATTTTACACATCTTTTTACTGACACAGCCAATTTCATTGTATCCGCAGCACAACGTAGTCAACTTCCTCAAGAGAATTAAGCCATAAAATTATTAAACTATTTTTTTTTGTCTCTAATCATTTGATAAACTACACTAAACTTTATTTTGTTCAGCCATTGGATTTGATTAAACTATATTTCTTATTTGTAACTTTCTTCATATTCTACATGTTCCAGTAGTAATTTTACACCCTGTTAGAATGTGCTTAATTGCCTCAGAGAAAGACTACAATACCATAAAAGCCTTTTACAGGAAGTGACATCACTTGGTTTTGGTGGGAATTCAACTGTGGAAAGTGAGGTAAGCTTCAACTGTTACTCTCTCCTTACTTTTTTTAATCTTAGATAATTTACCCCTGTGTGAGGCACTCCATTCCACCCTGTCAAGCTAAATTATGAAAAATGTTAATAAAAAGATTTAGTTATTAAAGGTTTGTTATTCTGTTGATCTTTATCACTTTAAGAGGTACAGCTAGATTGGCTGAAAAATTCCACCCTGTTGGGTTCCACCCTGTTAGGTCTTTGAACCTAACAGGGTGGGATTGGGACCTAACAGGGTGGAAATTAGGGTCGAGAGTAATAATTGTATTTATAATATTACCTTCACATGTATTATGTATAGATGTGTATGTGTGTGTATATATTATTATGAGATACAATAAAAATTAATGATAATAACAATATCACCTGTAAACGCTCTGCTGACAGGCTTGTTTGTATGAGAGAGGACATCCCTAATGCAGAGATGCTTTTCCTCAAGCTCAAGCAGCAGGAATCACTCGTGGAGCTCTTCTTTGTAAGTGAGAACAGTGTGGAGACAAAAGTGAATGAAATGCTGAGGGTCAGTGCAATTTTTATTTGTGTAATTGACATTTAATACTTACCTGAAATCTTCTACAAGAAATTAGGTTATCAGTACTCACCTTTGAAATTCGCAAATGAACATAATTGGTAACATTTATATTGCTTTGCTCTTGTTATAGTGAATCTACACCTTTAAATACAGTTTAACAAACAGTGTACAAAAGTCCCACTAATTCAGTAAAGAACAGCATCATACTAATGAGGAAAAAGTCATAAACAATATAGCAAATACTTACCTGAAATCATATTAAATGGTATGCTGATTTCGGGCGATGGAATAGTGTTCGAGAGTTGTGAGGTCTACTCACTAACAGATGTATTTTCCATTTGTCTGTTATCTTTTTACATAGGTACCCCATTGACTGCGGTGAGGGGAACAATGAGGATCCACCAGGTGGTCAGTCGCTGTAAAGGGAAAATCCACTACAGGGACATTCCCTGTTTTTTCCAGCGAGAGGAAGGACTAGTAGACTGCCCATGCTTTTATTTAAAAGAGGCAGTCCTGCAACCTGATGAGGAGCCTCACAAGAAAAGAGCCACAACAGCATGGTGGCCAGACGTCATCACAGATGACCATGTTGGTCGATGGTGTGTGGTCGAATGACCGTGACTATTACCCTGGCATCATCACAAAGGTGGAGGATGGGAACATCCATAAAAAAGGTACCAGCAAGTACTACTGGCCAAGCCCAAGGAAAGACAGTTGGTATGGTGACAACCAGGTACTCTGCCTGAAGCCCTCAATAAAAGACATTTCCAGCTCGTTCCTGCCACGTGGAGGTTAATTGAAGAGCAGATGTAGTGTCAATATCCATCACCCCCACCCCCTTGAAAAAGACGGTATGTGTGTTTGTTACTGATTGCATGTTACATGCTTTTTTGTTACTGTTTTTTCATGTTTAACTTAGATTTGTGCTAAGGCGTTCCATTGTTTTTACATGAATTACAACTCCAGTATCTTCTGTTTTAAAGGCCTAGTGAAATGCAACACCTCATGGCATGCAAAATCGCAGTTTAGGTACTCCTTGGCCGTTTTCTGTAACATTCGCCGTCACGGCTTTTCGCATAACAAAAGGACAGTGGAATTTTTAACTTCCCGCCAACAAATCTCGGGGAATTCTTTCTCTTCGTGGCCATTGTGGCCGGAGCTTATGTGTGACGCCACGAGTTGGACCGCTCTCGAGCTGTTTGTATTCACTTGCGCTGTTTTCCGTCTTGATTATCAAAGTTTTTGAATTATTATTGGCGTTCTGGTTAGCATATATATTCATATGTGAATAGAGGAGATTGTCTGGAATCTGGCAATATAAGAACCATGATGGTGGGATATTCAGTGGCTTAGGCTATCAATGTTGGTAAATATGTAGTCTGTGCCTGACGGAAATAAGGGCCTATGTTCCATGTAATGAAGGATGTTATATCAGGATTATACAGGATTCTGGATGTTATGCAGAAATTTTCAGTCATTTCAAAACTGTATGAAACGTGTCTTGACAGAATGCATTGACTGATAACTGGATAACTAAAATGGGTGAAGTAAAAAATTGTCAAGTCATTACTTGGCAAATATTTGATCCCTTGTTTTAATGTGATAAATTAACGTGATAATATGTGCTTGGTGTCGTTGGAAAGCTGAGGGTCTGTAGTTTGTAGTGATGTGCGTGCCTTACTCCGATCACGGGTTCGCGAGTAATTTCAACGAGAGTAATGCCCGTGCTAAGCGCTAATATGAGAGATTTTGGCGAATCTTTAAATATTAATATCTCGCCTATACTTGATCACAAAAATAAGCGGGATGTCACGTTGTAAAGCCCTGGTTCTGTTGTTTTGTTTGGTATAAGTGCCAACGATGTACCGTTCCAGAGTAATTCAACAGAGAAGAATGGGTGTAAATTTGGATGCATTTTGCGTCCATCGGGCCCATAGGGTTAGTCATGGAAGTGAAAGAGAAGAGGAAAGGAGGAGGGAAGAGGTGTATCGCTGGTGGATGCAGCAATACAAACGCCGAAGGGGTGTCAGTGTGTCTGTTCCCAAAGGATAAAGGCAAGTTTATAATGGCGATTACCGATTGAGTTCTGTTTCAGTCTTCAGAGTAGTTGAAGTATTTTGCTAGGGCGTGGAAGCAAGCTAGATGTATTTGTGGCATTCTGGTTGTATCAGTTTGTAACCTGAGTGAGTGGCTGTGCGTGTGAGTGCTGATCAGCTGATAGTGGTCACTAAAAGTACCCAAACAAAGCCTAATCCCCCCATTTATCACCCATTGTCGTGATTGAGGCCATGCTCAGCATCATGGTGATGCCTAGGCTAGACAAGGCTGTCACAAGGTGTCACTATCGCTGCTTGATTCGGCATCGGTAACTTCAGGCTCGAATCTGTAAGGTTCTATCCCATGTAAAGTCTCTTCACTCTGCTCAGTTTGTTCCTCTTCCCTTTCTGTGTCTTCTTTGTCATGAATAATCGCTAAATTCTGCGCTCTCTTTGTCATCAACTGTATGGTCAGCCATAATGTAAACACAATCTGTGTTGAACTCGTGACGTCACGGCCTTATCGTCTGCTACTTCCGGTTGGATCAGAAGAGGTTCGCAAAGCACGGAAATTAAGCGCTGTTCTTTGCCAGTTTTCTCGCTGTTTACTGTGCCAAAGGTGGCATCATTTCGTCAGTAAACACAAAAATGTCCCTAGAATCGATATATAAAGTTTACTTGGGAGGCATTTTTCATTTCCCTAGGCCTTTAATGAAACATAGCCTAAATAAAACATGATTTGTTATGCATGTCGCCTCTGATTTTTCTATCTGAGCAGAGGAATGTTTTGCCCTCTCATTATGATCTATGTTGTGCACATATTTAACGTAATGTTTTATTTCCTTCAATTTTCACATTTCAAAGAAATCTAAGAGGAAAATAAATTTGAATTAATTATTGGTTCCAGATTATTGGAGTTCCAGATGGCAAAAATGCAGGGCAATGAGGGAAATCATCAGATTTTAGAGTTGGAAACACTGATTTTCCACCCTGTTATAGTCTGTTCCACTCTGTTATGTTGTTTTTGAAACTACCAATATTTTCCATGCTGTCAGTGAAAATGGCTAAAACAACAATAGCTTTTTTAATAGTACAGACATGTACTATTCACAACTAAATGATCTGTTACAGTTTCAAAAATAAAACATGATAGCAAAAGGCACATACTCTTTCTAAGAAAAAGTCATTATTGTTTAATATTTACATGTTTAACTATTTGTAGTCTATATGTAAATGTCCGTAACAGGGTGGAACACATTCAGAGACAATGTTTAAGTAAACTACCTGTAAATATTATTTTATCCGTCCCTGAGCTTGGCCTTTATGCATTTCTTATTGTTAAACGTCAGTGTTATAACAAAATATTAAAAACATAAAACATCAGTTTTCAGCATCCTCGTTATCCTTGTTGCTTGGCTTCTTTGTTATGTTTTCAGTTTTGTTTTTAACCTTTTTTGAAATGGCTTTGTCTTGCCGTGCAGCAGTCTTCTCCAAAATCCTCTTGTATAGGGAAGAGCTCAGGACAGCTGATGCTTCACTCGCCCTCTTTCTGGGCCTCTTGTTCCGTATCCGTGGCCTGGGGTACAGCTCCTCAATAAGGGAGAGACACAGCCCTTTGAAAAGGGATAAGAAATACATTATAGCAGTAATTCTCAAACTCTGGGCATGGGCCCACTGGTGAGCCCTGAAGGTATTCCAAGAGGACCTTGAAATAATTTTCTAAAAATCAAAATAATATTTGTAAGTGTGTTGTTTTGACTATTTAATTGAGTATTGTTTATTGGGTCAGATGTCTGTCCCGGACATTCGTGAAAGTTTCAAGTGGGCCCCAAGCTGGAAAAGGTTGGGAACCCCTGTATTATAGAATACACATACAAACACAATGATGTGTGTACAAAACACAATGATGCTGATATTAAAAGAGAATATAATAAAAATAATGACCAAGGTTTTCTTTCCATGGCCTGGCCTCGGTTGACTTGTACCAGGTATGTGTGACGTACTGGAGCCTGTCAAAAACACACACGCACACCATGTAATGATAATGATAATGATGATGGTGATGAGGTCCAATCAAGAATTAAGTGAATAGTTGCATAGTCAATAGTTTCCTTACTATCATCAGCTGGACTCTGCTGCCTTGTAACAGGTTGGGCACGGGCACTGAGGACTACAGATGTCAGACTAGGGCCTGTGAAGAACACACACGCACATGCGCGTGCACACACACACACACACGTAATAATGATGATGATGATGATGATGGTGATGAGGTTCAATTTAATGAATAGTTACAAATGTTTCCTTACCATCCTGGCCTGGCCTCTGCTGACTTGTAGCAGGTTGGGGACGGGCACTGAGGACCACAGTACTGGGGCCTGTCGAGAACACAAACACATTTCAGAAGTTAGTGATGATGATGATGATGATGATGCCACAAGTAATACTAGTGATAGTATTTATAGTTTCTTACCAGTACTCAACTCCTCCCCAATCTCCCAGCTGTCTTCAATTGCTGGATCTGGCTCTTCAGTGACCTCTGCCCCCTCAAAATCTTCATCCTTGAATACGTTTCTGTTTACAGGCCATATTCCGCAAGCCTTGAAGCCCTTTTGGCCCTTCCCGACACTGGCTGCAACCGAGTAGGCTTCGTTGAACAAGCCACACACATGGTAGATGTCCACCGCGGTGGCTCTGTCGGCCGCGGTGTTAGAATTGGCCTTCAGGGACTTAAAAAATGTGTTGTCCAGTGGCTGCCTCTTGTGGCTGCAGTGGGGGGGGATGGTGATCATAACTACTCCATGCTCCCTTGCAACAAGCACAGCCTCAAGGGTCTTGTGGGAGTGGTGGCCATCTAAAATGAGGATATGAGGCCTCTGAGGGGTGCATCCCACGCTGCTGCTGAAATGCTTCAGCCACTGGAGAAACAAGGCGCTGTCCATCCACCCCGAGTCGGTCACCCCACCAACTGACCCAGGAGGAGCGCCAAACATTAGACGGTCGTTCATCCTCTTGCGTGGAAATATGAACAACGGGGGAACAAACTGCCCAGCAGCATTCATGGCACAGGCAGCAGTTATTGTAAACCCCCTCTTCCCACTGGTTCCTCTTCCCACTTGCCTCTTCCCTTTTGTGCCGACGATGTTATTTGGCTTCTGTACATTTTGGATTCCCACCTCATCCATGTTCCACACACAGGTGGGCCCCACATGCTCCCCAAGCTTCAGGACCTCCTCTTCATAAATTAAAAAAAAAAGGTCAACTTTGGGCTTGTTGAACCCCACCATTCTGGATATGCTGACCCCCTCAGGTTGCCTGATAGACAGGGTTCCCTGTCTCCTCAAAAAACCACTGAGCCAGTCTTTTCCTGCCATCTTCTGCTCACTGTTGAAGGTATGCTTCAGGCCCATCTTCTCAGCCAGCTCATATGCCAACCTCCTCACATACGCTGCTGTCAAACCAAACAATGCCCTCTCCATTCTTTGGATGTGTTCAGTTAGCTGGAGCTCAAAGGAGGGCGGGAAAACTGCTTTGCGGCCCAAGCACTTCATCCCTGGCTCCAAAACTGTTTTGTCCCTGTGCCACCTTAGGGTCTTTGGGGGGATTCCAAATTGATGGGCTGCAGCTTTGAGGGCAGCTCCCTCTCTGATGGCCGTGATAGCATTTTGCAAAGATACTTCCGTGTAATTGCCACGGGTGCTTATTCTTTTGTAATTTCTTATCTATAAGAAGAAATAAAAAAAGTAAGAATTGACATTTCCAGACTTGACCTATGGGCTGGATAATTGTTTATTATCAAAAAGAAACCCCTACAAATAAAATAAAACATATAGGTATAAATATAGCCTATAGGCCTAGCTTAATATATGTAATAAAATAGATTTCAGAAAACTAATACCATTCTCTATGGTTTATCATTGGTTCACCTAAACGCCTGAGCTAACTGTGCTAACTCGGCTAGCAAATTTACCTGAGGTAAATATTATGAATATTTTATGTTTTGTTCAAATATTCAGATTTTACCATCTGTTTACGACATTAAATGTAAAAAAAAAGGGATTTGTTGGACAGGTACTGTTCTCATACAATGTTATGATAGAGGGAAGCGATGCCCCCTGGGGGCGTTTTGCCCCACAAGCTATGGTTTTTCAAAAAAAGGTTTACTTATTAAAATATAATTGTATTCCTTATAAACAGCATATGCTCTGAAACTACAGACTTCACTCTAAATCTATCATATACTACTGTGATATATTGCTTAACAACATTTTCATAAACACTTGTTTACTTACATCTGAAAATTATATCACTTACCATGTAAATCGTCTCTCTTCAAATACTTCGCTTCTGACGTCTTCTCTGTGTTAATTTGTATATCCCCGTTGTCAACGTAATGTATAGCAACTGTAAATGAAACTAGATGTACCGCATAGCGGTACATGGTATGACCGCCGCAGTATATTGAAATGTGGGAACTGTTGGTGTGATGAGTGTGTGATAGAGCAGTGTTGTGAGGTGAGAATTTCTGTGGAAATGATTTCCTGTAAGTGGGCATGGATGTGGGTTTTGAATGTGTAGTGTGAAGGACTGATTTGTGAAGGCAAGGAATCGGCAAAATGAGATTTTGTACAATTACTGCGCCCCCTATGGACCAAATTTTATGGCATGTTCTGTGGTGTTAGAGGTCTTTGTGGTGATCGTGCATGATGCATTTTGTGCAGTTCCCACCTTCTCGGTCCAAGATATTGGCAACTCAAAATCCCAATTTTTGCATTTACCCTTATCACTAGGTGGCGCTATGCTTCAAGTGAGAGTTTATGGGCTGGGTCAATATGCCTCTGTAACACCTACATACTAACACAAAATCGTTGTCTTGGGCAAAATTGTTGATGAGTTATTTAACAAAAACTGTTTTTCAACACCTAGCTTCGGCGATAAACATCGCCCCGTATGACGAAATGTCACAAAATTTAGTACACATGAAAAGAAAGATGTTTAGAGATGGCATGTCAACTTTGACCAAATTTGAGCAATTAAAAGCCAAGATACGGCCATTTGAAGAATTTTAAGCTACGTGTTAAATGTTCATTGACGTGTAACTTCGGAACGGTTTATCTCAAGATAAATCCTTTGATAACTTTTTGTCAGCATTGTCTGTAGATGACATATACCAAATTTGGTGAGATTCACATGAACGGCCTATGAAGAGTTCGTTCAGATTCGTTTTCGCAATATTAAAATTTCACGGAAATTGTTCTCGTTGGAAGTGGGCGTCGACCAGTGTTTTCAATGCGTGAGGGTCAACAGATTTCATGATAAAAAAAAATAGTTGTAAACGTAAGCATTCTCTAGATAATAAGCAAAATGACATTTTCTACAATTACAGCGCCCCCTATGGACCAGATTTTATGGCATGTTCTGTGGTGTTAGAGGTCTTTCTGGTGATCGTGCATGACGTATTTTGCACAGTTCCCACCTTCTCGGTCCAAGATATTAGCAACTCAAAATCCTAATTTTTGCATTTACCCTTATCACTAGGTGGCGCTATGCTTCAAGTGAGAGTTTATGGGCTGGGTCGATACATCTCTGTAACACCAACATACTAACACAAAATCGTTGTCTTGGGCAAAATTGTTGATAAGTTTTTTAACAAAAACTGTTTTTTGACACCTAGCTTCGCCAATAAACATCGCCCCCTATGACGAAATGTCACAAAATTTAGTACACATAAAAAGAAAGCTGTTTAGAGATGGCATGTCAACTTTGACCAAATTTGAGCAATTAAAAGCCAAGATACGGCCATTTAAAGATTTTTAAGCTACGTGTTAAATGGTCATTGACGTATAACTTCGGAACGGTTTATCTCAAGATAAATCCTTTGATAACTTTTTGTCAGCATTGTCTGTAGATGACATATACCAAATTTGGTGAGATTCACATGAACGGCCTATGACGAGTTCGTTCAGATTCGTTTCCGCAATATTAAAATTTCACGGAAATTGTTTTCGTTGGAAGTGGGCGTCGACCAGTGTTTTGAATGCGCGAGGGTCAATAGATTTCACGATAAAAAAGAAATTGTTGTAAACATAAGCATTCTCTAGATAATAGGCAAAATGACATTTTCTACAATTACAGCGCCCCCTATGGACTACATTTTATGGCATGTTCTGTGGTGTTAGAGGTCTTTGTTGTGATCGTGCATGACGTATTTTGTGCAGTTCCCACCTTCTCGGTCAAAGATATTGGCAACTTAAAATCCCAATTTTTACATTTACCCATATCACTAGGTGGCGCTATGCTTCAAGTGAGAGTTTATGGGCTGGGTCGATACATCTCTGTAACACCGACATACTAACACAAAATCGTTGTCTTGGGCAAAATTGTTGACGAGTTATTTAACAAAAACTGTTTTTTGACACCTAGCTTCGCCAATAAACATCGCCCCCTATGACGAAATGTCACAAAATTTAGTACACATAAAAAGAAAGCTGTTTAGAGATGGCATGTCAACTTTGACCAAATTTGAGCAATTAAAAGCCAAGATACGGCCATTTGAAGATTTTTAAGCTACGTGTTAAATGTTCATTGACGTGTAACTTCGGAACGGTTTATCTCAAGATAAATCCTTTGATAACTTTTTGTCAGCATTGTCTGTAGATGACATATACCAAATTTGGTGAGATTCACATGAACGGCCTATGACGAGTTCGTTCAAATCCGTTTTCGCAATATTAAAATTTCACGGAAATTGTTTTCATTGGAAGTGGGCGTCGACCAGTGTTTTCAATGCGTGAGGGTCAATAGATTTCACGATAAAAAAAAAATTGTTGTAAACGTAAGCATTGTCTAGATAATAGGCAAAATGACATTTTCTACAATTACAGCGCCCCCTATGGACCAAATTTTATGGCATGTTCTGTGGTGTTAGAGGTCCTTGTGGTGATTGTGCATGACGTATTTTGCGCAGTTCCCACCTTCTCGGTCCAAGATATTGGCAACTCAAAATCCCAATTTTTGCATTCACTCATATCACTAGGTGGCGCTACGCTTCAAGTGAGCGTTTATTGGCTGGGTCGATACGTCTCTGTAACACCGACATACTAACGCAAAATCGTTGTCTTGGGCAAAATTGTTGGCTGGTTATTTAACAAAAACTGTTTTTTGACACCTAGCTTCGCCAATAAACATCGCCCCCTATGACGAAATGTCACAAAATTTAGTACACATGAAAAGAAATCTGTTTAGAGATGGAATGTCAACTTTGACCAAATTTGAGCAATTATTAGCCAAGATACGGCCATTTGAAAAATTTTAAGCTACGTGTTAAATGTTCATTGACGTGTAACTTCGGAACGGTTTATCTCAAGATAAATCCTTTGATAACTTTTTGTCAGCATTGTCTGTAGATGACATATACCAAATTTGGTGAGATTCACATGAACGGCCTATGACGAGTTCGTTCAGATTCGTTTTCGCAATATTAAAATTTCACGGAAATTTTTTTCGTTGGAAGTGGGCGTCGACCAGTGTTTTCAATGCGTGAGGGTCAATAGATTTCACGATAAAAAAAAAAATGTTGTTAACGTAAGCATTGTCTAGATAATAGGCAAAATGCCATTTTCTACAATTACAGCGCCCCCTATGGACCAAATTTTATGGCATGTTCTGTGGTGTTAGAGGTCTTTGTGGTGATCGTGCATAACGTATTTTGCGCAGTTCCCACCTTCTCGGTCCAAGATATTGGCAACTCAAAATCCCAATTTTTGCATTTACCCTTATCACTAGGTGGCGCTATGCTTCAAGTGAGAGTTTATGGGCTGGGTCGATACGTCTCTGTAACACCGACATATCACAAAAATTTCATGTTGTTGGGTGAAACGTTCATTGAGTTATTCAGCAAAAACTTTTGCCGGTCTCCCCCTCTTTAACGGACACTGGCACAGCGGGGGGGTGGCCCTGGGGGACCAAAAGGCGTTATTCGCTCACAAACTTCTTGGGCTACATGCCTACAAACATTCATGTCTCCCCGAGTTTCAGTGTCCCGGGAATCGTTGACGAAAAATCGGTGAAAAAAAAAAATAAAAAAAAAAAAAAAAAAAAAAAAAAAAGGGAAAAATTTTGCAGCAACTCCAATATGACCGCTTTCGCTAGCTTCGCTAGCGGCGGTCATAATGAACTGAAAATGTATCTTTGCGCCATGTAGTGGTTAATTAGGGAAAAACATACTACGAACTTCCATACAATGTTATTTTTAAGATCAGCTTACCTCCTTAACCTCCTTACCAGACGTCTGATATTGGGGCTGTGTGCAATTCACTTAAAGAGCACTTTCTGCTTGGCGTTTGTGTGTGTGTGTGCACATGTGTTTGTGTGAGTGTGCTTGCGTGTGCTTGCATTTGACTGTGTGTGTATTTGACTCTGTGTGTGTGAGAGAGAGTGCGCGTGTCTGCATGCTTGTGAGCGTGTATGTGTGTGTGTGTTTTAAAGTGTGTGGTTTGGCAGATCCATGCCCCTCAGGTGTGCGTGAGTCATCTTTAGGGATGTGATCCAGGTGTCATCTCTCCTCCCTCACACCTCTGCATGCGCTCACACCTGGCTGGGATGAAACACCTCCAACAGGTCAGGAGGAGTGGGAGAGGAGAGGAGGACAGAAGCAAAAAAGAGAGAGGGGAGATGAGGAAAGGGAGGAGGAATAGACAGAGAAAATTGGGGGAGTTGGGGGAATTGAGGTGGAGAGAGGGGGGGGGGCGTGTACAGAAAAAGAGAAAGAGAGGGAGACAGAAGAAAAGAAAGTAAGAAAGAATGGAAAAAAACAGCAGCTCCTATTTCCTGCTGTTAGTCTCGGGTTGACAGTGTGGAGGGGGGAAGGTAATTGGCAGCTCTCAGATGCAGGAAGAGGGGTAGGGGCTGACAGGTTAAGAGTGGACACACTGCCGGAAGGGGGGGGGGGGGGTGTTTGTAGGCAGGAGGGCAAGATAGTGAAAGATATGGACACACTGCAGGTGCAGAAGAGTGGGGTGGGGGTGGGGGGGTATGAGAGTGAGAGAGTGAAAGATGGTGTAGGAGAGAGAAGGTAGGGGCTAGTGGAGTGGGTTGGGGAGGATAGTAAGAGAGTGTGGGGGTGAAGGGAGGGGGTATATGGAGAATGAAAGATGGTATATGGACACACTGCAGGGAGAGGGGGATTGGATTGGGTTGGGGGTTGGGCAGGGGAAGTAAGCACACAGATGGTAGATAGGCAAAGACTCTTGATGATGAGCCACTTTCTGGAACCACAGTCGCATGAGGGGGGACACTAATCCCCCTTTATGCAGTGCAGAGGCACGCTCTGTAACATTGCGGTTTATAGCAGAACCCTAGAATTTCACTGAATATTTAAGGCAGCAGAAGTAAGAGTAAGAGAGTGAGGATGAGGAGTGCCAGACAGGACAGTGAGAGAGAGAAAGATGATATAGGGAGAGAATGCAGGGCAGGGAAGGCGTGACGCAGAGTCAGCATCAGAGCACATCTACTGGAGGGGCGTGGGTCAGCTGCCATTTATGAAATATTTTAACGCAGTGGAGTCAAAGATAGCAGAAATGCTATTGTGCTACATTTTTCTTTATTAGTATTAGGCTAATTATGTGTTGTTATTATTATCATTATTATTAATATTATTATTATTAGGTACAATAGTTGTTGAGGCTATGTGGTAGTCTATGCAGACAGTACGCATTCACACATGCAAGACGATAATAAAAGGTTAAGGGCTGCCATGGAAACTGAACGCTATAAATGCGATAGTTACCCAAATCAGTGAATCAGAAATAGTTTATTACCTCTCAATAGTTTATTAAAAAACGATAAGGCCTGCTACTGATTGTAAACATTAGACAACAGCCTCACACTCGTCAAAAACACCCCTGAACAACATCACTGAAAGAAAAACGCAATCGGGCAAGAAGTAGCCACACGTCAGGGCAGCACTGACACAAGGCCATCCAGGCAGTCACGTAGCCTACAAAACACGAATACAAAACCCAGCAAACATCAATCAACAATTCATCTGCTTAGTAGGTCTTATATTGAAAGCCAGGGCTGGCAAGAAGTGAAATAAACAAAGGCTTACAAAGAGTTGCAGGCTATGAGTAAGCTGCTGAAACGTATCCTTCCATTTGTTTGCGCATTTGCATGTCAAGTCTTTCTCGAATGCAAGCTGCACCAACCTAGCCTTTCTCTCATGTAGCATTGTGCATTTGTGTTTCGAAAAAACATTTCTCATAGTGGAGAATGAATTCTCACACATTGCTGTTGATGCGCCAAACGTTAATGCATGTTTGAAAGCAGTCAACACACTGGGCATGGCACTCAATTGGATGTGGTACGTTGAGATGATGTGCTGTATAGTCCAGTTCCCCTCCAGCTTGCTTCTGTGACATTACAGTTGACTGCGACAGGTCGAGAATGTGCCTTACAGCTTTCACATCAAGGAAGTTCTGCTCACTCGCAAAGGCATCTTATGATCCAGATTTTCGTGTGCTCCTGAACATCCGACAGCAAAAACAAACTGCTGCATCTGCCTTCACACTGTACTCCAACCATTCTCTCTTGTGAAACTATTTACCAACAAATGATCGCCCCTTGCCATTGTAAACACTGTGGATACTGATTTGGACACAGTTTGGACAGGCCTGTCAGTCCCAAGATCATCGACCACCACTGTCCGCTGACTTGAGGGTCTTGGATGTCGTTGCTCCTGTGCTGCGCTGGGTAAGTCTGTAGACGGTCTGTAGTCAGCTAGCTTTCTTGGACAACACACACATAAGATGAACCCACCTGTATAAATTAAAATCATCTTGAAAAACGTTTCAGAACAGCAGACTCATGTAAGCCACCACTGTGGTGAAAAAAATGAAACCCCACCTTTAGGATTAGGCAAACGTAGTGGGAAACCCATTTCACTACTCCATTTTTAATGCTTCTGTCACTTGTGTCCAAGCCAAATTGTTCAACTAATATTAGAATATAAAATGCTGTTTAGCTCGTGTCTGTCATGTCTAATATGAATGCTTTTTAGGGAACATCTCCCCTGTTAAATCTCCCTGTTTTCTAAGCAATATTATTTTTTCCTCATTGCTGAAGATAAAGTGTGGCAAACACTATAAATGTATTCATTCACATTTTTGTTATATGGCGGCACTGTTTAGCCACAAACACATGTGGTGTCACATGCAGAAGGTCAACTAGGCAAACTAGCTTAAGTCCCTTTCAAGTGAACTCCCTCTAAAAGACAAGAAAAAACTGTTTTTTTTTTAAAGTGTTGTACCATTCTGTATGGGGAAACCTTGTGTTTAGACATGTATGATTCTGTATATAGAATCCTCAAAGCAGGAAAAGGAAGGCATCACAGAGAGCTATATGGATTATCATATATCCCACCTACACTTCTCTCTCTCTCTCTCTCTCGTTGCTCTCTCTCTCTCTAATGCACACACACACACACACACACACACAGACACACACACTTATGCACACAATAACACACACAAACACAGACACAGACACCTAAACAAACACACCTACAAACTGCAGGACTGTTAAGGTGCAAGGAAGGCAGACTTTGGGATGGTGGAAAGGCTGGGGTGAATGAGGCACTTGCTGGGGGACCAGACAAATCTGAGGCCTTATGCCTCATTTCCTCTCCAGATCACACCTAGCTTCTCTCTCACTCAAATAGATTTTCACCCAGACAAAATTGAACGAGCCAATCACAACCCTAACAAACACACAAACAAAAACAGCCATTCACTCCTCCACTGTGCGTCCCTCAGCAAGAAAAACACAGAAGACACACACTTGGTTTTCTCTTAACATTGTGATATTCAGATATGTTTGATTATGTATTAGGAATCTCACAAATGTCTGAGGCATTGAGCAGCAGTGTGTGGATGGATGGATGTTCTCTCTTCCCTCCGGTTTGCACTCCAGGGTCAACATATTACCAGGATGAGGAAGAGGCAGGAGTCTCTCAACACACACACACAGACATACACAAACATACACACAGACATACACACACAGACACACAAATACACACACACTGTTCTATGTAGAGGACAATTTTAGTAAGCTCATACAGCAGTATGTTTTTAATGGGATTACACCCTCTGACACATTCATGGCATAACTGCACATAAAAATGCTACCCTTGATGGGAGCATCTTAGGCAGCGAGGTCTGAAGATTCATGAGATTCAGCTTCACTTTTTTAACCACGTCCATAATTGAACTTGTGTGCTAGCTGTGCTCTGATGTGCTGTGCTGATAGATGACAGAAGCCTGCTAACAAACCACAAACAATCTGGATGTGAAGTGCAAATAACATCAGTTTTTTGTCTAATTACTGTAAGGCAGAGGTTCATTATAATTGCTTTTTATTTTATTTTATTTTTTTAGTTTTTTTGGAATAATGCTATAACCTAACTACAACAGTTTTGAGGTTTGGGTGGTTAAAGTAGTAACTGTATCTTGGGTGTCTTCTGTTCATTTCTGTGTGATGTTTTAACACATTTTGCCTGTGCTTACAATAATGTCACTGCTAATTGTACGGAAAAGAATTTACATAATTTAGCATGATCTAAGATTGCTAACTCTGATGTGCTTTGTTCATCTTTCTTTGTCTGTTTGTTTTGTTTGAAATTATTAAAATGTGTACCATGCCCTGGGAGGCCCAACAGACATAATTAAAAACAAATACAAAGCCTGAGCAGTCCAGAAGCCTCTCCAGCTCTCTTCCACTGCACACAGCATGCTAAAGAGAGACAAACACAAATAACAACAAGATCATTTGAAATAGTGACCAAAACTGATTAGAGACCAAAGGAGTCATTTGTTATGGAATCTGTGGAGGCTACAGACAGCGTGCAGTTGCTCGACTGGATGTAAAAGGATCTATGTTCATCAGAGCAAGGAAACAAGAACAGGCTGCATCATGGAGGATTCATCGACCTGGTGAGTCACTGCTGGACACAGTAATATACTCTAGGTAAACATGTCCATTTTTTTACTGAGCACTCTCTTTTGACTGCAGCAGAGAATGTCCTTGCTGTATCACAGCAGTGTGTTGTGTTCTAGGACAGGGAACGTCAGGATGATTCCAAAAATCTTCAACTGCAAGTGGGCTTGTCCTGTGTTCCTTTGCCAAACTGTTGAAGCACATTGAGATACATAGTAGTAGTAGTAATGACACTTGTGAAAATGTATGGGGCAGAAAGAGGGAGAACTGGAATCTGGAAATAATGGTGGGTCTTGGTAGAAATGAAATCTCCTGTGCGTACTCAGATCCATATGCGGCCAGGATATTACAGTTTGTATCACAGCTACCCTATATTGTGTTTATTTTTATCTTGCGTCTGACAGAGAGGAAGTGGTGGACAAGGTGAGAGGTAGAAGACTGACAGCGCCAAAGTGTTCCTGGCTGAGATTACACAGGTGTGAAATAGACCTGTCCTGTAGGACTCTCCCATCTATCAGGCCATGACTGGTGATTGCATAAAACACAAAAACACATGCAATATATAGACTGTGTGGCTAGTATATATGTGTCCATGTGGGTATATATGTTTGTGTTTTATTTCAATGTAATATACTGTAGAGTTTAATTTTTTTTCTTCAGCATAATTCATAGACAAAAAAGTTTATGTTTTTGTTTTCCTTTTATAACTTCCCATTGTTTTTTTAACAGTAAGTTCAACACAAACACAAAGTGTTGACTAATTTATTTATAACCTGTGGGCCTGCTTTATAATACTGTTAGAGTTTCTCTTTCTGTCTCACCGCCTCTGTGAGTGTATGGCTGTGGGTGTTTGCTGCTGCCACTGCAGCCTTTGATAAATGGCTTTCCTGTGCGGCCTTTTTGTTGCTCGTGCTGATAAAGCTCAGGGGTCGGACATAAATGTCATGCTAACAGTACTCGCCCGCGCTGGAATAAAAAAAAGAAAAATAAACAAAACAAGACATATCCTCCTCATACTTCTGCTGTCTCCATACACACAGAAGTTAGCTTCCAATGTCAGTGTGTTTGCAGGCCTGTAAATAGAGTAAATAGGTGCCACCAAGAAATCAGCCTCAAAGTCCTTAGGTAAGACTTTATTTTAATGGTCCTTTTTACAGTGTATCTATATATAACAACAACATGTAGCATTAAACACTTCCACTATACATAGGATGGATTGCCCTAATGTGGGACACTGCCTAATGTGGGACACCTAAGCTCCAGTGGCTCTTGCTCCTCCCTAAACAAATGAATGTCAGTGAAACCATGGTAAAAGTAAAGCTCTAGTATCATGTTACCAAAATCAGTTTACATTTGAACTGTCCAATCAGAAATTAGGGCGGGGCAATCATCAGACAAGAGGAACATGCTGTGAAAGCACCCACAAGGTCAGTGACGTAGACTTTTGACTAAATTAGTGTTAAGAGTATAAAATAATTAATATCAATACATTCATGCTACTTTTTATCCTAATGTATTTGTGAGATATTTGTTCATTATAAATAGTGTAGAATGTTGTATATTTATACTATATATTTGGTTTTCAATTGATTTTCTAACTGTCCCACTTTAGGACAAGTAGTGTCCTAATGTGGGACGGCATGATTAGCCTAATGTGGGACATTGAGGAAACTACAACCATGTCAAAAATGCCTGCTTTATATAACTACAGTGGTGATTTACATGTTTACAGTGATGATTTGTAGTGGGAAATGTCTTTATTAATACAGATATTTAAGGGAAAGTGATATTTGAAAAGTTGACAGTTGAGGACAAGGGACAACTTGAGGCTGCGCATGCGTGCGTGTGTTGAGGGGGGTGGTGGGGTCTTAAAGACAGCAGACAATGCAACTCAATATGGCATTTTATTCCATGAATATAGTGTTCACATTTTGAAATTGTATTTCAGATGGCAAAGGCTAGAAAGACAGAGCGAGCGGATAAGATGAGAAAAGGCCAGGGAAGAATAGCGAGAAAGAAAGACAGAGAGGATGAGACAAGAAAAGACAAGACAAGAAAACTGAATCAGTGGAAGAAGAACAGAATGAAAGGAGCAATAGAGGAGTACAGGCAGGTGATTCTGAATGGTGGGGTCCCTAACCTAAGACTACTGGCTAGGGCATGGAATGTCCCCAAGTCTACACTCCAGCGCAGGGTGAAAGGTGATGGTCACTCTGACCACACTATAGGAAGGAAGCCGATTTTAAGCAGGGAGGATGAGGAAGAACTTGCGGACGTAATATCTAACTTGGGGAAAATAGGATTCCCCATGAGGATGTCTGATGTGCAGCAGCTTGCAGAGCAGAAAGGGATCAGGGGATTCAGTGCAGCAAAGGGAAAAGCAGGGTACAAGTGGTTCAGGAGTTTTTTTAAAACGAAACCAGAATATTGGAATCAGGAAGCCCGAAGCCCTCTCAGCCAGCAGAGCAGCTGGATTCAACCCCACGGTTGTGGAGGCCTGGTTCCAGCAATACAGAGAGACAGTTGATCGACTGGGTTTGAGAAATGTTCCAGATCATATCTGGAACTGTGATGAGACAGGGCTCCAGGATCACTTCCTGTCTTCTAAGGTGGTTGCTGAGGTTGGGTCACTGTGTTTCGAAATCACAGCAGGAGAGAAGGGAGAAACATCTACCCTACTCGCCTGCATCAACGCTGCTGGTGGGTATGGGCCAAATATGGTCATCTTCAAGGGCAAAAGAATGAAGGCAAATTGGGTGTATGGGGTCCCCGAAAATACCTACCTGAGGATGTCGGACAATGGATGGATTAATGCGGAATTGTTCACGGAATGGGGCCACTGTTTCCTGAAAAGCCTGCCCAAAGACGATCCACAACCCCACTTGCTGCTTGTGGATGGCCACTCCTCCCATGTCTATAATATTGACTTTCTAAATTTAATGAAAGACAACAATGTGTATGTGTTCAGCCTTCCCCCACACACCACACATTACCTGCAGCCTGCAGATAGAGCTCTATTCAAGAGCTTGAAACATTTCTGGAGGCTTGAGGGACGAAGGGTCACGAGGGAGAGCGCAGGGAAGCAGCTTGACAAAGCCTTGTTCATGCCACTGTTTTCCAAGGCCTGGAGTACTGCCACACCTGAAAATGCCCAGGCTGGATTCCGCGGGTCAGGAATACACCCATTTAACCCTGATAAAATAGACAAAAGTCTTTTCATGCCATCGCAGACAACGGAGAGAGTCTTTGACCATGCATGTCCAACCCAGGAAGATGATGATGACTCCTTCCAGGTTATTCCAGGCCACACTCCTCGCTAGGGGTGGGCGGTATAAAAGGTATAAACGGTATGCGGTATAAATTTGGCCAACGGTAGAGATTTTGGGTTATACCTTCCTACCGCGATAGTTAATTGCGTCACCACAACAACCCAGCAAACATGCCCATGTGGGCCCACAGTGGGCAAGTGTGGGTTTACTGTGGGGGAGTGCGGGCAGGGCAAACCCACAGTAATCCCTAATGGGTCCCTAATGGGGTAGCCCATGTGGGACCCACAGTTGTTTTTCCCTTTGGGGCCCCACTTAGAGCTACCTGCGGGCAAACCCACTGTGGGCTTGCCCATACTTAGCCCACATCTACCCCGTAGGGGTAGCCCATGTGGGACCCACAGTTGTTTTTCCCTTTGGGGCCCCACTTAGGGCTACCTGCGGGCAAACCCACTGTGGGCTTGCCCATACTTAGCCCACATCTACCCCGTAGGGGTAGCCCATGCGGGACCCAGAGCTTATTTCCCCTTGTGGCCCCACTTATAGGGCTACTTGCGGGCAAGCCCACATCTACCCCATAGGGGTAGCCCATGCGGGACCCAGAGCATTTCCACAGGGCATAACAGAGGATCCTCATTGTATACAAGCACATACAATAAAACATTATAGTTATAGTTTACATTACATTTTACACAGTGGCGGCTGGTGGGTAAATGGAAGTGGTAAGTTATAAATCAGAGCTCCCTCGGAAGATTTTTTTTGACAGAAAACACTCTAAATTGGTGATTTGTAAGCTCTTGAGAGAGGTTTTCCGCTGTTGGAGCGCACACATGCGCAGTACGTCAGTCATTGAACGCACACATATCGGAGAATCTCGTCATCCTGGTTAGGCATGCACCTCCGCGATAACATTTTGACAAAACACAAAATAATGATGAGCTCTTGAGACACTCTATCCACCGCTATGTCTGAACCATTTCCAAAGAAATCACACAGTTTTGTTGAGAAGTATCAATTCAGATGTGCTATTTTCTGTCATATGTGTTTCAAAATGCCAGCGTTCTCACCACTTGACATACATACAGTAATTGGTTTCCGTATTCGTTTTGAGCCCTGCGTTAATGTCGACATTCGTTGTGCATTCTAAAAACAAAGCCATCATTCCCACGACACAGTTTTTCTTCATATGGACGTTAAGCTTTTCTAATTATTAATGCATCATGCAAATCATCTTCGGTGGTTGCAATGAAATAGCCTATTGTGTGTCGCAAAAGAAAAAAACAGGTTTGCAAAACTTCTTTTCAGATTAATCATGGACTGTTTATTTCGAGTGTTTAACCAGAATGCTACACTGTATTTTGTAATTTATTACCATAATGTTAAGGGACTTGTTTGAATTTAAGGTGCGACCGTGGGACATGGAATTGTAAATGAGTCGTACGCAAGACAGTCAAGACCATAACAAGATCCTGCTGCAACTGATGTGTCTGAACATAGTACCGGTAAGTCTATAAGTAATTTGTCTGGATAAAAATGACTCCAAAAACGCACAGTAGGCCATCTTCGATATTCGGCTTCACTCCACGCGACGCATATCTGCTACCAGGAATCTCCTCGCGCTTGTATGGTTTAAACATGCGTTCTGCTTGAATTCGTTGGTAATTGACAGTTGTGGCGGTTGGTCAGATAGAGAAGGAAAGCGTTTATTTATTGTAATTATTAGTTACAATTGTATTAGTATCTGAAATTTAATTAATAGTGTACATATATTTGATCATATTTTTATATTGATATTTTAATAATAATATTGTGAATATTACGTCGAGATTTAGAGTAGGATTTGCTAGTGTTTGTTTTTTATATAGGCTATAGTGTAGTTCAGCTGAATTAAAGACATTGGTGGCATTAACGGTAAGTAGCCTTCTCAGTACTAGAAAGCTAAATAGACTATATATATTTTAAAAAAAAACTACGGTAGTTATACGAGATATGTTTATGACAACTAAAACTAAAGCTGCTACATTAAAATGTATGTAACGTCATTGGACACGGTTCGTTTGCAACTGATAGGATCCCATTAGCTCATACGCCTGGCGACTAGCCTTCTTTTTGCTAGCGACATCTAGTGGCTCATTCGAACTGCAATCATGACCAATTAATAGGATATTCGCCGGTGTGTTATTATTGTCATAGAAAACATGGCTCAATTTGCTGGTGCGAGTTCAGTGACAAAATGGAGGCGAGTCCAAACCATTCTCCAAAAGCTTTCTTCGCATTAACAGAATAATGTTTCTGTTATTCATATTCATCAAAAATTATGGTTAACCAAATGAATATACATTTAGAAATTGCATTAGGCCTACATCACGTGTTCCCAAATATGACCCCATTCTCAATGTAATGAACTCTCAGTATCAAAGCTCTCAAACGTTCTTAACCCTTTTAACATTTCAACAAGGCCTTATCCATTCTAATTATGAACTTTATTTAGTTATGCTATGTATTATATCGCTTAAAACTAAAATGTTTGCCTTCTTCTGTTGTATTGCTTTTAGATGCAGTGCAAGATGGAGGCAGGATCCGAAGATCAAAAAATAAAACAAATAAAATTATTTATAATGACATGATTGCTGTTTTAATTGTATTACTAAACAGCTTGTGCTATGGGTATTGCATAGAGGTGCATGCGGGCTGTGGGTTAAGGGGTGGGGGGTATGGGTGGCAGCGGTGGGTTTACTGGGGGTTCATGGTGGGGGCTAATGGATTAATAATGGGACCCCTTGTGGGCTACTGGGGGTAGAGTGTGGGCAGGTGTGGGGTTTCTGAGGGTAGATTGTGGGTGATTGTAGGGATATGAGGACATAAGGGCCCATAGAGGGCCCATAGAGGGCCCATAATGGGCCCACTCAGCAAAATGTGGGCAAGCCCACACTCTGCCCAAACTGTGGGTTTGCCCACAGGGGCCCCGCCAGGGTCCATCAGTGTGGGGCCCACATGTGCCCACCATTTCACGACGTTAATGGGGCCCACAGTGGGCAGCCCACAGTGGGCCAGAACTATAGCCCGCAGTGGCCCCACTGTGGGCCCACATGGGCTTGTTTGCTGGGAAGGAAGAAGGAAAAATAGCTGAGAGCAGTGAACACATGGAATAGAAGGAGCTCGTAAAAAATACCGGCTCAACTTCTGTAATCTGGTCATGGTTTGGCTAGGAGGTGTCGGATACTGAACAGGAAAACATAATCTGCAGAATTCACGTTATTCTGACACGCCTATTTTCAAAAATGCTCATCTTCCGCGGATGTAACATTACTTACGGTCAGTTTGCTACAGCAAGTCAGCTACGTTGGAAAACCTTGTAAAAAAGTTCCAGTGCACAGAAGCTGTGAGAGAAGGGCAAAGGGGAGGGGGCGCGGGGGACAGCACCTCTGAGTCTCTCAAATGCAATGCACAAGTGGGCAATACTCTGCAATTAGTGAGCGAAGTCAGTCACACATAAGCTTCCTTCCCAATAACGCACATTTTATTCCTAACATTATATTTACAAGTTTATAATTCATGCACAATTTTTAATTGTGTGAAAGGCTAATAAAACAGGGCAATACAAAACGAGTAGGCGGTCACCAAGGTGAATTAGTCTTAACTCCTGGTCGGCAGTGACAGACGTGTTCGGGGATGGGAAAAACAGTATGTTGACTGTCGAGTTACAAACAGAAGGAGATGGACAGAAAAAGGTCAAAGCCATTAGAAGTGTAGAAACGAGCAAAAGATGAAGGTATGCAACTGTTCTCTCTGCATGATCACGTTATCCATGCCATGAATGAAGGGCTAATGTTAATCATGGTAGGCCTATAACTCTTACGTTTGTTAGCCTTCTTGATGCTACGATTGCTATACTCAACAATAAATCGGTCTTAGCTCAACAAACACAAGATCTAATTTCACCATAAGATTTGGCTTTGCAACAAAACGGTTACAAGTTTAGTTATTATTGATTTCCATAATTTGGGTTAACGTTGAGCCCTTTCATTAGCCAACAGAATGTTATTATGGTAGTTTCAACATTTGCAATTTGCCCGGGGAGTAATTCAGTGTAGAACCGCCACTGCTTTAGGTAATGCTTAATGAGGAGCCTGTCGTGCTGTTTCTTAGACAGCTACACCTACATTTGACTGACCCATCTGCGCCGACAGCAAGTCACTGACGACCCAGCTCTGTCCATTTGGCAAAGCGCACGGATTGACTGCACTCTCCCAACATCATAATTTCCTGTGCTATCATTCTCACGTGTTCATCTAGTTGTTTTGTGTGCGGATCCTGTGGAATACGACGTTATTTTGCTCGTTATATAAACGTGTTGTATATTTAGCTCAGTCCCGGTTTGCCTAACCTCTGGCTGAGCCAAGTTCCCACACGAAAATGTTACAATGTCTTATATCGTGTTTGGTGACGTTCAGAAATATTGACATTCAGCATTAGGAAGCTGTTACCAGTTAATACTGTTACATACCAAAGTATACCGTGATATATACCGTCTACCGTCTATGGTTCAACTTATACCGTGATATAAATTTTAGGCTATACCGCCCACCCCTACTCCTCGCCACCCTCTCCATGATGCTGTCCAGCCCGAAATCCCTCTGCCACAGCTTGCTCCACAGCCTTCTCCACAGCCTGACCCCTCCACCTCTGGCACAGGAAGTGGAAGTAGTCACAGAGCCAGACCTCTCCTTCATGTCCCTGGTTACTCTTCCAGTGAGGGAAAGGCCATCCAGTCCTCCATCATACGACCTGACAAGCCAAGAGCACTTCAATTTTGTGAAGGAAAAGAAGTAGAAGAGCAAGGCAAAGAAAACACCCAAACATTCCAAGATGCATCAGGTCCACCAGGATGCCTGCAAGGTCTGTGGTTTTCTGTATGGTGACACCAATGACCCAAAACTGAGAGAGGAGTGGGTGTCTTGTGAAGTATGCTGGAATTGGTACCATGACAGCTGTGCAGAGGAATCTGGAATAATTGAGGATAACAAGGCCTTCACATGCACGAGTTGCCTCTTTCCTGAAATGTAGGGTTGCCTCTTTCCAATGTCACACACACTCACACACACACTGACTCACTCACTCACACACACACACACACACAAGTGTTGGCTAGGTTGCTATCTAGTTGATAGCTCACATTTTATAGGCCTATCTGTTTATTATTGTCAATTTAGTTTAAACTACTGTTCACTATCATTCCCTGCTGCTTCATCTGTTTTCTATGCAATTTCCTATGAATTCATACAAATTGCTTTTATTAATAACTAACTAAAGAAATATAAACAACAAAAATAGTTACCTTTAAAAAGACTACCCAGTTGAATGAATTAATGTATCAAAATTGGGTGAATTGTTCAGTTTTCAGTTAGATTTTTTTTAATGTGACAGAAATGTGATGAAATAAATATTACAAAATGACTAAACATAAAAATAAATAATTTTGAATTACAGAAGTAGTACTTGTTTAATTGTT
Source organism: Coilia nasus (assembly GCA_027475355.1). Taxonomy (NCBI): domain Eukaryota; kingdom Metazoa; phylum Chordata; class Actinopteri; order Clupeiformes; family Engraulidae; genus Coilia; species Coilia nasus. The sequence goes on along the minus strand of CM050215.1, from coordinate 1,430,942 downwards.
TACTATTATTTATGAATGTGTACCATGGTTTAAACCTTTTTAACATTGACTTGAATGTGTCTCACATTAAGTGCAACATGCCATTTCATTGTCCCACATTAGGAAGCTGCTCATTTTCTGAGAGGCTTGGGCACAAAGAGCACTAAAGTCTGTATCATTTCTTTTATGAATGTTTTATCTGCATTTTGACTTTTGATTATATGAGGACACCCCCTGAGGATTTCAAAAAGGTATTGGATGGGAATTTGATATGTTATCTTGACATCACAATAATCTTCATAAGTTTGAAAAACTTGTCCCACATTAGGGCAATCCACCCTATCTAAACCTAAACCTAAGCCTAAGGTACACTGTAGTGCATAAAGTTAATTGTTGTTACACACCTTGTAACACTGAACTTTATGATGTAGATACACTGTAACAGGAAAAGTGTAACCACCTTAGAAGATCCTGGATTCTGATACCCTGGAATGTGTTTAACCGATTTCAGAGGAGACTGAACACAGACTGAAGGAGTGATACACCAACACTCAGAGCACTCACACACAGACCATGTGAGTGTTAGTGGCCCATGGACGTGTACATGGGTGCCACTGAGAGACTGTCTTTGGTGGTGCGCCACCAGTGATAAATCCAGCCCAGCTGGAGATAAGGACACTTTATCCATTAGGATCATGGAACAGTCCTTTGTGCTGGAAGGCAAAATTTGGGTTTTTGAAAGAATCCTACCATACGGTCAACAAAGACCCCTCCATTTGCGTACAGACACACTCTCTAGCACACATACAAACACATGCACACACACGGACACACACAGTATATTCCTCCTTTCTTCCAACTCTTTTTGACATACATTATAAATGACCCCATCCATGCCTGTTCTTGCACTCCTTGTTCTTGGTTGCCGTTTCTGTTCTTGTTTTCGTGTTTTCCTGTGTTCTATTTCTGCCCGGGGCACTCCTCTCCTCACACACGCCTTCTCAAGCCTGTGTGTGACACGTCTGTCCAGAGTAACACCTTCTGTCTTGCTGTATCTTTTCTCTTTCTTTCATCCTTCTGTCACTCCCTTACATACTCGTACATTTTCTCTCTCACTCTCTCTCTCTCTCACTGCAGCCTGCACCGTATGATGCTACAGTAGCTTTCTTTTGCAAATTCTTTTTTAGTTTTATCCTTCCTATTTCAACTTCTTACATTCTCTCTCTCTCTGTCTCTCTCTTTCTCTCCCTCCCTCTCATGCTTTCATTTCATTCATTCATTTATTCCCTTATTTCTCCCACTTTCCCCTCTGCCTACATGTTTTATCTCTCTTTCATTCTCTTCTCCTCTTGCTCTTACTGTCTTCTTATCTAACCCCCCCTTCTCGCTACCTTCCAGTATTGATCTGCATCTCCATTTCTCTTCTTTTTCCATTCTCCTCTTTCCTTTCTCTCTCTCCCTTTGTCATCCCTTCTCTGTCCTTTTTCTATGTCTCTGTCTTAATCCATATCTCTGTTTTTCTCTTGCCTTCATTCCTCCTTTCTTTCTCATTGATTACCTTTCTGTCCTCCTAAACAGACATGCGGTGCACCTGAATCCTGCAATGGGGAGTGGCTGTCCATTTTTCAGAGAGGAGGAGTCAGTGACCTATTTGTTTTTACACTGCAGTAGGTTGAAGGGTCTCTTTGAATGGTAGGGTATGCTTGAGAGTGCTGGGGCATGCTTTTTGTCAGTCGTTTTTTATTAGTGGCCCAAAATACAAACCAGGACGTCTGTCTTTTCAATTTTCTTACTGGGGACAGCGAAGTTGGCCATATGGCTGACCCGCAAGAAGTAAATGCTGGGCATAGGCTCAGTTGTGGGTTTGGGTTATTGCTGTTGTCTTGCTTTTGGAAATGGGTGGACTATGTTTTGCTGTTTGTATGGCTCTTTCATTCATGTATGATTGGTAGATGGAGCTTGAATAAAGCAGTTTTAAATCTCCTCCCATGCCTCCTCCCTTCCATCTTTCTCAGCAATCCTTTTTTTTTTGTTTTTTAAACCTGAATACATCTTTTTCCCGTTCTCATTCTTTCTGTCTTTCTCTCCTTCCCTGCTGCTTTCTTTATCATCCATCTCTCTTCCTACTCCCTTTCTCACCCCCCCCCCCCCCCCACCTTTTAGCTTCTCTTTTTTCTGCCACAGCCTCAGTTTGTGTTTGATTTTATATGGCTCTCCTCTCTCTTGCTTCCTGTCATCCTGCTGGCAGATCTTGGTAAATAGCAGATGAGGAGTCTTTGCTCTCTGTGAATAATGTCTCCCACGTCCGCAGGAGAAAAACTTGAAGTGTGAGTGAGCACTTATGCGAGCCCTTGACTGTGGGCGGCAGAGGTGATATATTGTTTCATTAGAACCTTGGAAACACACTGTTTCTTCTTTCGCTCTCCCTCTTTCTTCCGCTGTGTCCTCGGCCCACACTACCCAACACATTAGATGAGCCGCCGCTGCCTTTAGGACCAGGAATGCCTTTCATTTGCATCTGGCCGTCTGTCGCTCTCACTCTCCATCTTACTTTCAAAGCTGCCGTGACTTCTTTGGTGAGGGCAAGTAAAGCAGACCGGTCGCAATTATTTAAATCACATTAATTTGTGTCACATTCATTTATGTCGCATTCATTTGTGACACATTCATTCCAGTGGCTTGTTTAACCTTCATGTCAAAGCGGTCTCAAAAAATAGGACTTGTGACCAGACAGTCATGAAGAGAGAGAGAATCTTGAAGTGTCATGACTGAGGGACTCAACCTGAGTGGAGCATGTCATATCTCTATTTAGAGTATTTAAGGGAACTCACAAACCGCAAGTAAAAAAGATGATATAGAATGCTTAATAATAAAATTGCACACAAAACAAGATTTTACAGATACACATCGAGTAAGAGAGTCCATACAGATTTATCCTGCTTTGAGGGTCACATAGTTAGTGGCACACAGAACCATCAACCATCAACAATAAAATACCCACCATAAACACAGCACAGCAGAAAGAGAAGTGGGAGACAAAGAGAGAGAGAGAAAAGGGGAGAGAGAGACACACAAACACAGAGAGAAAGAAGCCATAAAAACAAGCCATAGTCCTCCAGAAAGAACACCCAAGGAACCAGGAGCTCAGCCATTTCACATTACAGCTTGGTGACCTGAGAGACAGAGCGAGAGGGAGAGGAAATCAAAAACAAATGCATCAGCATAGCATTTCATGTTTCTGTGAAGGTGTGTGTGTGCGTGTGTGTTCCTGTGAATGTATGTGTGCACATGTATGTGTGTGTGTCTGTGAATGTGTGTGTGTGCACGTGTGTGTGTGTGTGTGTGTGTCTGTGCATGTATGTGTGCACGCATGTGTAAATTTTATGTGTGTGCGCGCCTGTGTATGTTTGCTATACTGTCAGGTCTCCATCACTTCAGAGCAGCAGCAGCAGCAGCAAAAGTGGATGAAAAGGAAGCATTTGGGCAGGAGACGGACGAGGGAGTGGGTTGAAGGGAAACACTGAGCCCACCATGGCAGGAGCCTGCCAACAAGTATTTATAGGAACGCACATTGCGAAGCCTCTGCTGTTATACAACTAACACTGCAAAAAAACACAACACAGAGAAAGTAGAAAAACACACGGATGCTTGCACACACACACAAATGTGTGTGTAGCAGTACACATGCGTATTGGCATATATTCACACACGTACATTAACATATTTACAGAGCACACGTGCATACAAATACACACATGGACACACACACACACACAGGCACACAAGGGCACACATATACAATGAATGTGTATGTTTATGTAGTTCTAGTAAGCATGTTTCCACAGAGTTTGACTGTTTATGTTTATGGTGTTTGTCTTACATCCAGAATTTTATTTACTTAATCAAAAGCAGCCAGATAAAGCATGGATGTCTGTGTGTGTGTTTGTTTGTGTGAGACTGTGTGTATGTGTGTGTGAAAGCATGAATAGGCGCTAGAAGGATAAGAGCCCAGCATTAACTTGCCTCAAAGAGGCATTTTTAAATGCTGATATATACAGACGCGGAGCTGAGTGCACAGTGCTCGGCAATGGCATCAGTGGGACATTGTGAATGTAAGAAATATCAGCGGGCAGTGTTTATCATACCCTGTTAAACCTTGAAGAATGTGTTTATGAAGAATGTGCTGCCATCATTATTGTCTCATTCTTTCCCTTTTCTACTGTAAATTACGCCCTCCTGCCTGCATGCCTGCCTGGACTCGTTCGATGGAAATATACTGCTCTGATTATTCTGTGCAAAACATCAAAATAAACAAACATAATGTTCACAGGACTCTCTCCCTCCCTTTTTCCTTCTCTCTCTCTCGCTCTTTGTCTCTCCCTGTTTTTTATGTGAGGGTGTGCTTCTTACTCTTTACTGCTCTCACTCTATGTGTGTGTGTGTGTGTGCGTTTGTATCTATGCGTGTGCTGTGTGCACTTTTGCTTGTTCCTGTCTACTCATGTGTTGCACATCAATATGCACACATGTAGCCATGCGCATCCATGTAAATGAGGCTGGAATGCACGCAGGTTCATTTTCTGCCTTACAAACGCCCCAATAAATACAAATGTGTTCATATGTATTCACTTAGCATCAATCTCAGCAAATAAGCTAATATGAAACACCACACAGCAGACCGTCAGCTGCTTCACTTAGCTTGAGTGTCTCCACATTGTATCCATAATGATCCCTGTATTCATGCCTAATGTCAGCCTGTAGGAAGTAATCATCAATAACACCTGAATTTTAAAGACAGAGTACATGCATTGCAGGTTAGTAGAATCAAACAATAGCTACTATATGGTTAGGGCATACTGCTTAGAACAGAAATTGTAAGTTATTTTGAAACACTTTATATTACTCTGACCAGACAAAAAGTAAAATTTTAATGGTAAATGAAAGAATTATGCATGGAACATTACTCATGGTTTACATTACCAGCTCAAATTCCTAATTCTGAAGTGATTTTTACTTGGCACAAACGATATTATACCCTGATCTAACTCATTTTCTGTGGCTCTGTCAAGCTTGTTTTAAGCTGTTAAGTGCCATCTTGGATGGTGTTTGCTGGCAATCTCACTGTCACACCAGTGACGCCAGATGACATGTTTACAAAAGATATGCTGCGGGTTATAAACCCATCACAAGGTAATTAACTTTGGCACTACACACACACACACACACACACACATTTACATTAAAGCTATCCGCAGCCACCAGATGTTTCTGAAGAAACATGAAACACTAGCACACCGTATTACTGGCAGTGTAGAGTGGTTGGTAGTGCAGTTTCAATACTTGATAACTTATATGTCTAATTTCTGTTGTAAATCTCCTCCTTGGTTAGCATTAGCATCCCGCTAGCAGCTGAAAGACAGCCCAGTAGGCGATTACAGTGTTATAAGCTATTGGCAGAACCACCAATGTACAGGTACACAGACAATCATGGATCCAAAGACACACTGCAAAAATTGCCCTTCCAAAAAAATACAATTTGGGGAAAAGGTTACTTATTTTAAGCTAAAGTATCTGCCCATGTAGCAAGAAAATTGCACTTGTTAAGATTTCCTAAAAAGCTAAAACTATAGAGAAAAAAAAAGTCTTGATTAAAAAAAAGTTTTTGTGGTAAGATTTTGTGGTAAGATGGTAAGACTAAAGGTCCTATCATGCTGGGGCGCACTGTGCATTCACGACATGCGCATGGTGTCATATACTGTGCCAGCGCATCATTTATTTTTTCAGGCAAAAAATCACGTTGTCTAGATAGCAGATGACACTGCGCCATCACGGCGCAAGACCTAAATATCCATCCCCGAAGATAAACTGGTCATGCACGAGCAGATCGGTCTACGCTCCTGATGGAAAACACGCCATCGTAATAGCAACAGGCCATGGGCAAAGCGCGGCTGGCTTAGGGAATGAGAGTATAAACTCTGATTGGTTTTTACATTACATTACATTACACTTGGCAGACGCTTTTATCCAAAGCGACTTACAATAGAGGACATAATCACAGCGTACAACACTTGCAGATACAAAGTGCACAAGAGATATACAGAGCAATAAGTGCAAATGCCAACTGGGGTAAAAAAAATATATATATTTTATTTTAAGTGCATTAGTAAAGGGTCAAGCACACACACAACATGCACTGTCCTTTAATTTTTAAATTAATTTTAATTTAAATTTAAATTAGTAATTTTTTTCGCTGTGAAGCCAAACGACACAAGGCCAGCCTGTGCTGTTTTTTTTTTCGGTGGCATGGCGGAAAGTTTAGGCAACCTACGCATTATTTTTGCATTTCTAAAAACGCATTACAAAATGAAGGAAGATTGATATAAGATAGGAGGTAGACGAGAAGTCTTCTTCGGACTGAACTTCTTCACGTTCGCAAGCCCTCATATTTCAGATTTGCGCGCATAGTGCTGTGATGGTGAATCAATATCACGTCGTAATTCAATACAAAGATGGCTGCATGGTGATCGTAAATAAAGCGAATTTTATTTATGTTTATATGGTGATATATTTAAGCTTATCATGGTAATATGACATATTCGAGAAGCCTCCACAGTAAATGAAATTAGCTTCTTTCATTGGAGCCTGAGGGTATGGGAGCTCAGCTCCCATTGGCTCCCACGTAATTCGAACTATGGTTGCAAGTGAAGGAGGTAAATACGTACCCTTGACGTAACTTGCACAGTTAAGAGTAATGTCTGTACCAAATCAAAATAGCTGAAGCTCTTACACAACAATGTCTAAGTTTAACCGTGCTGGGGTTCTCTAGGTAGCTAGCTAGGTAACGTCTCTAGTATTAGCCCAGTAAATGAGGTAAATTGGTGCACCGTCTTGCTTACGCAAAACAGACGCCCATTGCATCCTAGGTATCACTGACAAGGGAAACATTCGTGGTCGCATGGCTGTGTCCATTCTAGTATTCTATTCAGCTCTATGGACTTACCTTCCAATTTCCCACCAACGGACCTCTTCCCATTCACACACCGTCTTCAGGGGACGGGGTAACTTGGCAGATAGGCAGTAGAAGAGTTGGCGGGGGGGCCAGGCAGGCACCAGCCCAACTGTCAATCAGAGGCAAGCTACCAATAGAAATCCACCCTTTCTCCTCTTTAAGATCCCGCCCATCGCGTTCAATTGAACTTGCAAGCAAACGTTCTTGGTTTGCAAAAGATTTTGGGGCTCAAAACTTTTCGACTTGCAAAGAAAACTTTGGCTTGCAATCAAAGATTTCAAATTTAAAATGAAAGAAAATCAGAACTACATCCCAAGTCAGTGTGAGATAAGTTATCGCTGTCGAACCTAACAGGCAGAAAATAGACCCTTGCTCTTGATAGATTGATAATAGCGCAGGCCTACTTACACTACATCTGCCTGCCCACGACGCAACTTGTATGGGTTGGTGTATTCATCTGTCGGTTGTATCAACCCGACACGTACGTCATGTCTACTGTATTCATGCATGTTGACACAGACAATTCTGCTGTAAACTGAGGATCAGTCATCTGACATTGGATCTTGGAAAAAAACAATGGTTTGCGACTGTGCTAGTGAATGTTCCACTGACGTCCTCGTCAGTCTCATCCACACAAAATAAGAAACAAAAGAGAATAATTGCCAACCCAAGATGACATTGTCTGGGAGTCCCAGAGGATTCGAATCACAGTCACAAACAGTAGACTGACTCATCAATAATGCTGAGCCACTGGATCTCGCGCTGTACCACAACCACCCACCGTTAGTGTCTGTGTCACCAATATATTTAACAATGATGACATCTCTTGACACAAGTTAACATACTATATAGTACAACCATGTTAACTGGTGATATGCAAGCCAACATATAGCAAATGCTGTGAATCCAAGGTTCATTCTTCCCATATGCAGGCCTAACGAACCTAGGTTATTAGCACAAACCTAAACGTTTAAGGCCATGTAGACGAGCAAACATCTTGTATACAACGAACACTACTACACGCCGAAGAACCTGGCATGCAGGACATTTTCCTCCAAGCATATTCCGAAATCCTACAATATGTAGGCTTTAAGAAAACTCTAAAACACAGCAATTCAGCATGGGCATTCAGTGTCTGCCTGAGTACATCTCATTATCGGGGTGCAAGAAAGTAGTCTTTTCATGTAGTTTGGGTGATGGTCATTTTGAGTTTAAATTTGACAAACGGCCAATACAGGCACCATTTAGGTTTGTTTGAATTCATCAGCAAGAAGGACACTTTTGCCAAGGTCTTGAAGTTATAATGCAAAAGAAATACAAAGAGTAATACTTCAGTATGACAATATTTATGACAGTTTGTGAAAAGGGATATTTTCACAGTATGTGAACTTGTGTCAATTGAAGTCAGTATTGCAGTATATTACAGTGAGTATGCGGCTTTGTCAGCAGCTCGTGGCGCAGCAGGAACGAACACAGGTCCCGTACATAGTAAACTGCGTGGTAGCTTTGTGTTTCTAGTTCGAGTCCTCTTTGGATCATTTATTCTGATTTCATGTGAATTCTGTTACTGTTTATGCAGCATGTTTCTTTTTGTGTGTGGAGAAGACTGGAGTAGTCGTTCGTTAGATTTTCATTGTTCTGAAAGAATGAGCTGTTTTCAAAGCATGAATGAGCAGCGTTTGCTTATTTACTTGTGATATCACCAGTTAACATGGGCGTTTATGTTTTCACCTATGTTAACTTGTGTCAAATGAGGTCAGCATTAGATATGTACCAGTCAGAAAGACGACAATCCCAGCGATTCGTGGCGTAGTAGGATGGAACTCAAACTAGCACCAATGTTGGCTGTCGTGAACTCCTCTCTTTGGTTCGAACCCCCTCCCGTAAACCACTTTTAACCCTGTGAGACCTGAACTATGAAAGAATGGTTTGGATATGAACTATTTATTTGGCCCTTTGACAAAATGTTTAAAAACAAATTACAAAAATAAATGCTAAGTATATTTTTTTGTTTGTATCACATTTGATACTACAGGTATTAAATGCAATTTCTGACGATATCATAATAGGCACTTAGGGCATTGTGGCACTAGTAGGAACTGTGCCATCTGTAAAGTAATTAGCCATTCAGTGTTTTAATCCTTTTTCTCTTCAAACAGCCATCTTTTTCCATACTTTTCTTCATTTTCGCAATGTTATTTCTAAGTAGAACATGAAATGAACATAACTGAACTCTGAAATTCTAACAAACGGAAGAAATTTGTAAAGCATCTCAAGACCTTTAAACATTGCCTTGTCAGTCTCCTTTCTTCATACCTGCCAACCTTGGAAAAAAATTTTGAGTAGCAACTTACCGCGGCAGTGCAGCGTAGCGCGCCACTACGGCACAGCGCACCACTACATGGCCCAAAGCTTTTCCTGATCAGTAGGCCTATATTAAGTTTACATACTCACTTGTCACCAGATGTGCCACTACAGATTTTGAGCCCTATGACAGAAAATAATTTTAGCCCCATTAAACAAGCATTTAAGTGTGAGGACATTTTATTTTGATATCTTTTGACATTTACCAACATACTGCAGAAATAACAGAAAAACCAAAGGGCTTTCAGATTCTTTTAAACAGACATTGAAATTACAAATAACTGAAAACTGCTATGTCCCTTGGACAGATATCAAACAAAACAATAAATAACTGAAAACTGCTATGTCCCTTGGACAGATATCAAACAAAACAACAAATAACTGAAAACTGCTATGTCCCTTGGACAGATATCAAACAAAACAAATAACTGAAAACTGCTATGTCCCTTGGACAGATATCAAACAAAACAATAAATAACTGAAAAATGCTATGTCCTTTGGACAGATATCAGACAAAACAAAAACTAACTGAAAACTGCCATGTCCCTTGGACAGATATCAGACACACATGAAATAACTGAAAATCTTAAAACACAATATTTTTACCCCAACCAAAGGTAAGTTTAAGCAGATACAAATTTGACTGAGAATGAGATTCAAAGTCCAAGGTCTTCATCATTCCTCGTAGCTGTGGCACTTCTCCTTGACAGCTTTGCCTCGTAGCCTGCTGACTTGGCCTTTCTCAGGAGAGCATCACTGAAGTTGTCCATGTGACAAACAGTCCCCTTTGCAGCCATGCTCACCTTTCTAGCCACCAAAGCACTTACAAGATCAGTGCCCATGCTTGCTCTATACTGGGTCTTGTTTTTGCCAACAAGACTAAAAATCCTCTTGTTTGGAGTTAACATCAGTGAGGATCTAAGCTGGTCTGAACTAGGGGTGGGCGGTATAGCCTAAAATTTATATCACGGTATAAGTTGAACCATAGACGGTAGACGGTATATATCACGGTATACTTTGGTATGTAACAGTATTAACTGGTAACAGCTTCCTAATGCTGAATGTCAATATTTCTGAACGTCACCAAACACGATATAAGACATTGTAACATTTTCGTGTGGGAACTTGGCTCAGCCAGAGGTTAGGCAAACCGGGACTGAGCTAAATATACAACACGTTTATATAACGAGCAAAATAACGTCGTATTCCACAGGATCCGCACACAAAACAACTAGATGAACACGTGAGAATGATAGCACAGGAAATTATGATGTTGGGAGAGTGCAGTCAATCCGTGCGCTTTGCCAAATGGACAGAGCTGGGTCGTCAGTGACTTGCTGTCGGCGCAGATGGGTCAGTCAAATGTAGGTGTAGCTGTCTAAGAAACAGCACGACAGGCTCCTCATTAAGCATTACCTAAAGCAGTGGCGGTTCTACACTGAATTACTCCCCGGGCAAATTGCAAATGTTGAAACTACCATAATAACATTCTGTTGGCTAATGAAAGGGCTCAACGTTAACCCAAATTATGGAAATCAATAATAACTAAACTTGTAACCGTTTTGTTGCAAAGCCAAATCTTATGGTGAAATTAGATCTTGTGTTTGTTGAGCTAAGACCGATTTATTGTTGAGTATAGCAATCGTAGCATCAAGAAGGCTAACAAACGTAAGAGTTATAGGCCTACCATGATTAACATTAGCCCTTCATTCATGGCATGGATAACGTGATCATGCAGAGAGAACAGTTGCATACCTTCATCTTTTGCTCGTTTCTACACTTCTAATGGCTTTGACCTTTTTCTGTCCATCTCCTTCTGTTTGTAACTCGACAGTCAACATACTGTTTTTCCCATCCCCGAACACGTCTGTCACTGCCGACCAGGAGTTAAGACTAATTCACCTTGGTGACCGCCTACTCGTTTTGTATTGCCCTGTTTTATTAGCCTTTCACACAATTAAAAATTGTGCATGAATTATAAACTTGTAAATATAATGTTAGGAATAAAATGTGCGTTATTGGGAAGGAAGCTTATGTGTGACTGACTTCGCTCACTAATTGCAGAGTATTGCCCACTTGTGCATTGCATTTGAGAGACTCAGAGGTGCTGTCCCCCGCGCCCCCTCCCCTTTGCCCTTCTCTCACAGCTTCTGTGCACTGGAACTTTTTTACAAGGTTTTCCAACGTAGCTGACTTGCTGTAGCAAACTGACCGTAAGTAATGTTACATCCGCGGAAGATGAGCATTTTTGAAAATAGGCGTGTCAGAATAACGTGAATTCTGCAGATTATGTTTTCCTGTTCAGTATCCGACACCTCCTAGCCAAACCATGACCAGATTACAGAAGTTGAGCCGGTATTTTTTACGAGCTCCTTCTATTCCATGTGTTCACTGCTCGCAGCTATTTTTCCTTCTTCCTTGTTGTGGTGACGCAATTAACTATCGCGGTAGGAAGGTATAACCCAAAATCTCTACCGTTGGCCAAATTTATACCGCATACCGTTTATACCTTTTATACCGCCCACTCCTAGTCTGAACACATCAAGAACATCACGAAGACTGCAAGACAGCGGCTCTTTTTTCTGAGGCGGCTGCATAAATATGGCATGGACAGTGGAATAACCACCAATTTCTACCGCTGTACCATTGAGAGTATTTTGACTGGTAACATCACAGCCTGGTATGGAAACAGCAACGCCCAGGACAGGAGAGCCCTCCAGCGTGTAGTCAGGTCTGCTCAACAAGTCATACAAACTGAATTACCCAGTATACACTGTCTCTACAATCAACGCTGTATAAGGAAGGCAAAACGCATTATTTCTGATCCCTATCACCCCAGTCATGCACTTTTCACCCTACTACCTTCTGGCAGAAGATACAGGAGTATACGGACCCATACCACAAGATTAAGAGACAGTTTCTATCCACAAGCCATAAGGCTGCTTAACCTCCCTGAACTGCCCTCATAGAGCCTTTTTTACTCCTTTTTTCCCTCCCCTTCAACTACTAATTTTTATTTTTTATTTTTTTTCTGAGCAAAACAATTTTTCATTGCTCATAAATGGAAATTTATGAAGCGCATGACAATAAAGTCCTTGTATCCTTGTATCCTTGTATCTCGCAGTCAGCATTGCTGTGGAAAACTACTAGTATTCCAAGCATGGCTGCTGAAAGGTTGGAGAAGACTGGCTGGCACCCCCTTTTCAACTGTCCAACGTCTCTCCAGGCCTCATCAATGCGCTTCTTGAGGATGGTGTCCTCAAAGCTGGTGGCGTGATACATGCGGAACTCATCCTCTACCTGATCCACAGTGATTTTCTCAGGCAGAATAGAAGGAAAGCGGCTGATGAAAAATGAAAATGAGAGAAAGGAATTTAACAGACTGCCTCTTCTCTATGTCTGCCACAACAGCATGCTTAAGCAGCACATCCCCAAATGGAAATTTGGAAATTTGGAAATTTGGCCTCAGTTCTAGGTTACCCTGGCTTTGGATGAAGGTGCTGGTGTCATAGCCAATTTAGAGTTCCTCATCAGGGAGCTGCATTTCCCTTGTGATGGCTGGTTTGATACCAGTAGAAATATCACAGCCTCAGGTTTACAGATCGAAAGCAATATCTTTTGCAGTTGAAGTTCCAAAGTTGGAAGCAGGATATGTATGCATGGCTCCTCTTTTTGAAGCATCTTGTTGCCAATATCAAAAATAGGTATGGCCCTCTGTAGAAAAAGAGTATAGACCTTTGACATGGGACTGGTAAGGAACTGATGTACCTTTTCAGGTTTTGTCAGATCCCCTTTCTCTTCTTTCTTGGTTGTTTCAGATTTTTCTTTTCCTTTTGCAGCTTTCTTTCCAATTTCTTTTTGTTTGAAGAGGAAAGTTGTCATCTGTGCTGGAGAGGATGTGGGCACCTTAAGAAGGCTGGAAGAGAACAGTTTGGGCTGCACTGTTGCTGGTAGACTTGTGGAGGGTGTGGATTTTTTAACAGGACCAGCAGCAGACTTTGGCATGCTGGAGGGAACAGAGGTCTTCTTTTTCTTCCCTGCATTCACCTCATTTTCAAAGAAAACTGTGAGAGCATCCCACTGTTGCAAAAGAAAGTTTACACACTGCCCCAGAGAGAGCCATCTGGTTGAAGCCATCTTGAGGATCTTCCTCACTTCTGTATTGCACATGACCTGAACATCACGCAGATTTGACTTCCTCTTGCTGCTTTTGTCCAGATAGTAGTAAATGGTGATGAGAAAGTCTTCCACATTCACACCAAGTACCCTGGATGCCCTTTCTGCAGCTAGGTGCATCAGGTGGCAGGGACAACCAATTAAATAGATGTGCGGATGCTGTGCCTTTAAAAAAGCTGCTACACCTTTCCCCAAACCTTGCATGACGGCAGAATTGTCAGCTGCAAGGCTAATGCAATTTGACCATGGTATGCATCTTTGTTTCAGCTCTCTATCAAGTAGATCAAATATAGCTCTCCCTGTAGATTCTCTCAATTCACAGACCTTAAGTAGCATAACAATGACCCTACCGATACTGGCATCAAAAATCCTAACTACATTTGGGTACATCTAAATGTCATCCATGTCTGTGCTGCCATCTGTGGCCAGGCTGAATACAGACTTTTTCATCATTTCTGTGAGACACTCATCGTCATGTCTTGCCAATGTCATCATTATGGAAGTTGTTTTCGTTCTACCGCAGCCATATTGTTTTGCGATCTCACTGTCAGGAAACATTTTCCTGAACAGTGGGCTGGCATGATCTGCCACAGCTAATGGTATGTTGTGTTCTGCTAGGTGTGTTGTATAAAATGTTTCTGCTCGTATAGCTCTGAGGTCCTGAGATTGTATGAAGAAAGAATTCAATTTTGGCACTGAATCTGTGGCAGCTACTTTTTTTGAATGTTTTTTGCCCTCCACATGGCGTCGACAGTCTGCAAACACACACACACACACACACACACACACACACACTCTCTCTAAGTCTTTTTTTCATAACTATACTGGTAGTCTTGACAGTAAAAGACATCAGGCAAATAGTTTCTTTCACTCTTCCTCTTGCTTTTCACTACACTTTGAACTACTCTACATACCAAAAGTGAATATTACATGGTATACATGAATAAGGGAAATTCCATGGAAAATGATCATTTTTGTCACGTTCATAACAGCAATAAGATGCAATGATATGGTGTGCTGGAAATGATTACATGAATGTGAAGCATTTACTATTTTTGGCTGTAGAACTTACATGAAAACTGTACAAAACATTTTATGTAATAATTTGCATCATACAAATACCAAGGAATTTTAGTGATGTTATGTATGTGACAAAAAGTCAATTTTCTGTGTAGCAGCTCATAAACATTAATTTTTAATTAATTTCATTCGAAATTTTCTGCTTCAATATTGATACCTAAGTGTAATGAATGTTGTCATTTATGAATAAGCATCACCAGCTTAATATCCTTATATAGCTTTATTTGGAACAAAGATGGGCCTGTGTATAGAAATATTTTTTCTATGTTAATAATATTATTACCTGTAGCTCCTTGATGGCTAACATCGAAATCATAATTGCACACTGTGCAAAACGCGTGGTTAGGCAGTTTAGAGGGGCGGAGGCATGGCCATTGCTCCTGATACTTCGCCAGGAACCTCTGAGGGCCGAAGACTCGTTTTTTAGATTTCCCTGTCTCTCTCTCTCTGTCAGTATCCTCATCTGATGCCATTAACTGCAAGGCACACACATACACACATGACACTCCTTGTGTTTTTCCTGGTAGGCTACCTACTAAGTATGCATGAAAACAGAACTTAGTTCGCTGCTCATAGGAATCTAACATGCATGTGTAGTCGTCAGTCGACCACACTTTCTCATTTTATAGTATGCAATATTGTTTTGGTCAAATGTCAAAACAAGCTGGAGCATATATTGCCATCAGCATGGCTCTAAATTAACACCCGCTAAGTTAAATATGATTTTGGCGGGTAGAAATGGAAACTTACTAGACAGTTTGGCTGGTGGTCACTGAAGTAAATTGTCAGTTGTTTGTCCTTACCAGAGAGTCTGAGAACGCGTTCTCTATGGTGCTAATCAATCCACTCCTAGCCGTAAACAGATATCCTACATTTCCCATGAAAACTGCCATGACGTTGCATACATCCATTGGCTGCGCGCTTGCATCGTGCGTGATAAGCTACTTTCGTTTTAACTGCCTCCCGGCTCTCCGCCTGTAGCCCACTTGAAGTGTTCACCACTGGTTGCTGTCTAATGCGGTTACACAAGTTTCCTGCACGAATGCACAGACGTAATCAATTCACCTTGAGTTCGGCAGAGAATTTTTAATAGAGGTCCGTAAACGGACTCTGATTTCAGCTTTTCGCGTATTTTGAAGTGACAAATAATAGCAGCGTAGTTTGATGTCTAAATGCGTATCTGATACACAAAATGCGTAAAGGTCAGCAGGTATGTTTCTTTTACTTTGCCAAATGGTAAGCGTGGAAGCAGTTTCGATCCTTGTTCAGACAGAGGTGGACACCACATTTCCCACAACACACATGGGAAAAGCGAGGCGAGCCTTTGCAGTGCTTGCATCTTTGTCGTTTGCACCACGTTGGGAAGTGGTCAACCCCATCTTTCCTCACATCAGCAGGCACACCACGCACTTGCTTCCTCTGTGGTGGGATATGAGATGGTGATGATTGTGGTGAGCTGAAGGGAGAATGTGATGTAGAGGAAAGTGGAGAGGACATTGGCCTACCGGGCCTGGGCTTTGGTTTTCCGGCACTTGTCAAGCAAGTGCCAACTGAGGCCTGAAATCTTCTGAGTGGCAGGGCATCTTTCTTCTGGTTGTTTACCCGCAGGTCTCTTCGGTACAGTATCCAGGCATTTATCAGTGCCACAGTGACACTGTGCCACCAAATCAGCAAGTACCATCTTCTGGTTCTCAGGGTGTATTTGTATAGGGCAGCCAGCATATCCAGAAGATCCACACCACCCATAAATTGGTGTAGGTCTCTACAATGGCTGGTCTGGGAACCATGATGTACTTCTTGGTCTTCCGATCCCAGCGTTTTACCTGGCCTTGTGGAGTTTTTCCAGTATAAGAGGACAACAGGTTGACGGGCTTGTTGTCACACCATCGAACAACGATCAGGTTGTTTTGGCTCACTCTGTGATCCATGGACCCTCTTCCCTGTGCCTTCAGGGCTTTTTCATCCATCATCTTGCAGTTGGGAATCCTCTTCATTCTCACAGTACCAACATAGTAAATCCCTCTCTCACGCAGATGTTCCAGCAGTGGAAGTGATGTAAAGTAGTTGTCAGCGAACACTTTGTGGTTCTTTTTAGCAGGAAGAGTTGATGTCACTCAAACCATCAGATTTCTCCTTTTCTGGATCTGCTGGCCCTTGACTGACATCAAAATCATACAGGAAGCCACTTTGTCCTGCACGTCCCCACATTTTGAAGCCCCACTTGTGTGGTTTTCCTGGCATGTAGACTTTCAGCTGTGATTTCCCCTTGAAGGAATGATTATCTCATCGACAGCATGATTTTCTCATGATTTTCTATTTTCAGGCATTGCTGTCGCAGCTTCTCAAGCCATGGTCTCAGCTTCCACATCTTATCCTTCATTACATCATCAGTAACACTTTGGTTGTCTTCAAAGTGGAGCAGTGTCAGCAATTTCTGAAACCGGTCCCGCGTCATCACATCTGCAACTTTAGGGTACCGAGTATCCCACTCCCAATAGGCTTTGACATTGGGCATCTGCACCAAACCCATGTACATGTACATACCAAGAATTTCTTCAATTTCTTTGCCATTTGTGTTGACTGATCTTCCATCTCTCTGCACACTGTATAGGTTTGTTTGGTCTGCAACAAGCTGTAACATGTCATCTGTAACAAATTGCCTGAAATACATATATGGTGTAAACTCAGACCTTTCCTCGACTGCTTCATCTTCACTGTCAACAAATGGAACATCTGGTGGTTCAAAGTCAGTCTTTCTCCATCTGTACTCCCTGCCTCTTGCAGCTTTCTTTTTTCTTTTGGTATCTGTTGCTTTTGGCCTCTCTTCATCTGAGCTTGAACTATCAGCTGTATTCCTTCTCCTATTCTCTTTACCTCTTACTGGGCTTCTTCCCTGCCTCTTTGTTGCTTGTCTACCTGTTGAACTCCCTTCTTCTGCTTCTATTGCCTGCCCAGCTGTTGAACTCCCTTCTCCAGTTTTAGCCATCTCACCCTCCTCACTGCTACTACCAGAGCTGTCATGACAACCTCCTCTTAGCCATCTGTACATTAGCAAACAAATGTTGTAAGGGAAATTGTTTGTTATTGATGTCATTTAAATCATTGAAATGTTTAACTGACTCCATAAAACACTGTACGATGCCCTATGGAGGACAATCTACATAAAACCCAGGAAAATATAACTATGACCGGTGATCAGCCAATATGGATATTCTAAGTGAAATCCTTGAAACCATTTCGATCTATAAATTGTGTATTTGGCTCATCAAAACACTGCATGATGGCCTATGGAAGACATAATCCATGTAAAACACTGGACAGATATACCCATAACAATTGTTGATTTTATGGCTAAATACCCAAAGTATCAAATTTGATACACTGATTTTCTGCTCGATAAGCTACAAACTGTAATTATAAAACTGAGTAATACAACGTTTTAAGGACAAACTAACTGTTCATTTAAAAATATTGCTAAGTATTTCAGAGAAATTCTCACCATAAAACCATGAAATGGCCAAGTTTCTTGATCGTGAGAAACACAGATGTGTGCTAGCACGATGTGGCCATTTTGAATGACAGAAAAAGCACACGTCAAAACATTGGGAAAGCGAAGAGTGTCCACCAGGGGTCAGAATACAAGTATAAGAGTTCATACAAAAGGGTTTAATGCAAAGTTTACGTTTGATGGTGATGCAATGAGTTCCAGAAATGTATGTATCAAATATGATACGTACGAGCTCACAGGGTTAAATGTGTGTGAATTTTGTTACTGTTCATGCAGCATGTTTTTATTGTGTGTGGATGAGACTAGTGTAGTCATTCGTTACACTTTTATTGCTGAAATACTCTTTATTTGGCGAAACTTTCTACCGTTGTCTCAGGCACAGGCTTCATGCATATGGAGATCCAGGGGCGGAGGCAAGTTGTAGCCTGGCAGGGGCGTGATGAATATTCAGCGAAATTATGAATAAATCACCAGTTAAACTGAGCACCAGTCAAGCCGTTACACCAGGACTTCAGTAGAGAACTTAATTTAACCATTTCTGTGCCGCTAGGTGATGAGACGTTGACAGATTTTTTTTATTTTTTTGAAGGGCGCAAATTATTGGTGGGGACAAATCAATAATTTCTGGATATTGGTGGGGACACATCACCTCCATCCATGCCAATTCTACGCCCTTCGACTAGACACTATGCAGTTTAGCTTCTGAACTTTGTAAGGCACATGTGTCAAACTCAAGGTGACATCTTAACTTTTAAGCCGTAAATGAAAGGTCTGATTTTCGTATAATCAAAGTCAAAAAGGTGCATTGACCATGTTAATGTCATAACTTGTTTTTCCTTTGTAACGGTGCAGTAGCTGTTACCAGTTGTACACCACGCTACTGTACTAACAAACACAATGCAGGCACACGTTTTTAAACACAGCCCTTTTTTTTTTTTTTACCACCGAATGTGAGCACAGTACAGAATACAGAACAGAGTACAGAATCTGCAACAAACACAGAAACGAACTTTCATCAATAACTTGCTTTACTTCAGGAGTTGCCAACTGAAGATAAAGGACTATGGACATGGCAAACATTTTACTTTTGGCAAACAATAGACCGCTAGAAAACTGGTGAGCTAATTATAAATGAGTACAGCTTACCTTGTAGTTGCAAGTTGACTTCCTGATGTCGACTGAAAGACCCGACGGGAGCTCTCAAGGGACAATTATAGTTTGGATAGCTCACATCAGAGGCATGTTGCACCAGTGTGTGGGGAAGAGGGTGTTTGTGTGTTTATATATTTTATGGTGTTTATGAAGTGTGTGGTGTGCATATTTTAAAACCAGAGTATTTATTGTTTTTAATCAGAGTATTTATGTCACATTACATCATACTTAGCCAGTGGCGGTTCTACATTGAATTACTCCCTGGGCGAGACACCCTCCAAGCTCCAAAAAAAATATCATCATTTTGCACGTTTTATTATGACCATACAGTGTTTCTCACTATCAGAACTTTCAAAAAAGTTTAAGTTATCATGAACAAAAATTACAATGAAATAAAAATCGTGGCAAAAATATATACAATCAGATATATAAATACAACAAATAATATAGTGGCAGAGGATGCTCCAAAATATTTTTAGGGAGCCCCTGAATTGCAATTGAAATTAACATCAAAATACTGTATGCTACAAAACTCAACCCAAATTAACCCAAATTATGTAAATCAAAAACTGAACTTGTAACAGTTTTGTTGCAAAGCCAAAACTTATGGTGAAATTAGATCTTGTGTTAGGTGAGCTAAGACCGAATTATTGTTGAGTAGCCTACAGCAATCGTAGCATCATAGCTAGGAGGCTAACAAGCGTAAGAGTTATACCATGATTAACATTAGCCCTTCATTCATGGCATGGATAACGTAATCATGCAGGGGGAACAGTTGCATACCTTCATCTTTTGCTCGTTTCTACTCTTGTAACGGCTTTGACCTTTTTCTGTCCTCTCCTGTTTGTCACTCGACAGTCAACATACTGTATTTCCCATCCACAACACTGTCACTGCCGACCAGGAGTTAAGACTAAACCAATTCACCTTGGTGACCGCATAATCATTTTGTATTGCCCTTTTTTATTAGCCCTTTCACAGAATTAAAAAATGTGCAGGACCTCTTAATCTGTAAATATAATATTATGAAAGAAATGTGCGTTATTGGGAAGGACGCTTATGTGTGACTGACTTCGCTCACTAATTGCAGAGTTTTGCCCGCTTGTGCATTGCATTTGAGAGACCCAGAGGTGAACTGTCCCCCGTGCCCCCTTCCCCTTCCCCTTCTTCTCACACACAGCTTCGGTGCAGAGGGCCTTCTCAGCAGGGGCGCCTGCAGCCAGAGGGGGGCGCCAATTTTTCAAGTTCCTACACAGTGATATGATAGATAATGCTTTTTTTCAAGCGCTCGTGAGGCCAAAGGAATGGCGCCCTTCACGAAATTGCGCCCTGGGCAAAGTCATTTGACTTCCACATTTGCGAGGCTTGCGGATACAAAACCAAAGGTGTGTGCTGCGCCGCCTCCAAAGCGACCGTGTCGCTACACCTTCCCTATCCCCTTAATGTCTCGCCGGCTTGAACCGCGTTCGCACCGGCACCCCATCCCCGCCATTATGGTGTCTCTTTCCCGGAGCCGTGCCACCACCACCTAACCCGTTGCGATACTCTACAGGCCGCTGCTTGCTTCAATACCAAGCCTCGGTTCCTCCCACCCTGTTACCTACATGTCTATATCAATCGGTGTTGATGCAGATATAAATGGCCGCACTTACACCTCCGTATTATATGCCGTAAAGGCGTACTATGCATCCGTAAGTTTGTATCTCTTAGGTTGGGCGCTCAATTCGTTCGTCTTCAGTGGGTTTATTTTGGATAATTAGCGCGTGAAAAAGACATCGCTTTACTCGTGTGCCCGTTAGCAGTCTGATAACGATGCTAACCATGCTATGACTGCTCATCAACTAACTGTGCAACAGTGATTAGCTAGTGTTTGTTAGCCGTGATACTAGCTGCCTTACCTGTGCTACTTGCTAATTTCGCTGCTAATACTAACAACGCAGCTATACTTACAAGGCCTGAATACGTGGTGGGATATTGGCAACCTTTGCTACCAAGCAAATGCAATTTACTCAGATTTTGCGTATGTTTGCACTGAATAGACGTCCGTTTGGGTAATCAGTGCAGGGGAAATCGGTTGTGGCACTTGTATGTATGTTATCAGGCTGGTAACGACGCTAACCATGTTAAAACGCTGAGCAACTAACCATGTTTAACAGCCAATTTTCCAATTTCCAATTTAATTAGCCAATGTTCGTTAGCCGTGATGCTAACCGTGCTACCAGTGTTACTTGCTGCCTTCGCCAACGTTGTTAGCGGCTATGCTGACAATGCTCCTGCCTAAAAAAGTTTGCTTATTCAGCCTTAGGACGAAAAGTGAAGCGTCTTCAAGCTCCAAAAGAAGTCCAGTCGTTTACAGCCTAGCTCCTTTGATTGCTGTGCCCCGGATAAATGAGAATCTACACAGACAAGGTCCGTTTTCGTGGTGGGACGTTAGCAACGTTTGCTACTAAGCAAACTTATATTGACTGGTTCCTTCGGAGTTTTACTCGAATTAATTCGGTTACGTTATCTTTAGTGGCTTTGGCAACGTACTTAGTTCGACTAAGGTTCCCTTTAACCTGTTGGCGAGTACGGTCACAAATATGTGATGAGCCGCGGCTGGTCTCCCAGGAGTACGATCACAAATATGTGATTGGAACGCCTCCCGGAACGAGAGTTCGGTCTATGACGCGACAATAACCTGGGGGGATATTTCTGCTGTGAAGCAGCTCGGAAATATTAGACTACAAGTTTCTAGCGACAAATATTATAATTGTTAACCACGTTTTTATGAGGGATAATTATTAAAAACTTTTGCAGGCATTAATACACACTTAGCCTTACAATCTAATCCATCAGTCGCACGTTATGTTACCGATGACGGCAACATTAGGCTAAAGCTATGCTGCTAACTATCTGTTCAGTCTAAAATCATATACAACAGTTTGTACGACTCACCTCAAACGTTTCCAGTCAGTGGTGTCAGTCGAGTGATGATTTGTAAGTGCAAATACCCAATACATTACCAATATGTGCAAACACGCTAAAGCTGCTTTGTACAGAGCAATCTTTGAAATTCATTTGACAACGACAGACTGATTCAGGGGGACGCCATATTGTATACATCTCGATGTAAACAAAGATGGCTGCGCCCATGTCCAGTTGTAGAAAAAAAGCCGGTAACAACAAAGATGTTTCTTGTGTATTTATTGTATTACAAAGACATATTTTGGCACTTTTTATGTCTATAAAAACCGGAATACATGTACTTTTAATGCATGAAGTTGTATAAAGAATAATACACAAATAAAGCTATCACCAGCACAATAATCTTGTGTATTTCCTGATGCAATCGTTAGCCTGGCAAGATAGCAACATTTTACCTCAGGTTTGATACAATGACAAAACAGCCATTCACTTCGCGATTTCATTTTGCTGTGTGGAGACAACTGCTTGTCTTTGTGTGTAGACATATTAATAGTTAAGTTAATTGAGGAAAAATGGCAAGAAGAGGGATAACAGTTGAGGAAGTGGTGAATATGATGTTCGATGATGAAGTCCCGATTCTGGATTTTAGTTCAGAGAGTGAGTCAGACTCAGATGATGACTTGATACCCCAACTTGTGGAGGAAGTCCTGGTACCTATCCCTCAGGATGAGGTGCCTCCAGTCAATGAACTTGGCTGGCAATTTGCCAACTCTGACCACAGGCCCTGTGATTTTGTTTTTGAGGCCTCAGGGAGTGGTGTTCAACCAGAGCTGCCATCTACGGTCACTGAATATGACTGTTTTAAACTGTTCATTTCGGACGAGCTAGTTGGCCATGTTGTGGAGGAGACCAATACCTTTGCTGAGGAGCTAAAGCAGAGGTCAGAGGCGGGGAAAATGGAGAGGTGGGTGGGAACAACTGTGGCTGAGTTTTTCACCTTCATCGCCACCGTCCTCATCATGGCAGTTGTGAGAAAGAAGTCACTGAAGGAGTACTGGACGACAAACTGCATGTATCAGACCCCCTTTTTCAAAACCCTGTTCTCCCAAGACCGATTCCTTTTGATCATGCGGGCCCTGCACTTCATTAACAACACCACGATGAATAGGCTTGACCCCTTAGCGAAAATTAGACCCATCCTGTCTAGCCTGACATTGAAATTTCGTGAAGTCTTTGTGCCTTTTAAAAACCTGTGCATTGATGAGTCGCTACTGTTGTGGAAGGGTAGGCTTGCATTTCGTCAGTACATACCATCCAAACGGCACAGATTTGGGATAAAGTTTTTCATATTGTGTGATGTGCTGACTGGCTATGTTCAAGACCTCGTGATATATACTGGCTCTACAACAGACATTGTAAACATTGATGGCCTGGGTGTATCTGGCTCTGTGGTGGTAAATATGCTGAAGCCCTACCTTGAAAAAGGACACGCTCTGTTTACAGATAATTGGTATAGTAGTCCCACCTTGTTCCTTTACCTGATGAAACACAGAACAGGAGCCTGTGGCACTGTGAGGGCAAAGAGGAAAGGAATGCCAGAGTTCAGAAAAAAGATGAAAAAAGATGAAGTAGAGATGAAGTGTGCTGGGCCCCTCTTGGCAGTGAAGTGGCATGATAAGCGCGATGTCCATGTCCTGTCCACAATCAGCAGTGCATCGATGGCGGATTCTGGAAAGGTTGACTTTAACACTGGAGAACACAAAATGAAGCCCTCTTGTGTCCTGGACTATAATAAAAACATGGGAGCAGTAGACCGGTTCGACATGAGAAACAGCTTTGTGGAGTGCACTAGAAAAACTATGAAATGGTACAAGAAGATCTTCTTTCACTTGGTTGACTGTGCCATTCATAATGCATACATTGTTCACCAACAAGTCACTGGCCAGGTCATCCGTCCGCAGGCGTTCAGGGAGAACCTTGTCCGGCAACTTTTGGAGCACCACCACACTCCAAGGAATGCCCCCACTGGCGGCCGACCATCACTGGACACTCCTCTCCGTCTCAAAGCGCGCCATTTTCCCTCAGAGGTCCCACAGACAGCTGCTCAAGGGAACAGCACACGAAGGCACTGTAGAGTGTGCCTTCACAGCTCGCGAAGACCCCGGCAGAGGAAGCTCACGCGTTTCTTCTGTGCTCCCTGTGACACAGCATTGTGTGCAGTGCCATGCTTTGAAGAGTTTCACACCCTGAAAAATTATTAAACACAGGCTAGTGAAAATAATTATATAGGCCCATATAATCATTTTACTTTCATTCTTTCAGCCTGATCATATTACAACTTTTAAGTGTTCAATCAAAATGAAGAACTCGAATGGCTTTTTCTCTTCATATCACTCAGTGTTCAAGTTTCATGTCCATGTTTGTCACTTGTTCATCACTCAGTACTCAAGTTTCCTGTTCATACTAATGAATTACATTTTTTCAGTTTAACCTGGCATAATTGTCAAATACGAGTGTGTGTGTGTGTGTGTCTCTTCATATTTCTACACTGAATGAACGATAACACCAGCTAAAATGTAGCCTAGGTGCAACAGGCTTCCGCTGCCAAAACAGCTATAAACATTAATATAAAATATAATATAGCCTAATGTCAGTGTATGTTATCATGTCAATAATTTACAACAGATATTAACAATGCTATCGTGTAAAAAAAATACTTACCATCAAGTGTTGGTTTAGATCGTAATCTTGACGGTAACGTGTCCATGTGGCCAATTCGACTCGTCAACTCTAAACTGAATCAGCTGTTGAGTGCTATCAGCTGATCATGTAAAACAATTACGTAGCCTAAATGTAGGCTGCCACAAATTTTCAAACACTGACTTTTCACTAGGTCTACTAAAAAACGATCAACCATCCGACTGAGATACGAATTAGCCGAAAGGTGCTCGGTAAAAAAGTTGAGGTAAAATCATCAGCTGTTGCACTCAGAGTGCATGCGCAAAACGTGAACAACGTCACAGGAAGTTGTTTCTCACGGGATTGACCTGACCTCGACAACACATTATTACATTTTATAGGTAAAAGGAATATTTTTTTAAACAATTGGATTCATACATTCTTAATTTAACATGCTGATATCCAGTGTTCAAATTTTAAAAAAAGTTGAAAGTTTATGAGGCCTAACCATTTTATTTATAGGATCTCGCGAGACTTCCCATACCCTCGCAAGAGGTCAAGTGGTCTTCTGCCTGTCTGAATGGTTTTCCGGCTGGTTCGTGATGTTGCTGACAGATTTTGCAGCAGTTTTTGGAAAATTGACAAAGCCTTTGCAGCAAAGATTGGGTTTTTTTAATAAATGGAATATTGAGATTATAGAACGTTCGAGTAGAATTCTAGAAGGATACAGTAAAATAACTTACTCCCTGGGGCAAGAGCATTGTTAAAAGAACTTACTCCTCAACAGGTTAAAAGTGGTTCATGCTGATCAGTGCCCTGATGAAGCGGCTCTCATTTCCCCATGCTGGTGCTTACACACAGTTGAATCGCCCACCACTCCGCAGAGTGGTTTTACTTCTCCATCAAACCCGTCACGGTGTACCCCGTACGCATGTGCAAACTTCGAATTCCACATTAGCAGACATCTTTATCAAATAATCTGGTCCTTAATTTACCGGGTCGTTCCTTCACTCCCATTATAGTCATCCCTCTCCCGTTTTTGAGCCAGCATTTGTATTGAGTGAAATAGCGCCCCCGCTTCCCCTAACATTGTCCATTGGGGCTATGAGGCGGAACGAGGTATTACACTCCTGTGGCATCAAGCCGAATTGGCCTACTAGTCACCACGAATGACAAATAACATTTTGGCATTATTGCTGGGCTGGCATGGTTTTCCCACGCAGGGACTTGGCTTTCACATTACCTCGTTATGTCTCCTTTGCAGTTGTCCAGCTCTCTCTTGACTTTGTTGTTGGACATACATCTCCACCAAGTCGCACAGGTTTCCGAATGGCACCTCTCTTCAGATGTAGCCTTTTTGGTGGATTAGGTGCCGTTGCTGGGACCATGGCTCTGTTAAATGGGCACAATGACTGGATATTGTCACCAACAGATGAAATCCCTCCAGTTTCACGGAATTAAATTGCACTACTTCTCCTCCTATTCTGACCGCTGGTCCGTGTTCGACAATCGGCTAGTGTGGACGTCCAACATGGCAGCGACGAGAAACTACAGCAAGGTACTGCCTATCAAACCTGTTTTATTAATAGACGTTGTGTACACTTACAAAGTTCTCAGTGCCTCGTTTTTAATGTCAGGGCCTTTGTTGTACTACCGATAGAGTGTGAAGTTTGTTCGAGCTGTTTTAATGGTTTAAAAATAGCTTTGTCGTCGTGCTTCGTCTAAGGGCACCTACCACTTCCATTGTTAGTCTTCTGGGGCAAACGATAAAAAATAGTTTAACTCTGAATGCAGCGGGCTGAATAATTTTTGCTCCTCGGTACACATACCAACTCGGGATGATGTTTTAACAGGCAAATTTTCATTTTACACCGAAGTTGTCCTTTAACAGTGGTGTAGCACCCGTCCACTCTTGGCTGTCCAACCCTGAGTAGCCATTTGTTATGTTGCTGGTAAAGGAATTTTTCCCAGACTTCCCAATGTTTTTCCACAAAATTGGCAAGAGAGTGGTTTTTCTTTGGGTAACGTGGGTTTTCGCCTTTCCCCGAGTGTGACTGATAAATAATCGGAAATAATTTAGTCATGTTCTGTAGGTCCAAAAATAAGTAAATAAATAAATAAATAAATAAAAATAATAAATAAATAAAAAGGGTGGCTACATAAAGAGTCATTTATTTCGTGCAAAACATCAAAGGGCAACGATTTCGCTTTGCCTTCCAGAATTCAGGATATTGGTTCCGGCTGTGGCCCCGGAGCTGACTCCAGTACCATCATTGACAGAAGCACCTTCGGTTTAATGCCTCAATGTTCTCCATCGCAAATTCCTACACATTTGAGGCTATCGGGCTGTGCCCATGCACGCTTTGTCTGCCCTGTTTATTTCAGGTAAGGAAATCGAGGAGTACCTGCGTACTATGACCAACGCTTCAGCTGTAGCAGCAGAACTAGTTTACTTCCCAGTCAGCAAATTGCTCCCTAGCTACTGCATTTCTCTAATGATCAAAGGTATCCGTAAGGCCAAACCAGTTACTCTTGACTTTCGGCTCCCCATCACCATTCATTTGCTGATTTCCTGCGTTCAAACCCCATACAGGCCTAACGCTGATGGCTGTGTTCTTTCTGGCGTATTTTTGGGCTGCTTAGATGTAACGAATTCACGACTTCCAGTGCCAATTTCAACCCTCAAATTCACCTACGCGTCCGCAACCTACAATTCTAGATTCATTCATTATATCAATTACTGTGCCTCCGTCACCTCTCAGAATGATCCCCTCTTCATGTCCGACAGACGGCCAATTACACGCTCACTGTTTCAATCCCACCTTAAATTCATAACTACTCAAGTAAGAATCCCAGCAGATTGTTACTCCTCTCACTCTTCTTGAATTGGCACAGCCACCACTGCAGCATCTAACGGTCTCCCAGAGGTATTATCCAAAACCCTCGGCCGATGGTCCTCGGATGCTTATCAGTTATACATCTGATGTAATCCATCAGATCTAAAGAAAGCTCAGCTAACACTTACGTTGTGATTCGTACTGCACGGTCCTGGCCAAGGGTCCCTTAAACATTTGCCTCTTTTGGGGTGCTTGCTCGGTTTTTCTCATGACACCTGCCTGCGTAGGGTCATGCGAAGACTTGTTAGCACATCAGGACCCTGGCCTGCGACCTTGCCCAAATACGCTCTACTCACATATCATTCAAATGTCTCACGTGCCATCAATTTAAAATGTTTCACGCTATCTCATGAGATACTTTCTAAATCTTATTCGGGATCGATCATGCCTCTCGGGTGCTCGCGTGTCCCGTCGGACTTCTGCCGCCCAGTCGTTCTGCTGGGGCCTCGTGGATGCACCTTGTGATCCGTCCTGCCGCGCAGGTGGCTCTACCGCGTAGAGCCTGGATCAAGAGACGCTCGCCAACTGTATTTGTACATGCTCATTCTCATCGCCACCTCAGATCGATCCCGAATGCTTCTCGGGTGCTCGCACGTCCTGCCAGTCTTCTGCCGCGCAGTCGTTCTATCAGGAACGGCAGATGCACTTTCTGATCCGTCCTGCCGCAGCAGGCGGCTCTTATCCGCGGAGAGCCCCCGGATCAAGAGAAGCGCCCCAAATTCTCTTTATCTAAATAATCGCTCGTTTACTCAAATTTCGGAACGTGAACTAGTGAAATGGCATTTCCTAAAAAACGGAAGTTCAGGAGGAGCGTGAAGAAATTTGTTACGCCCTTCTTATTAACCTTTTCCGGTAACTTATTCACCGCTCACCTGTCAGTGTTTCTGCTCACTTCTTTCCGCTCACAACCCATCACCTCCCCATTCGCCCCCGCACCTATTAGTCCAGCGACCATTGCACCCATTGAGTGGAGGATTTGAAGCGCGCTCCTTCCTTACTGTACCCACGATCCTCGCTCGTTTACTCAAATTTCGGAACGTGAACTAGTGAATCTATGATTGATGAAGTAATGGGGGTTTCACAACCTGTCAAATTAAAAGGACTTATGTTATAACAGAGCTATTTAACATTAAGGATTAGTTGCATTTATTTTACATTACATTTAGTTACTTTCTGCTGCATTTACACTGTCTTACAGTTACATTTGGCCCTTTGAGGGCAGCCATTATGCTCATGTGGCCTTCGGTGAAAATGAGTTTGACACCCCTGGTGTAAGGTGTTACCTACCTTTGTGCGCCAGTGCTGTTAGATTTATTGTAGCAAATAAAATGCTTAATGTGTCTGTGACAATTGTTTTAAAGTCTCCAAGTAATTATTCTAGCATTTTTCCCAATGTGTGAAAGTTACACAAATCAACTTTCAGGTATTCAAGTCAAGGACTGTAGCGTCACCAATGGAATTGCATCCATGGATACAACTTTAAAATTATTATTATTACTATTATATATACTATTATCCAATATAATGAATTTAAAGTATCACTTTATGTTATGGTATTATGGTCTTGGCTACAAACCATTTACTTTGCAAATTAAATGCATAAAGTTAATGTGATGAAGCTTTTTGTATAATTATTGTAGGACTAGAGAATAGTATTCTGTTTTTCAGTTCAGTATAGAACCAAGGTTATCATAGTATGTTGTATGTGTTTCAATGTAAGTGAAATGTGTGTTAATGTTAATTTGTAAACATTTTTAAGTGTAATATAAATTCATATAAAGGTTTTGTTCTTAACAGATACCTCGCAACAGGGGATTCGTTTGCCACTATAGCTTTTAGCTATAGAGTAGGCCACTGTAATGTGGGAAGAGTCGTGAGAGAGGTGGCAGCTACCATCTGGGATGTCCTGCTGCCCGACTACATGCCTGCCCCATCCACCGAAGACTGGCGTGTCATCGCAGACGGGTTCGGTCAGAGGTGGAACTTCCCTAACTGTGTTGGCTCCGTGGATGGGAAGCACGTTGTCATCCAGGCCCCTGATACCTCCGGCTCTCTCTACTTTAACTACAAGGGCACGTACTCCATTGTCCTGTTGGCTGTGGTAGATGCGGAGTACCTCTTCAGGGTAGTGGACGGTGGTGGCTACGGCAGGACGAGTGATGGTGGGTCCCTCTACGCCTCTGCTTTCGGTGAGGGTCTTCGCGATGGCACCCTTGGCCTTCCTGAGGATGCCATCATACCAGGGTCTGAACATCGTGGACGAATGCCATTCGTCTTTGTGGGGGACGAGGCATTTCCCCTCCGCCGGAACCTCATGCATCCTTTCCCTGGCCCACATGTCCCCGGTGAGCAGAGGGTGTACAACTACCGCCCCAGTCGCGCCCGGTTAGTGGTAGAATGTGCCTTTGGCATCCTGTAATCACAGTGGAGAATGTGTCAGCCCCACCACTGCTGAGACATGCGTCAGAGCCACCTGCACTCTCCACAACTACCTGCGCGTCGCGACACTGAGGAGGGGGCAGAGGACACCTTAGCTGCACCAACAGACGGGTGACACTGGTGACTGTCTGCAGCACTGTTCCAGGATGGCAGCCAACAACGCCACACAGGAAGCACTGAGAGTCCGAGCCCGCTTTGCCTCCTACTTTAGTGAGGAGGGTGCTGTTCCCTGGCAGGTCCGGCCCTAATCCTGCAGCTACACCACACAACGGCTCTTTTAAGAGCCACTCTCCTTGCTCGATAAAAGCTGAATTTCCAAGTTGCACAAGCATTACACACGAAGGTCCATGTTTCATTAATAAAAACATGCACATTTTGACTATGTCCCCTGTACTCAAAACATTTTCACCCTTTCAAAGTTTTAGTGCCCTTTGCTTCAGTTTACATTATGGCTGAACACTGTGGGCCTAGGAAGCACTGGGATTACAAATCCTTTGTATGACATCTACAAATGGTTTAACAATGAATCTGACTTTGAATTTGACTTGACTGTGTCTATTTAGTAGTGGTATGCTTTTTAACTTCTGCAGTGCTGATGAACACGCATAGAGGTTGTAGAGGCTTCTTATGAACAATTATGGTGATTGTATAGTTTATCTGTCTAGGAAATTCACACAGGTATAAAAACACAAACTATTTATTTGGAACATAGCAGAAATTATAACAGTTGAACTGATTATGAACACAAAACCTCAAGGCCAAACAAAAAAAAAATTATTCCCTTGAGTCCCTCTCTGCCTCAAATAAAAGTTTATGAATGAGGAACTTCACCTCCGCCTTCTTGGGAGGAGGGAGGCGCCTCATGGTTGGCAGCAAACTCAGGAAAAACACCTCATCCTCATCAGCTGCTGATAGGCCTTGTTGAAGAGGAGGTGCTGGTGCTGGTGCTGGTGCCGGGGTTGGGGGAGCCCTGAGTGCCTCCAGAAGGCCCCGCTCAAACACACTCAAGGGCCTCCTTTTCCGTCCCCGAGGCCTACATGGCCCTTCATCAGGGTCGGGGGGATTGGGGAGGGGGGTTCCTACAGGCTGTGGTGCAGAGGTGCTGGGACTGCTCTCAGTGGTGCTGGGTGGGAAATGGCACTGCTGGAGGGGGGGTGCTTCAGTAGAGGGAGGAGGGTGGACAGAGGGTTGGTCCTCCTCCTCACTGTCCTCAGCCTCAGCATGAGGTGTAGAAGGACCAGCTACAGCAGGGGATGGTGGATGTAAAGGGGGTGGATTGGGAGGTGTTTGGGCAGGGACAGGCCTCCAGGGGAGGTTGGAGGTTGTCTCCCTGACCTCTATAAATGGGGCCAGGAACCCCATCACTGCCATGAACTTCCAGCGTGGTCGTGATGAGGCCCCAGCCCCACTCCTGCTTCTCTCCTTCTCCTTTTTCTTTTCCTTTACGTAGCTGTCCCTGAGTGACTTCCACCGGTCTCTGCATTTTTGCTCTGGTTTAAAAATGAAATATATGAAGACATCTTGTTGAAACATGACCATGAATGTGCAATGTTTAATCTGTTGGTGTTTACTGTGATTTGGTGCTTTTTATGCTGAAATTACAATGCCTAGATGCTTGTTAAAATCATTACTTGGCGAATATTTGATCCTTTGTTTTAACGTGATAAATTAACGTGATAATATGTGCTTGGTGTCGTTGGAGAGCTTTCTTCGATGTGCGTGCCTTATCTATCACGGGTTCGCGAGTAATTTCATATTTCATCATAATGCCTGTGTAAAGCGCTAATATGAGAGATTTTGGCTAGTTTTAATAAATTAATATCTCGCCGATACTTGAGCACAAAAGTGAGTGAAGGGTCACGTTGTAAAGCCCTGGTTCTGCTGTTTTGTTTGCTGTTTGTAGGGCCATATCGCTCCGATGTACAGTTCCAAAGTAATTCAACATAGAAGAATAGGTGTGCATTTGCCCGCACTTTGCGGGCGTCCGGCCCATAGGTTTAATAAAGTGTGATTTAATTCACTACTGTATTCTATGCCCATGAAGGAACTTGATCTTACTAGTTTGAACTTCCATCCATTGTTGCTGCTTTATTGTACATTGCATATCTACACTTCATTCATGAAGATATCAAGGGGCTAACGACCTATTTAACTAGCCATTACAAGTGCCTGCATCATTTCCAAGGTGTTCATGTAATATTTGTACAGTTCACACAGATAAACCCACCAGGGACACCGACAATTTCAGCCACCTTTCTCCAGGCTTCATTTTTCATACTTGTGTCCCTGTACGAAGACAGGGACATGTCGTATAATATTGGAAACCCACTTATAACGGTAATCAATCGTTCTTCCATCTTTCTGCTCAAGATTTTCTCGAGAGAAGTGCATCTTCACAAGAACTGATATCGTCACGACAGTACCTCCCCTGTGATCTACTTTCATTGGATAACGTGGGCGCGTCTGCCGGAATAATTTGCATAAAGTTGAGCAGAGCCCAACTTCTTGACGCGCCGTAGCTGTCCGAGCCGCCGCGCCGGAATCCCGATAGGCTTTGCGAGGACGGCCATACTGACTTGACGGACTCCATTGGAAATGAATTGAATGCGTGCAGCGCGGCTTGACGCGCCGCGATAGTGGACAGGCACCGTCAGTCAAAGAAGTTGGGTCCACACACTTGTCAGATGCAAAAGTTGGCTTCAAAAAATAAATGCATGAGTGCAGCCAGCATTGCTGCAGAGGTTGCAGAGGTGGGAGGTCAGACTGACAGAGCTAAAATATTATGGGACATAGTGCAACAACTCGGTCTTCATGGTTGTCCTTCCAGATGAAAACCTTTTTTAAAACTTGATCACAAAAAAGCCAGAAAACCGTTTGCTGAAGACATGCAGTCCAAAAGCATGAATTCCTAAAACCATATCCTGTGCTCTGACGAGATTTAAATAAACTTTTTTTGGCTTAAATGATGTCAGTCATCTGTGGCAGCGGCCTGCTTAACAGTACTATTATAATTGTGCCTTGCCTACAATCAAACCTAGTAGTGGTAGCATCATGGTTTGGGGCTGCTTCAATGCTGCCAGCACTGGGCAACTGCAGTTCACAAGGAATCATGGATTGCAACATGTGCTGTGGCATTCTGAAGCAGAACATGATGCCCCCCCCCCTTCAGAAACTGGCACACAACAGTTTTTTTTCATCATGATAACAACCCCTAACCTCCAAGATGACCACTGCCTTCCTGAAGAAGTTGAAAGTGAAGGTAATGCAGTGGCCAAGTATGTCTCCAGACCTGAACCCTATTAAGTACCCGTGGGGCATCCTTAAACAGGAGATGAAGGAGCACCAGTGTCTAACATCTCCAGGTCCATAATGCCATAATGGAGGAATAGAAAAGGATCACAAAAACAACCTGTACAGCTCTGGTGAATTTCATATTAAGGCAGTGGTAGATAACAATGGTGCTCACTCAAAAAAAAGTACAATTTTGACACAGTTTGGACATGTTCACTGTGGGGTGTACTCACTTTTGTGGCCTGCTATGTACACAATAATGCCTGTGTGTAAAGTTGTTTTCAGAGAACAGTAAATTAATGCTGCTACACAAGCTGCACACTGACTACTGAAAAACATATTTAAATTTCATTTGTGTAGTATTGTCTCTTGAAAAGATATGGTCCATTTTTTGCTGAATTGTGAAGGGTGTACTCACTTTTGTGAGATACTGTAAAACCGCATAATACACGCCTTATCAGATGTTACCCCTTACAGTAACTCTATAACTTGATTTTTGTATGCAAAACCAGTACAGCACCCAAGTTAGTACCCAAGTTACCCAATAGAGGAAACTTGACAAACTGAAAAGAGTATGGTACTTGCAGTAAGTAGCCTAAATAACAAATACTAAACAAGCACTACTTGTTGAAGTTCCTACATTAGAAGCTCTAAATAGTGGGGGAGCCTATGCATCTGATTTAGGCGCCCATTGGCTTTGCATGTTAATTTTTGGAGACCATTATATATTCATTCTAGATGGTCCAAGGAATTAAAAAAAACATGTATCCATTTTTTGCCATTTTTTTTGCCACTTTTAGTGACTAGAAGAATTGGTGCAAATTGCTGTCCCTGAACCAAAAATATAGCTTAAAACCAGTGGCGGCTGCTGGTCTTTCAAATAGGGGAAGCACATTTTAGGTGTACATTATATATATATATAATTATATATATATATATATATATATATATATATATATATACATTTTTTTTTTTTTATCCTATTGGAGCCTGGCCGTTATTAAGAAAAAAAAATGTTAATTGAGACTGTTGTCAACCACAGCCATGCCACAGAACTACAGTAACACACACATGAAAATGATTTTCAGGAGTAACACACACCCAAACTGTATCTGTATACAACAATACCAGAACTGAACAGAACATGAACAGAAATATATAACAGAACCATTAGAAATACACGTTATTGTGTATAAATTCTGCCCTGCGCTCCTTTTGCAGGAAATGCCATTGCTTTTTTCATGCCTTTTTGTATGCCCTGTCAAAGTTATTCAGGTCCGTAAAACCTACATTTGACTAAAACTACATATCCCTGACACAGCTTTATCAAGAGGCATGGCCAACAGTACATTCTGTTTGTCACAGCACGTCCAATTAGACAGTTCATCTCGTCATACCAGAAAAGTTGAAGAAAAAAAAAAACAGTTACTTTCACCAGTTTTTGTGGGCCAAATCAGTCTTGGGTGTTGGTCTGTCCTGCTGTTTAATTTCTAGTCTCTCCTCATACGGAAGACTATCGAATGGGTTTGCCAAAATTGTCAACAATATTAGCAGTAGCCATTGTATTGGGCTAGCACGCTAACTAGCGGGCTAGTTTGCTTAACAACTTGACTAATTTGAACAATATGATTGTGAACGAACTAATGAAACTTAGACAGTTAATGCTGATTTTCAGCCTTTATCCAATGAACACATGGCTTCACTGCATTGAAAAAAGTGCATCAGACGTTCAGCTTCAATGGGGTGTCCCGCTGTGCTGTGCATTCAAAACCCTCGGAAAATCGCGTCGGATCCGACAATAATAAACAGAGTTATCAAGACTTAGCTATGAAGTTAAACATATTTCTAGGATGCTTCTAGTTTTAAACATAATGTCAATCCCAATTTAATGTAAATTCAACCTTGCATATTTGACCATTTATTGTGTGAAATGTTAGAGGAAGTTGAGCTTCCCTTGTTGTCTTAAAGGAATCGCCCCTGCTTAAAACCCATTTTTGTAGGAAAATGTTTTGTAATATTTGATGTAGCTGCTAGCTTATTATAGAAAATATTTACAAAAATGAACTGAATTAATCAAAATGTGTTGAAATTTTGGTTGTGATGTCATTGTTCAGTAGGGACAAAATCACACTGTTTTCTTCATTTTGAGAAATAAATAGAATAGAAATAGAATACAAAAAATGGGATAAATACGTTGTTTCATGTTGGCGCCGTGGTGAAAGTCCACACAGTCGATTGACGGTTTGACTTCCTTGGACTTTCATTATGGCACCAACATGAAACAACACCAAGATACTGCTTCTGAAAACACCAAGGGAATAGGAACGTATGCAGAAGTTGAAACCCTTATGGGGAAAGCGCAACCCGGAAAGGGCCCAGTAGCCTTTAGCATTCCATTGACTTTCATTCATTTTAGCGTCACTTTGAAATCAAATAACTTTACATGAGAAGCGCTCCGTACCTTGATATTAGCATTGTTGTAAAGACACAGCAAAACATATTTGCTCCAATTGGAAATCTGTCATGTTATTGTCTTGTAGGAAATGTTTATCTGAAATAATGCTAAAAATGACTTCACAAATCAAGCAATGGCTAGTGAGTTTCTGTCGCACAGGAGAAAATTTACCGTACTCTTTGGATAACAAGCCATAGCTATGTCCGCTTACTCTATTCATGTTGGGGAAACATTTCCATCAGTATTGCTCACTTAAACTAAGGAATTTGTATTTGTTTGTAAGCGGAATCACTATCTTTATGGATTTTACTATTCGATGCAAGTGAAGCCCAAAGAAAGACGGCTAAGCTACACGCTATAGTTTGGTATGTACGTGCTAACTAGCTAGTTCCCTTGATGCTGACTTGCAAGACTGCCTGGAACCAAAGTTAGTAGAAGAAGAATCAAGTCCCCACGTATAGTATTAGCCTCCCTCTCCAGTATATGATTGCAGCTACGCTGTCTGATTTGTGATTGAGCACAAATGTCACTAAACGTCACCACGAGCTTGCGCAGTAATAATACATATGTTTTATATAGCGCTTTTCATGACACTCAAAGATATAAGTTTGAAAGAGGTGGGTCTTGAGGTTTAGTTTGAAGGATGATAGTGAGTCAGACTCTTGGATGGCTAGGGGGAGGGAGTTCCAGAGGGTGGGGGCGGCGATGGCGAAGGCTCTGTCCCCCAGGGTGCTGTACCTGGTTTTGATGATGGGAGTAAGGAGGTTGGCATCCGAGGAGCGTAGCGAAGAGAATCTTGAAGTGGAGTTTGCGGAGGATAGGGGTGATGTGTTCTCTGGATGGGGAGCGGGCAAGCAGTCGGGCAGCAGAGTTTTGGACATTTTTGAAGAACATTTATCAGACCATAGTAGCCTGAAGAGCAATATAGAAGAACATAGTACCCTGGTGACCAATTCGAGAATTTTAAATCTGGTTTCATCGGCTCCCATCTAAGGTCAATAAGCCACTGTGCAAAATAGAGGTCCATAAGTCACTACATTTAATAAATACATTTATTTATCCGAGGTAGGAAAAAGTGACTGTTGCCAAAGAGGCAGAGTTTATCATAACTTTATGAAAGGGGTTCAAAATAAGTTCGCTTTTTTTGTACCGGGAGTGAATAAAGGCTTTGACAACAATCAGCCTACATGATTTAGAACAATGTCAAATATTCCGTTCGTCTTATCGAAGTGCCAAGTTGTACTATTTGTGCAGTTATGCTTTCTTAATGTTTAACATAAGGAAATAAAACAAGAGAAACACATATTGTGTTTACTAAAGTGAGAGATAGGGAAACATGGCTATGTGCACTTAAAGACATTGGCCAAGTGCATTTAAAGAGGGGGCTGGCAGCTGAATTCCCGCTCATGCGCTGTATACGCAGAGATGTCCGGTGGAAATGGTCGTGCACTCAGAATACGCCCACGCGCTGAACACGGCTACGCGCTGTACAAGTCGGTCAAGCTGGTCAAGTCGGTGGAAATGAGCCCTCAGGGTATCAACTGTTCTGAGATGTGCCTATGTGGAGCAGATGAAGAAGTTTGTGGAAATGTCAGCCAGGGAGATATGGTGGGAATTGATGATAATGTGGCATAATTTTTCTCAAAGTTCAGGGACCCCAGAGGACAGTTTAACCACTCTCCAAAAATTAACATTGAAATCCCACAAAAATACATAGGCACCCCCACTAAAAGATGTGCATGTCTGCATTTCCTATCTGCAAAATGATCATTTGACACTTTCTGAGCCACATCACAATTGATGCTAATGACAGCCAAACCACTTAAACACATTGATGAGTCTGAAGTAAAAAGAATTGCTAATATGATCCACTGACTGACTGCTTATTTTTTGTAGTGATAATGGGAATTAGTATTACCTGCTTATGTGCATATAGGCATGCATAAAAGGCTGACTGTTACAAATTTACCCAGATTTAACAACTGACATCTTCAACACACGTTTATCTCTAAGTGATGTGCAAGATTCAACTCACAGCTAATCCTTACTTCTGTTCTATTCAGCCCCCGCTTCATGATGCCCTGTTAAAGCCAAGTCCAAAGATGCTTTCCTGACAAACTTGAGCTTGTTTTAAAATATACCATTTTGATATGGAGAGGGGTCAGCACAGTTTTTTTCTTAAACAAAGATGTTAGTTTTCCATTGTTGATATCCAGGTACTTTAATTTCGAATGAGACGCGAAAATGATTGTTGTGGCGTTTATTCATTAGCATGAGTTAGTGTGGGCCTGCTCATGTGTTATTGTTTAATGCGATATGATTTAAGAAAGAAAGTGATAATTAACGGTAGTGTCGGCACACGTGGCAGATATTGTTATTGTTAATGTTTTAATTATATTGCAATAAATATGTATGTTATGTTATATGCATGGTGGATGGTTTTAAAAAGACATGCATGACATGATTGAACAGTTACAATGCATGTTAATGCACAACTAGATGACATAGTGTGATTGTGGTATGTTCGAAATTGTGTTTGGTACATAAAGTCTACTATAGGCTGTATTGATAGGTGGATAAAGTCTGTTGAGAGGTGGATATTGAATTATTTTAAGCAACATAGTAAACACTTCATTAGCTTCACTATCTTGATGGAAAACACTTGATTCTTCAAATAGGCTATTATGACTAATGACTATTAAGACTAATATTCTTGAAACAAGTAAAGAATATCCAAAGGTCTAGCTGTTTTTGCAATTCTTCACTTAAAACTCTCTTAACTCTCAACTTACAAATACAGTTTTTTTTCTAAGAAAAAATTTGTATTATCTAAGTAGCGTAACTCATGATACATTTTCTTGAAACAAGTCAAATAAAAATATTTAGTCTTAATAAGAAAATAAACCTAAAAAATGGTGTGACAAGATTAAAATGCTAAATTTAAGTAAATTACACTAGTACAAATTAGATTTTTTCTTTTCGCAGTGCAGAGTTTGCTGTGATTTGTCCAAAATGATATGAAATCAGTAGGACTTCTTTTTACAGTCCCCTGATATTCACACATTAACCTGCGGAATACATTGTAAATCAGAGTAAATTATGTGTAATATTATGAGCAAACACAGATAATCTAAAAATATGTCTATAAAATTGTAAGATATATTGTTCTTGAGACAAATAACACAATGTGAACCTGATCTGATCTGACATGGTGAATCACAGGCACAGGGAGGCAAGACGCAGAAAATCACATGTGTGTATTGTAAATTTAAGCAATATAACATGAGGGAGTGGGGTTGGTAGGAGATATCGCCACGGCTGTGGTTCGGCCGCAGGCATGTATCCAAAGGCTGAGTGCTAACCACCTCCACGACCTCAACAGTTCCATTGCCAACATAATTAGTTCATTGACACAATTTTAAATTAGTTTTTAAAGTTGTATTTAGTTGTATTAAAGTTCACCCCAGTCTCTGCTCCAAAAGATAGTTCCAGTCAGAGTTAACATGTCTGTGGCTGCTATGCAACAACTATCTATGTATATTTTCCACTGTATTCTGCAGTCACTGAGTGT
Organism: Coilia nasus; assembly: GCA_027475355.1. Classification (NCBI taxonomy): domain Eukaryota; kingdom Metazoa; phylum Chordata; class Actinopteri; order Clupeiformes; family Engraulidae; genus Coilia; species Coilia nasus. The sequence continues at coordinate 1,391,436 of CM050215.1, read as the reverse complement.
TGTTGTTTACACAGTCCGAACTGGCTTAATACACAGCTGCTGTTCTGCAGTCTTGTGTGTCTTATTCAATTCAATTTCATTTGTTTGCTATGGCATCCTCTCGCAAACGTTTATGAACTAGATGTGATGGAATGTTGGTGTAAAGTTTTATTGGTTACATTGTACCGTTGGTGGAGTGATTATTAGTTATGCTTTGTAGTCTTCTATGTTTCACAGCCTTCTCCTATGCTTATTGCCAATGTACTGTTTCTCTGTGAAAATAGTGGAAGGTTGTTGAGTCTCACCTCATTTTCCCATCCCCTGTCTCAGTGCTCACAATGAATCCTCTCTACCTGTGAAGAGGTGGGACTTTAACACAGTCAAAGGCACAGATAGTCTTCTTTCCATTCGTATATATGGAATTCCAGCCACACACATTTGCCTGTGGTGAGATGCTTATCGTGAGGAATGGACACTGCATAATAATATGGGGCAATGGACGGGAATCAAACAGCAGAGATGGACCCCGTTATTCTCTCTCTCTCTTTCTCTCTCTCTCTGGTGGAGTGATAATGCTCAGACGAAGGAGAACTCAATATCACAACACCTTTTAGTACTTCTGTGTGATGTTGTACAGCCAGACTATAAATGCCTTAGCAAATGAAGACCATGAAATGGAATGAGACTTGTAAGGAAGACAGGACAAATGCATTGTTATAGGGAGGAGGGTGTGTGTGTGTGTGTGCATGTGCATGCGTGTGTATTTATGTGTGTGTGTCAGAGAGGAGGGGAGTTATTTAGATAGCCAAACAAAACAAAGTGTTGGTAAAAATAACTAATGCGTGACGTAGTAACACGAAAAAGACAGCGCGTGACTTTGATGCACGGTGCCTTGCCTATCTTGTGGACTGGTGTAGTCATCCAACAGCCCTTATTTCTCTCAGCTCTCTTCATCATGCACAGCATTACACTGGCCCCCTGACATAAAACCACCCCCACCCACCCCATCTCAGGCCGCAGACTGTCACGGTCCCTCTTTGTGTCCTGATTATGTGAGAGAAAAATGAAAGGTTCACCTGCCAGCAAAGATGAATGTTTTATGAGTTGCATCTTGGTGAGTTTTGTTTCCGTGTGGACGGATGAAATGTTAATGTTTGGGGGGGTGGGGGTAGTGTGTGTGCTGTGCAAGCTGAAAACAAGAGATGGCATGACACACACACACACACATACTGTATGCTGTGAGATGAAAGATGGCTTCCTTCAGCAGACAGATGAGACATGACGGCAGTGTTTAGTCAGAGTCTTGACAGCACAAAGAGGCAGATAATGCATCTTCATTTGGCCACGTCTGACGTCTGTCTCCTGTGTGAGCGGACATCGTGAGGAAAAGTGATAACACCTGAAGCACACACGGCAGACGTGGCCCCATCTTGACCTATCACCTATCAGGTCTGCTACAATATACTGATATAAGCTGTGGGTGACCTCAGCTATACAGAGTAAAAGGTTTGCCATGTACTGGTTCCACCTGAGCACATAACACAATTTATGTGAGTATGTAACACAACCCACAGCACAGCACACCTACATGATTAAAGAGTCATTTTAGTTAGTGTTAATTGATTGATTGGGTAATGGGTGTGCTAGCAATTATTGTGGATTCTTCTCAGGTGTGTTTGTCATGTGACCATGCCATGTGATTTCCTATTTCAGCTGCACCTGTACCAATAAACAATTGTTCTCATCACATCCAGTCTCCAAGCAGGTTCATTCAACACAAGTTTATGGAATGTTTTAGCTGGTATCTAGTCAAGCTCTGGTTAACAATTATGCAATTATGGTTCTGTGAATGGTTGAAATAAAGAGTGGCTCAGAAACCAATTCTGAGTGTCTTCATCATGTCAGAAATAGGTGATTGGGTTCCAACTGAACACAACACTAGAGTCACCTATTTCTTCAGGTTTCTGCACTTTTCTTAATCTGGGGTGGGGTGGGTTCTTCTTTTCATAAATATTTTGAGTTTCTGTCAGTTTCGATGAAGGTGTTCTGCTAAGTCCTGTGATTTATGAGAACTTGTTCATAACATTGTCATATTTGAAAGTTTTACTGTGAGAAGCCCTACTGGTGTTATACTTTGTCTTCTTTCAGTTTCAATTTGTTATGAGTAGTCTGCGTGTGATAGCAGATATGAATGTAGTGGTGGTGGTCAAACCCCATTTAACCCTCTAATGCTGTCATGCACATAGCTGTACAACAAAAGGCTGGATTTTAAAGTGTGTTTGTTTGTACATATTTTTCCTATTTTGTTTATGTCCATGAGTCTAGCAAGTACCAAGGTTGTAGGCATAAATGTATTTTGTGTTGTCTAATGCCTTGTGTGTTTAAACCTCGATCCTGTCTTTTGAACTCTATGTCTTGGTAGGCTATGAATTATTCTTCTCTTTCTTCTTTTTATTTATTTAAACATTGGCAGCCTTAGTATTCTGTGTCTAGGAACATGGTGCCTACTGTCTTTCAAAGCTAAGACTTAGTGCACTTTGTGAATACAATACACAAATGCCTACACACACACATACAGAAACACAAACACCAAGACACACATACACAAACAGCAACACACACAACCACACACACGCATACACACACACAAAGAGAGAAAAAGGGCTGCTCTCAGCTAGCTGTTCTCTCTGCTTTTCTTTAAAGAGATGGAATGGTAAACTCTCAGTCTCACCTCCTCTGTGTGAAGCTTTGTCTTAACCCCATTTGAATGTAGCCTGCCTGCCAGAAGGCAGATAGGCATCAAAGAGACCTTCACGTTGTCAGCCAGCACTTGCTCTCAGCCTCAAATCAATTTCCCATTTGGGGCCGTGGCGGTCTGGGCCAAGGCTGTCTAGCGGCCAGTGGGGAAGCAGGGTTAGCATGCTCCCCATCTGTCCGCGAACTGCTTATAGAGTTTTATGCCCCCTTGAATTGAAGGCCTCCTGTTTTCCGTCGCGTCTGTTGCCCTATTTCGGCACGGCTTTGGTCTCCCTGACATCACGAAATTGAGCGCAGTTTGTGTGGGCGAGCCCCATGCAACAGTGGTTGTTTTTAACCATTTTTTTTATGTTTGTGTGTGTGTGTGTTTTTGCCGACGCTAAATGGAGGGCGTTTTGGCCATGACCTTGTGTTGGAAGCACCAAAGCAGCAGGAGTCGGGTTCCCCAGGCAAACATTCAGCCACTGGCCATCTGCTGGCGTACGGAAACGCCAACTTATTTCCGCTATGTCTGGGCCTTAATTTGTGAACAGAGGTGCCGCAGGGTGGGACGAGGGCAGACGAAAGTGGGAGTTGTATGTTGTAATGCCCTAATACCCAAAAAGCTCACGTGGACAAAAATATTCACAATTTATAAACCAGTCCCTTATTACACTGTAATAACAAATGAACAGGCCACAGGGGTACTGAACAGATTTGTGTGGAGCCCACATAATGGCCATGACTAAATGTCGGAAAATGGTTTGCTTAAATGAAATGACATGCATTAAGATACATATGTGATAAAATAGACAAGACATAATAGACATAAAAAGTTTATTGTCAAAGGAAATGCACTTTGCAGAATTGTTTGCAGAACTTTAAAAAAAATACTGTAAGGATTACAAGCCTTTAGCCTGGCTATCGCGACTTGTCAATGCTCTGCGAGCATTGGTCTGGCCAAGCTGTGTTGTAAACCCATTTCTCAGAAGGCGGGCTTAACCCGCCTCTTTCAAATGCCTCTGTTTGCTACGGTACGAAGCTTCAACCAATCACACCCCTCTGTCCTCTGACGTATACGCAGCGAAGGAAACTTCGCTGTCTTTAACCTAGTACGCCTGCTGTACTCTCAGCCCTGTCAGCTCCCTTGGATGGGCAGACTTCAGGATAGGTCATTATGGTGCAGTTCCTTACTGCTGTAGGAGGGGGAGAACGAAAAAAATGAATAAAAATAAATAAAAGGAGACATTGAAAGTGCACAGTGTCTCCTCTCTGCTCACATGGGCCTGAGCGAGACTGCTAGCGTCGCTCCCTCACCCAGCTGGCCCATCCCTTCCACAGTCAAAGTGAATTATTAACCAGGCCAATTTGGGTAACCATGAATCTTTTAGAAGGGCGCCTCCCGTTTAGCATTTTCAAAGGAAAACAGGATTAGCATTTCAGGCAGAATGGGCCCAAACAAGGAGCGAGGGAGGGAGCAAATGAAGAAGAGGAGACAAGTAAGGAGGGAGGAAAGAAGGGAAGAGGAGGAGGCAGGGGAGGAGGCAGGAGAGGAGGGAAGGGGAGGAGACAAGAGGTGTGTCCAAGCAGTCAAGTGTAGGTGCTGTTGACAGATCGGAGGAGGAATAAGATGTGACGATGTCAGCTGATTTTTGTGATGTTAGGAGGTGGGCCTTCATTTTGTTTATTTGGTATTTTGAGCTGTTTTGTGAACTATCAGGTCAGGCTAATGCATTTATGTTGGATGAAACCCTCAGTAGCCTTATTGACAGAAGGCTGTGCAATCAACGTGTGGATCATAACATAAGGGTTACATATGAGAGCAGGAATCTCCAATTAAAACAAAGGGCTAACAAGTGAGTGCCCTGTTTTTTCACGAAAGAAAGAAAGAAAGAAAGAAAGAAAGAAAGAAAGAAAGAAAGAAAGAAAGAAAGAAAGAAAGAAAGAAAGAGTTAGTGCTTCTGTGTGTGCGTGTGTGTGTGGGTGCGCATGCACGTCGTGTACATGCAGGTACTTTTTCCATTTTCATCTTCTCATTTCATCTTCAGTACTCCATTGTGCAACATAAGAGCTGATCAGATCTATTGCTTTTGCTTTTAATGTCACATTTGGGTACAGTTCATAATGCTTCTTTTGTGGCCTAGAGATGATGGAATCACATCACACACATTGTGTGATTTACATTGCCTTTGAACTTCAACAATGCACCTGACAATGAGTCATCTATTGGCTCGTACTAAATACTAGATATCTAATGAATGTTAGAACAAGATACAAACTCATACCAGCTTATTATCTCTAAACACAATCTTACACAACATAAGGAACAGAGGTTGGCAAATGATCAACCTCCAGAAGCTATGAAAACAAAACAAAGGCATGGTATTGAACAGAAATAAAAAAGGCAAACCAATGTTGGCATCTAAGCATCTAAAATGATTGTGAGCAGAGGTAAAAGCAGTTGCAAGTACAAATATTAAAGTCTATAGAGTATATTACATACACACACAATAACAAAAATACACCTACTCTCTGTGTGCCTCTCTTTTTATAACTTCAGTTATAATGCACATTAACGACTACACTCATGTAAACATGTTTTGAGGGGAGGTTTAAAAATTCAGTTACGTCCAGTGTGCCCCTCTCACCTCCCTCCTGTGGTAAACAGGCAGATGGTGATGGTCGACCCACCGTTCATGGGTCACTGCTTCCTCTCTATCTCTCTCTCTCTCACACACACACACAAACCACAAACACACACACTCAGTCAAATGGTGATGGTGAACCCACACTGTTTAAGGGTCACTGCTTTGTCTTGCTCCCAACATGGCATACATTTGGAAATCACATCAGACACTGACCTCACGAGAGGAGACAACATTATCGTTTGTGTGTGTGTGTGTAGAGAGAGAGAGAGAAAGAGAGAGAGAGAGAGCAAGACATGTGATACATTTATGCTTTTGAGTATGTGTGTGTGTGTGTCTTTGTGATTACCTTTTTCTTCCTTGAAGGTCATACTGTATCTCTGAAAATGAATAAAAAATTACTACTTACTAAAAATGTTTTACTATTTACTAAAAAATTTACTGGTACACTTTGATTTCTGCTTAGTATGACTTTAAGTACAGTATGACTAAAAGTATAGTAGGTCCCCAAAGACACACAGGGAGGAGCATGCCAGTCCACCACATGGAAGCTGTTGCAGCTATGGCATTTTGGGTAACCTGGTTCAGGAGAGAAGTACCAGAAAAAAGAATAAAGCTTAGATTGCTTACGCTGCAAAGTGTGGAAATACTGGACTTATTTAGGCAGTAGTCTGTGATACATTTAGAAGGGAAGAGGCTGAGCCATTGAGGGCTGAGTTAGTGATGTGTCATGCTAGGTGCTGTGAACTAGCTACATGAAGCAACAAAGGAGGAACAAAATGTCTTTCTGTTAACCTTCAGCTACACTGGGGTGTCAGTGCTTCAGTCCAACTGCACTAATAAAACATTAATCAAGGTGCAGGCATCGGTGAGGAATTATGCACAGATCTTTGTAATGTCAGGGGGAATAACCCAAGGCCAGCTGTCTGGTATACAATATTCATCAGATGTTCAGATAAGATTAAGCTTTAAAAGGTTAAATGCTCATGTTTGAGTTAAAAAGGAGAGAACTGTACAAGAAACATCAATAGTCTAAGACTTTCTAAGAAAAAAGGGGCCCATTTTGGCTGTGTTAAACAACGTGCCAGGGAGAGGGTGTGAGTAAGGTTAATGGCATTTCTAATGTAAGAGACAAACCTGGCTCACCGTGACGGACAGCCTTAATGACTCCTTTTGGTGTGTTATAATAGAGAGACATAGAGAGAGAGTTAGAAAGAGAGAATGTGGAAGGCTGAAAAACAACCACAGAACTGGAAATCGACCCACACACAGCTGCTGTTGTCATGTAAGTGATTTCTAGCCCCACTAGAGGGACTAGAAATAAAAAATCAGCTTTTAAACCTCAACATGATTTAACATGAAATACTTTTCTTGATATATCTTTTGTATTTTTACTCATAACAAATTGGAAGTAGCATTATATGGCCAAAGCCATAGGCCAGGGTTGTTTGTTGAAGTCAGAGAAGGTGTATTCCCAAAAAATTAAACCCATGGTGAAACTAGTGGTGTTGCTTCCCTTCGTTGGGCCATGGGCTTTATGAACGGGAAGCACAGCAACAGGGAGCTCGTTGTTTAGGCCTTTTTATTCTCAGTCTCCTAACATGGTACTTACACCTCACTGCACTCCAGAGAGTAGAGAGAGAGAGAGAGAGAGATGGTAGAATGCTTTATGGCTGTCTGTCCCAGTTTGCCTAAGCATGTAATCAGCAATAAGCCTCGGCTAATATCTCAAGGCAATATAATTTCTGCTTTTAAAAGAGAGAAACACACCATCAAAATTTCCCCCTGAGATATTCTCAGGCGTAATCCCATTTGGCAAATGCTGAAAGATGCATGTCGCACTATTTTAATATAGTCTTCTGTTAGGTATCTCGGTCTGTGTGCCTGGCTGTGTGAGGCAATTACAAGTTCTGTAGAGATTGCTAGGGATTGGGGAAACATGGCAGTAGTTGTGCTGGATTTTAATAGCCACTGCTATGAGACTGCTGTTGTCTAAACTGGATTAGCGATATTAGGTGGCCCACGCAGCCTGAAATGTGTTTATTTTCAAAAGACACATTTGCCCTTACTTAGGCACATTCCCTTTTTCTCCAAGGGGAAATAATGTGTTGAAATTTATTTTTGCCCTTTTCTTTCCCACATACAGCTAAGACCAAAATTATTAGCCCTCCTTAAGAAATTAGACAAAAGTCTTGATTTCTCCAAGGAAATGACCATTAACAACAAGTGTTTATAGTGTATTTGTTTCAAAACCAACAAAGACAAATGTTGATCAAGTTTGATTAGGATATTTATTGATACACTGAATTGAAACAAGAAAGAGCAAAAATAAGATGTCCAAAAATTATTTGCTCTTTGGCCATTAATAATCAATAGTGTACCCTTTCTGAGCCACAACTGACAACAACCTCTTAGAATAGTTCTTAACTAGGTTGGCACAGGTTTCCTGAGGGTTTTTTGCCCATTCTTCAATTGCAAAATGTTCCAGCTCGTCCAAGTTGCATAGTTTCCGAGCATGGACATTCACTCGAGCACCCACCACTGATTCCTAATAGGGCTGAGGTCTGAGCTCTGTCGTTTTGGTATCCTTGAGGAACTGTTAGACTATGCATGTATGTATGTTTTGGGTCATTGTTTTGACCAATAATAATTGGCTAATAATTTTGCCCTTTCTTGTTTCAACTCAGTGTATCAGTAAAATATCCTAATAAAATGTAGTGAACATTTTGTCTTTGTTATTTTGGAAACAAATACACTATACACACTTGTTGTTAATGGTCATTTCCATGGAGAAAGCAAGACTTTTATCTAATTGTATAAGGGGGCTAATCATTTTGGCCTCAACTGTACAAAATGTTGTCAAATGTGTCCACACATACTGTATGCTCATGTGAAAATAAAAAGTGCTTCTGCCTGCCCCTTTCTGTCCCTCTCTCTGTTTCTTTCTCTCTCTCTCTCTCTCTGTCTGTTTATCTCTCTCTCACACACACACCATACTATTTTCTTTACTGACTAACCAGAGGTGTCTCGTTACTTGCTCTTGTTTATTTTTGTAAGCTAGCGAGTGCTGCTGTGAGTCTGGAGGGAGCAGAGTGACTGCTGTGGCTGGGTGGCCTGAGGGGTTGTGTTCACCCATTAAGACTTCCCCTGCCTGACCCTACGTGCCTGCCTAGGCCTAGACTCTGGCCCTGGGCATACCCCTGGTGGAGCGCCTCACGCTTCAGTGTTGTCTCATGCAATGCTATGGCTGCTGATCAGCTCCACTCGCTGTGGCACAGCTCCACTGCTAGTTCCACTTACAGCTAACTCAGTGCCTGCTCACTATGCTGTGTGAGAAGTGTATGTATCACTGTGTGTGCACGCATTACTGTGTATGTGAGTCATATCTGCATATATCTGTCTGTATAAAACCTACAGTATGTGTTTATACTGTATAATGTATGGTACCCAGAACTAGTCGCAAATACTGCAAAGGCCTCACTAATGCCTGTGACATACTACAGCTTTCTGGCTAATACCACATCTGTTATACGTGTCATTTCTGTTGATTGCTGTTGGCAAACCAGTCTCACTTTGCAAGCCTTGTCATAAGCCTAGAAAACCTTTCTGACAGAAGACATGCCCAGTTTCTAACACTGACTGTCACCCTCTGTGAACACGTCCATTGCAAGTAGTGTTTACGGAGCCAAGTTTACACAAGCAGGACCTCACAGAGCACTTCTGTGTAAGACTGCCTCTTCGCTCTCCTGCATTATTTATGTCTGTGGCCTTTGCAAATGGAGGTTCAGCTACTGTGTGGTCCAGAGCTGTACAACGAATGCCACAATGCGCACAGAAAAATAAAATAAAAAACAAGGCCATGGTAAAAAAAATGCTACCTGGTCTCATTTGAACAAACGTTCCTCTGACTACGTTTTCGCAGACCTGCCTAACGGCACTGTTGTAACGGCTGTCCCATGCTCACGTGTGTGATGGGTTAAATGCAGAGGTGAAATTGGTAGTGTGTGTCATGCTGTGTGATCTTTTCACTGTTAAACACGCAACATTTTTTCAGTAACCTCACAGAACAATGCGAATCCCGTATCATTCAACATAAATTAGTTAATAAAACTAATATCGAACAGCAACAGCTAGAAATATTATATTTTATGTAGCATTTATTTCTCTCTTTAGCACCCCTTGTGGAGGGACATTTGCCTCCGCAAACGTGCTCCGAGACACGTTTAGGCAGGTCTGCGAAAACGTAGTCAGAGGAACGTTTGTTCAATGAGACCAGGTTGAAAAAATGTCTTGTGGCTTGCAGACAGGCTTGAGAATTGTTTTGCCAAGGGTGCTGAGCCAAAGAAATGGCAGGGTTATTTACATCATCTCCGGATACAGGTCACTGCTAAGTGGTGCAAACAACATGGCCACAAGAAACCTCTTTCGCACAGCTAACAGCTATACAGCCATTTCACAGTAAGGCAACGGTGTTATAGAAGCACTTTTTATAGAAGCTAAAACAAAATGTATTTTACAGTGCTTCCTTTAAAAGCTTAGATGTATGACTGCCTCAGTGGACAGACTGAATGCAGGCCACAGAATGAGGCTCAAATCTGGCTTACTTCTGTCCCACTGTCTGTCACTATTCAGGACCTGTGTTTCCATGGAATCTCTTCATGTGCTGTTGCATTTTAAATCAAGTTTATGACCTTTTAACCCTTGCACAGAGATTCTTATAAGAGCATGACCTGTTCACCTGTTCAAAGGTATAGTTACTGTTTTTAGACATATTTGCTTGGTTTAAAGTTTTTGTTTTTCTTCCAGTTATCCCAAATTTCGTTCAGACTCAGTTCCAACTGGACACTGTGTTCCCATGGTAACCCCACATGCACTGTCTCAGGGACAGTACTGAAACAGTTCCAATGGGCTGGGCTGGTCTGTATAAGTGGCTTATTTTCCAAGGTTAACACTGGTCTGTGGATACTGCACTTTAAATAGGTGCTTTTGGTAAACATTGATAAAGAGAAGAGTTTTGATTGTACAGCGGATTGTACACAGAAGTGTATGTGACACTTCATTCTTACAGTGTTGGAGAGTAGAAATTATCAGGGACTGGTGTGGATCAGCTCAGTGGGGGGTTGAAAGCAAGGACATTGTGTATGTGTGTGTGTGTGTGTGCTCGCGCATGTATATGTGTGCGTGTGTGGGTGGGAGAATTGAAAACAAAAGTCTTTATTGTTCCTTAACACGGCTCACTGTATACAGCTAGCAAGGAGATGGTTTAGTTCTTATCGGACCTTCCAAAGGGCATCTGTTCAATTGCTCTTTTATCTTCTATACTCAAGTAAAGGTCATCATGAAGGGGCAGGTAAACTGCCTCCTGGACAAACTCATGTGGTCATCTTCAGCTCAGCTGATCATTGTCTTTGTTCAATGCATGCTTTCTTGGCCTGCTGTCTTAGTGACACCTGAGACCAGGTTCTGAGATTGTCCTACCATGAATCATCCATGTCATAAATATATAATGCTTCGGCACTTTGTAGCATGTGTGTCTGTGTGCGTGTGCATGTGTCAGGAAGAGAGAAAGACAGAAAGACAAAAAGGATGTCTGAAGTCTGTACTTGTGTGTGTATGTATGTGTGTGTGCGTATGTATGTATATGTGCCCATGTATTTGGCCAGTGTATGAAGTCTGCATGTGTACACAGTAGATATTTGTGCATACACTTCTCCATGGGTGACCCTCTGGAGAGTAGCAGAGAAGGGTTCTGTGTGTATGTGTGTGTGTGTGTGTATGTGTGTGTGTGTGTGTGTTAATTTGAATGTCAGCACTACTTGGTAGATGGATCCAGAAGGGCAGAGAAAGGGAGTGTGTGTGTGTGTGTGTGTATGTGAGTGTGTGAATGTGTGTGTGTGTGTGTGTATATGATGATGTGTGTGGGTGTGGTGTATGCTGAAATGGTGTGGATTGGTGTACATACGTGTTTGTGTTGGTGGTGTCTATCCAATGTCCCTTAATTTATGGCATTCAGTGACATATTGGGCAGCAAGAGCTGCTGCCTGACCTTGCTGTTCAAGTAAGTAAAACAGATAGTAATTCCTGTTCACACAGATTTTAGAATCCTGGGATTAGGTGTGTGAATCTATCAAAGCATGTTTCCCTTATATCTGAATATTTCTCACATTAAAGACAAAAGTGCACCTCTCATTTGTCCCCACCTGTCATACAGTGACCACATGCCCTTTGTTCTCTTGGCAGCCATGATTACCTTAGTCTGCCTATTTTTATGGCAAGGTTGTGGTCAGAGTTTGTATTTGGTCAGGATTTGCCACTGCTTAATATCTCTGACAGTAAAGAGATATTCTTGCAATTCGTAATTTGATTTGATTTTGATTTGATTTGATGGTCCTATATTATTCTAGCTTGGATGTTTGTTTAATTTTGCCAGTGTTCCAGATATTTTTCTTTAGATATTTGGACAATTTTATTGACATTTAGTTTGAAAGCAGTGCTTGTCTTACAGACATTGTTAGTATGTTTTAGTTGGGGATTAGTTAGTCTTCAGGATTCAGATATTAGGCTTTTACTGCAATGAAATGCAGTGTGTCTGTGGGACTTTTTTGAAGATCCATCTACCCATCTATATATAGAAATGCTCTCGCCCATTCTCCTTCCTCCAAGGCAGGCCTGGGGTTTGCTTTATCTAGGTCAGAGGGGGAGGACAAGAAGAGAGGAAAGGGACCAGCATCTAACTGTATTTTCTTCCCTGACCAGAGGAGAGAGCCACCGTCACAGCACACAGGCACTCCTACAGTCATAGCACAGGGAGACACACCAGGGTCATGGATGATGGAATGCACTAACCCTAACCCTAACCCCAGCGCTAGCCCTATTACTAGCCCTAACCCTGTCCCTTGCAATGTCCCTAGCCACACCACATAAGACACCAGGTTCTAAGGTGACAGCATGCCCTAACCCTAACCCTTATCCTAGCCTAGTAGTTAAATAATGCTGAATCCAACTGAGAGTCTTTTTTTTCAGCTGTGCTGTCATTGGTTTACTGAGAGTTATTGCAGGTGCCCATTGGCCACATAATTTTAAAACAGCAAAAACATGGGGCCAGCATGTCATGACGCTCCCTAACATATATGTATGCATCGTCTCAACCCTGACCCCTTGACCTCTGATCTCCCCACAAGGACATCAGAGGAAATCACATCCCTCCGCGTAATTATGAAAATGGATTAGTTGCTACAAATGCTATAACCGTCTCGGTTATCTCTGAGAGTTACCAATCTTAATTTGTTCCTGCCTGTAAACATGTAATATATAGAATTAGGTATGATATTACAAAGTTGCTAGCTTCTCACAAGAATTCTTGAATAATGGTGGACTTAATAAGTGATGCAGATATTTTATAGTGGACTACACAGATAAGAGTTTATCATCAAGTAAAGCTATTTCCATTTGAAAGAGTAAGCACATTATAGTGCAACAGAGATGCAATAGGCCAAACAGTCGCAGGAAGTGTAAGAACATGTGAAATATATAATAATAATAATAATAATAATAATAATAACAACAATAATCTTTACTTGTATAGCACAATTCAAACATACAAGATGCAGCTCAAAGCGCTTTATAGTTTGGCAAGAACACCACAAGACAACATTGCCGGAGCAGACGAACGCAATAACGAAATGATGTAATGACACAATGCCCCGTTAATGTGCGGGCTCTTGCGTGATGCAATAGTGCAATGTTACAACAACGCAATGCCCCGTTGATGCGGGCTCTTGCGTGAATACGGGTAAACAGTCCTTGTAAACCAGAGGCACTAGAACGACGCAATGCTAAGATGCAGCTCAAAGTGCTTTACAATTTGGCATGGTCACGACAAGACAACATTTCTTGCAGTCCAGTGAATACAGTAGCAAAATGAGTCTTGCGGGAACACAGGTAGACAGTCCTTGTAGGCCCCAGTCAGCAGTCCTTGTAGTCCAGAGGCGCTAGGACTATGCAATGCCCTGTTGATGCGGGCTCTTGCGTGAACACAGGTCAACAGTCCTTGCAAACCAGAGGCTCTAGACAAGGAAAGTTCATTTAGGCGCAGTCATTTTGGTATTTTGACGACGGGAAAAGTGAACATTGCACCTGGCATATGGTTCGAAAGTGTTTGTCTTAAGTTACTTTATTAATCAAAGATGTGTTCAGGGCATAACACATAACACATAAGAAAAAGTCTGCTCAACCAGGTTTATACTTAAGTTTTTTATTTTTTTACCGTGACATGTCGGGCTTACTCACCCTTCCTCAGACATCTCTTCACGCACTGTTGTTGGCATGATGTATGTGTCATAGCCATCATTCCCTAACAGCCACTCATGAAGAGGGGGATCCCTCTTGTTATATCCCAAAGCATTATGTGCCCATAAAATAGCTTTTCAGCGATGCATGACTGACTACCAACGAGGTTTTTCTCAGTCATTGGACTTTTTTTGTGTCCTTATTATGACCGCCGCTAGTGAAGCTAGCGAAAGCGGTCATATTGGAGTTGCCACGAAAATTTTCCCTTTTTTTTTTTTTTTTTTCCATTTCACCGATTTTGCGTCAATAATTCCCGGGACACTGAAACTCGGGGGGACATGAATACTTGTCGGCATGTAGCCCTAGAAGTTTGTAAGCGAATAACGCCTTTTTGCCTCCAAGGTCCACCCCCCCGCTGTGCCAGTGTCCGTCAAAGAGGGGGAGACCGGCAAAAGTTTTTGCTGAATAACTCAATGAACGTTGATGAATCTACAGAATGCTAACGTCAACGTTTTTTTATCGTGAAATCTACTGACCCTCACGCATTGAAAACACTGGTTGATGCCCACTTCCAACAAAAACAATTTCTGTGAAATTTTAACATTGCGAAAACGAATCCAAACGAACTCGTCATAAGCCGTTCATGTGAATCTCACCAAATATTCTATATATCATCTACAGACAATGCTGACAAAAAGTTATCAAAGGATTTATCTTGAGATAAACCGTTTCGAAGTAACACATCAATGAACATTTAACATGTAGCTTAAAATTCTTCAAAAGTCCATATCTTGGCTTTTAATTGCTCAAATTTGGTCAACTTTGAAATGCCATCTCTAAACAGCTTTTGTTAAATAACTCATCAACAATTTTTGAGTTGGGATTTTGAGTTGCCAATATCTTGGACCGAGAAGGTGGGAACTGCACAAAATACGTCATGCACGATCAGCACAAAGACCTCTAACACCACAGCACGTACCATACAATTTGGTCCATAGGGGGCGCTGTAATTGTACAAAATGTTATTTTGCCTATTATCTAGAGAATGCTAACGTTTACAAACAATTTTTTTTTAGCGTAAAATCTATTGACCCTCATGCATTGAAAACACTGGTCGACGCCCACTTCCAATGAGAACAATTTCCGTGAAATTTTAACATTGCGAAAACAAATCTAAACAAACTCGTCATAGGCTGTTCATGTGAATCTCACCAAAGTTGGTATATGCCATCTACAGACAATGCTGACAAAAAGTTATCAAAAGATTTATCTTGAGATAAACCGTTTCGAAGTTAGACGTCAATGAACATTTAACACGTAGCTTAAAATTCTTCAAAAGTCCATATCTTGGCTTTTAATTGCTCAAATTTGGTCAAAGTTGACATGCTATCTCTAAACAGCTTTCTGTTCATGTGTACTAAATTTTGTGACATTTCATCATAGGGGGTGATGTTTTTGTTAAATAACTCATCAACAATGCGAAGCTAGGTGTCAAAAAACAGTTTTTGTTAAATAACTCATCAACAGTTTTGCCCAAGACAACGATTTTGTGTTAGCATGTCGATGTGACAGAGGCATATCGACCCAGCCCATAAACACTCACTTGAAGCATAGCGCCACCTAGTGATATGGGTAAATGCAAAAATTGGGATTTTGAACTGCCAATATCTTGGACCGAGAAGGTGGGAACTGCACAAAATACGTCATGCACGATCAGCACAAAGACCTCTAACACCACAGCACGTGCCATACAATTCGGTCTATAGGGGGCACTGTAACTGTACAAAATCTCATTTAGCCTATTCCTTGCCTTCACAAATCACTCCTACACACTACATAAACACACAATGTCATTCATTCAAAACCCCCATCCATGCCCACTTCCAGGAAATCATTTCCACAGAAATTCTCTCCTCACAACACTGCTCTACCACACACTCATCATACCAACAGTTCTTACATTTCAATATACTGCGGCGGTCATACCATGTACCGCTATGCGGCACATCTAGTTTAGTTTTAAACTTTAAAACATGCATTGGTAACATCAGAATAAGTAACACTAAAAACACAGTAAAACTGTCACCAAAAGAAACAGGTTTGCACTATTGTGCACATAATGAGCACAAGGTTTGTGTGCTCCTTGCAGATATATTTTTGCATTTCACACGTGTTGCTGGCCTTGGAGTAATTTCTGAAGGGAATCTGGCACCTGCCACGTTCCTCCCAGTAGGTGTGGACACTGGAGAAGTTGGGGTATGGGCGCCAGTTTGCATGTCCTTCACAACCGTTACAGCAGCTTTTGATGCTCTTGGAAGGCACTGGCTTCTTTCAATGTGGGGTTTCACCAGTGTGGAACCAGGCTGCTCCAGGAAAATCCTCCTTTGATTCAGTTTTCCACTGTTCCAGTCCTTGTTTATATCAATATTATTACAAAGGCATTGTAAGCACTCACATCTATGATGTTGAAGAAAATGATAAGGGGCAATCGGACAGTCATGCGTCGGCAGCTGTATGTAGCAGTGACTTTGTCCAGGTTATCAACCCCACCCTTTGTGTCAATGTAGTTCTACACCTTTTGTGTTATCTCTGTTGCTCAGGACAGCATCTTTGTGCATGGTGCTCATCAGCAGCACATTTTTCCCTTTCTTGGGGCAATAGGACACAACAGTGGCTCTGTCAGTCAAGGCAAACATTGAGGATGTCACCCTCCTGTTATTCACTGCAACAAGCTCAGATGCAACCTCTGGTTTGTTTTTTCTCGCAGTCCCCAACAAAGCAACGGTCCTTTTCAGCAGCTCCTCACATAGGGCGTATGAAGTGAAAAAAGGATCACATGTAATGTTATAGCCACTCAGCCCTGCAGCCCTACAGCCATATCTAGTACCAACCTCATGCCTTGTTTTTTTTTCAGATGGTTCACCAGGAGATTAACTAGTGTAGACTTGCATATTCCAGGCATAGCTGAACTGTGCATCCCATGCTGCCCGAATTTTGATGCCATATTTAGCTGGTTTACTTGGCATGTGTTGTCCGAAGGTACAACGCCCACAAAATGCAACCAGACATTCATCCACAGTCACATGGGGGCCAGGATTGTAAAGAAAGGGTAATTGCTGAACCCACTTGTCCCATACATCCTGTATAGCTGCAAATTTGTCACACTTGTGTCTGCATTGCCGTGTTTCTCGATCATCAAAGAGGTTTGCTGTTGCTTCACCTGTTGACTTGTACACTCCTGCTAAAGCAACACGACATAGACTTCCAGGAGGGTTTCATCTATGTCTTTCCATGTGTCCCCATACACACGCTTCCCTGTAAGTTTATCATGTCCAGTATGTGCTTTTCTATTGACATGATGAAAAGCTCAAATGTTGTTTTTATATTTTGGCAAACCTGGTGGGGCTTGGAACCATTTTGATGATATTAGTAGTGCTAAGTCCTCTATGTTGTTCAGGTGGGGAGACACACCATAATAACTTTCTATTTTTGGACAGCAACGTATCTGTTGGTGGTTGTGACACCACAGGACGATCAAAACTGAGGCTTTCATTTTCCTTGTTCTCATCAGATGAGGATGTCTCAAAGTTAGACTCCTCCTCAAAATTATCCTCTGTCTCTGACACATTCTCCGCTGTGTCACTGCGATTATCAAAAAGCTACAACAAAACCTCACTGGCAGAAAACCTTTGCTTTGAAGTCATTTTCATTTCAGACTAACAGGAAAGCACACAGAGAAATTGTGTAAAATTCAGCTGTGCAAGTTTTTATACTGCTGTGCAAAGGGCTCCTCCCCCTCCCCCTCATGGCAAGAGAGCGGGAAATATCAAAGTTTTGTTTTGTCCCCCCATGCCATCAGAATTAAAACAGCAAACGGAAAAGCTCTCTAAAAATTATAATTAAGTGTATATTATGATTACCTTAATGTGATCTAAAACAACATATCTGTCCAAAATATTGACATTTCTTACATGTTTTATACAGCTAAACCAGTTTTGGGTCAAAAATGACCCCAATGAACACAGATGCGAACAAAATGCATACAAGACTTTGACAGATTATCATGTTAATTTATGTTTACCCAGTTCCACACTGCAAAAAGTCCGTTTTAAAAAACAAGAAAAAAAGGTAACAATTCAAGACATTTATCACTTAAAGTAAGCACATTTATCTGCCAACAGAACAAGAAAATATGACTTATCAAGATTTTTAAAAACAAGTAAATATATCTAGCTCTAGGAAGACAAAAACGCCTTTTAACTAGTGTGCATTCACTAATAATAAGAACCATTATCTAAGAATTAATTTCTTAATATTAGAATATTTTCTTATATTCAGTGTTAACAAGAAAAATAATCTTAAAATAAGGATATATGACATCTTAAATGCAGTACAGCTAGTCTTAAAATAAGCCTCATTTTCTAGATTTAAGACACTGTTTTAAGAATAATATTCCTAGTATGTAGAAAAATATTTTTCAATTACTTGCTGTGCTTTTGCAGTATTCTTGAATTGTATAACCCAGAAGAACTCCAAGAACAACTTCATGTTTTATTCACTGGTTTATTAGAGAAAGTCAACGTGATCCACATTGTCAGCATGGTGCCTGAAACAGTCCACCTTGTTTCCACACTGAATGATGTTCTTCTGTAGTCTGAGATGAGCTGATGCGTACCTCTCTGGTCTTTGTACGTGCCCTCCTCAGTCAGTCTGGGTTGTGGCACCAGAAGTTAGAAGTGACAAAGCTTCCACGCAAGACTGACTTAGGGCACATACAAAGACAAGAGAGGTACGCATCAACTCGTCTCAGATAATCACCATCTTTTCACCAGAACATGGCAGTTCAACAAATAAAGAGAGAGAGAGAGAGAGAGTGAGTGTGTGTGTGTGTGTTAGTATTCAACAAGAACAAAGCTAATGGACTCCATCCTACAAAAAGGTAACACTTGAATTGAGTCCTGTTCAAACAGTGAAACAGAGAGTGAGTGTGTGTGTGTGTGTGTGTGTGTGTGTGTGTGTGTGTGTGTATCTTGTCACCAACTGCATTTTAGTCAGCATTTTAGTCAGCAATAAAGCTACTGAACTCAAGCATTGCCTTTTTGTAGGATGGAGTCAAGTCCTGTTCATGGATTTTGTCCTTCAGTACTTCAGTCTGCAAGACTGATAACAGTGTTGCAATGCATTTTGGGTAGGTCAGGTGGAATGTGTAATAACATGCCATGATGTACAGCACGCAGTTGTTGATGTCTTCAATGGGAAATGTCAGTAAGGGTGTTGGTCCCACTGCCAAGATGCAGGTGTTGTTGACGATGATGCAGACGGGACTTGTGATAGGCCTTTTTTGAAGGTACATGTTGGGATCCCCAGACTGAAACGAAATGGGATAAATAGTTGGATAGTTGGGGGGGGGGGGGGGGATTCACTGATCAATATGGTTTTTCATGCATTACAATGCAAAGCAATGACACTATAAACACTATAAGTAGAAGGAATTCAAACTTACCTCAAGGACATGCAGCACAGCTTCGCTTGCATTGTGTAGCTTCTTGGGTGGAGGTACAGGTGATGGGAACATTGATGGCAGTGCCTTTATAAAGGCAACTCCCTGTTTCACTGTTAAAAAACAATAAAAACAATAAAATCAATAAAATTCGTTGCATAGCAACCAGTGGTGCCAGGGGCAAGAGAAATAAACAAATGTCGCCCTGAAGAAGCCCAAAAAGATGCGACCATAGGCCTATATCTCTTTGGAAGTGACTGCAGACTAAAATAAATTAATTAATTAATTTTAACAAAATAATAATGGGAAAGTGAGTCTACCAGAAGGAGACAATGTTTGTGTTTTCAATATTTTTGCGATCATAATAGGCTCGTGTGTGTCAGACAGACAGACACACAGACAGACAGACAGACAGAGATGGTGCAAGGACAGAACATTTGTGTTTCAGCATTTTTTTGCAATCACGGGCCTTGCGCATATGATAAAGACAGAGGCGCCATGTATTATTTAGCTCTTTGCGAGCGAGCAAATCTGACAGGTAACACCATGTGACCGAGGTGCAGAGGACATTGGGAGTGAGAGAGAGACGGCATGTTTATTGTAACTTAAAGACTGAGCGAGAGGAAGAGAATCAGAATCGTGTAAGTATAATGTATGTCATAATTACCCTTGTTGAGTGAAGGCTTCATGGCTTTCTTGAAGACCCCATAATATTGTGCCTTTTCACAGAAGGTTCCCCACTGGTTCTTCAAGTTAGCCACTGTGTTCCCGTTGCCAAGGATCCGGCAAAGCTCATCCATCAACTAATGCAGAGAAATATTAAATCAACACAAAAACAATATTGTTATGGTGGTGCCACTAATTAGGATTGCACTAATTTACAAGCATGGAACAAAAAGTGAATATCAAAATGCTGTCATTTTCAAAACATTCAATCCATATATAAGATGGATAATTGTGCAAAGACAACATATCAGCTGTCAAAGCCAAGCAAAATTATTGTTTTGATGGAAATATGTGATCATTTAAAAGTTGATGTATGCAACAAATCCCCAAAAAGTTGGGACAGGGCCAACAAAATGCTGTCAACGTTAAAGACAAGACAAAGGAGGACACTTCAGTTACAATTACAATAACTGATGACATGATCTTGCATAAAGACAGTTGTTTTTGTTCTAGACATGATTTCAGCAGCTCAACTGGTAGGTGTGTTCTTCATTGTGTTTTCCTTTTTGTTATGCTTAATATGTGACAGATCTTGACTGCACGCTGGCCATTTTATCATCTGGTTGCTCTTATGGATGTAATCAGAGGACAGTTTTACATGGTTTCTGGGTCCATCTTGAATTAGCTCTGCCACATACAAGACTGTTAAACCTTTGCATTTTGTGCATATATGAAGCATTGTGTGCATGGTCAATTTTTCAACAGCTGTCATTGTTGGAGTGTCATAGTATGTTTATTGACAATGAGCATTTCATGATCTCATAAACTCATACAATGATTTTACACAACTTTACCTTATAGAAATAGGTCACTGCTTAACCCTCCTCCCCCTTCTGCTGCTACAGATCTCACCCCAGACAACTTTGCCACCTTCTTCACAGAAAAGGTAGCAAACATCAGCAAGCAATTCAGTGACCCTCCCTCTGACAAGCATTCACCTCAAGAAAACACTACCACAGCTGCAACACTCAGTACATTTACCCCACTCTCTGAAGCTGATGTCTCCAAACTCATCACTGATAGTGGATTGTAGAGTACGATAGACATTTTTATGTCGTACTACGACATATATCGTAGTATCGCACAGCACTACCATGTATGTATTCAATGTTTTGAAAATGACAGCATTTTGTTTTTATTCACAAAATACCCAACTTTTTTGGAATCCGGTTTGTATATATAGAAACTCTTGTTGTACCAATTTACACAGATATAGAAAAAGGCTAAAGTGAAAATTGGCTTACATGGTCCACTTCGCGGAAACAGGGGTAGGCCTCAATAACTTTGGCAGCCCTGTCCTGCTCCCTCACCACCTGGACAATGAAGGCCCGGCGTGCAGGGAATTCCAGGTTGAGAATTTGGTAGACATCATTCCCATTTGGTTTTCCTTTAGCCTTATACATCTCCTGGAGGGTTCTGTAGTGCCTGGCCATCAGTTGCTGGCTTTCAGTTGAGTCTATAATAACAAACATACAAAAGAACAAGAAGAAAAAAAAAAACACAGATCAGGGTTACAGGGTTTTAACAAGTGAAATTTCAGACTTTTAAAGACCATTAAAAGGTGAAACTGCATGTGCACTGAATTTCCACAAGAATGTGTGTGAGAACCTGTTAATGCATGCATTGATACATCTGTATTTTTTGGTGCATATGTATCTTTGCAGATTTTCACACACACAAGTAGTGCTGTACGATACTACGACATCTGTCTATCGTACTCTACAATCCTCTATCGTTTATGTCGGAATTTTAGCGTGTGGGCTGTGATTCCTATAACTGTAACATTCCCATTATGAAGAACAGTTTAAAGACTTTAACCTTTTTAGTATGAGTAAAACTGAAAGAAAATAAAGAAATAGATACATAACTTTCACATAATGACTGCGTCACAGTCAACATAATTGCAAACCACAATCACAGTCCCGAATGGAAATCTATTTTTAGACTACACGATGGTGATGAGGCCTAGCATGACTAAACATATAAAACAAACATATTATGTAGAGCTAGAGAAACTGAATTAAACTAGCCAAATTCATTGTAGTTTTACCTCATATGATATGCTAACACAAAATATCTACTTACAGATAAATAATGTCCAAGGCTCCAGTGTATATGACAAACATAATAGATCGCTGGAAATTGTGGGGTTGACCGAATAAAAACGGCAGAAAACTAAACAGGCACTGTAACTTATGCAGATAGCGCAGTTTCTCATATACCCACAAGGTGGCAGTATTTCCTAAGCTATTTAACTAAGTCAAAGTAAACCTTATGCATGACTTCTTATGGAGGTAGCATAGGGATGGAGTGCACAATAAACGCCGAAACGGCGGAAGAGGAGTTGGTGCCCAAATTTGCATTCATGTGTGGAGATGTACGAAAAATATTAAGAAGAGATATTATATTGGATGTATATCGTTATCAGGAAATAAAATGACCTATATCGGGAAATAGTTTTTTGGCCATATCGCACAGCACTACACACAAGGATTCAGTAGGAAATCCATGCAAGTACATGAGGCCCCAGGATAGCTGGCTTCCTCCTCAGACCACGTTTAGTCTCAAGATTGAGGCGGTATGGTAATCAGACCGATTGCAAATCATGACGCATGGCATGCTGAATTTCTTAAACTATAATTTTAAAGTATGAGATATTATAGGGATAAACACCACCCAAAATTGTCAAACTATCCACATCCACAATTACAATTTGTACTCACCAGTCAACTTCTCAACCTCTGGCGTTGATGGTGGCAATTCCTCAACATTTAAATCTGGGCAGGGGGTCTCATTGGTCTCACCCATGGCGGTCTCACCCATGGCGGTCTCCTGACTATGATGAAAGTTGAGGCTCCGCCGCCTCTTTCTTGAGGGAGTTGGCCCCTGCTTCTTTTTGGGAGTGGTTACATTCTGGAGCCTTTTCAGAAGCTGCTTCTTCACAATTTCCTGACAAGACAAACATACATGGCACAAGGGCCAACACAGATTACAGGAATACTCTGGCACTGAAGCTATTATAGGTCTTTTTCAGCATGGGTATACAACTCCAATTTTAGATCTTGCCCATTCTAACGGGGGCGTGGTTTGTTTACACTTTTTAAGAAACACCTTAACGTTCTCCAAATATCATCTCAAAAGTTAAGCATCATCAGCAGACACATTACAACACAGCAATAACTTTTGGGATGATATCTGGAGTATGTTAAGATGTGTGTGTTTTTTTTCAATGTAAACAAACCATGCCCCCATTAGAATGGCCAGGATCTTGGAAAGGGCTGGACAAAAAAATGGCACGTCGTTGGGTACTAACAATTCAAGCGTAGCATGAGCAACACAATTGCATGTTACAATTGGCAGGAATTCTCCTTTGAATACCTGCACAATGACTTACCCACACAGCTCCCGTGCCAGATCGATCTTCAAGCATTGGGTAGTATTCCACGAGACACTTAGCCATCATTGTGATCTCACGGCTGCAAGGATAACGGAAGCCATCCCCCGCTGCTCTCCTAATTGTTATCATGCTTGTAACAGTATTCCTAATCAGTCGACATCGAAGATCTTTGGAGAGGGTATAGTCTCCCCCTTCTCCAGCTTTCAGTTTATCCAAAAAGGTTGTTCGTGCTTGCTCCAATTCTGTGTCAGAGTACACAGCGTATTTTGGGCTGACAAGCTGCATAACATGCTGGGGTGTTGGGCTTTCAGGGGGGATTGAGACTGGAGATGAGAAAGGCGATGAAGACAGGAGGGGGATGGGAGAAGGAGGAGGACGAGGAAGGGCAACGGATTCGGAGGAGACACCAGGTCTAGATGGCTCCGATTCATGACCCTGTGAAAAAACACATTTATTTAAATAGAAGATAAAGAAGACTATTGACAACCAACACACACACACGGTACGGAAGTTGTTGCTGGACAGATAATAAATATTTCAAACCTCATTGTCATTATGATTGAGTCTCCAAATAGTTTTCCTTCTGAAGAAGTGCTCAGGTCCAGGAAAGAGATCACGCAGATCATCCTTAGAGAGGCTGGGCAGCATGTCCATGCTTATATTAGCAGCTGTAGGCGTATATAACAACCAACAGCGTTATAAAGGACAGGAAATCGATTGAAACACTATTTTAGACACATCTGAACTACTGCACTGCAACGAACCAAACGGCAGTGAAATGACAAAATGCCAAAATGGCGCCAACCTTGTTCACAAAACCGAAGCACCTTAGCCTGAAATGTTACACGTGTAATTCGTCAAGTGCATTCAACGTCAAGCTACTAGGCCTAAATGTAAAAACTGCGAAACACATTTTCAAACGGCATGACCAACATACATAAATTAATGTGAAAAGGTAGCCTGGTAAACCACCCCTTTGTACTCCACTTCGTTCTGTGCAGACGAAGCTAAGTACGACGGGTTGGTTTACCAGGCAAAAGCAGCCACATGGTATTAGCGCTAGCTATAGTGTCCATTAGGCTACCCAACAGTCATTGGTACCGCCAAAGCAAGAAACGAGGAAAGCTAAATAATTCACTACAGCCCAAGTACATTTTCATTTTGACATTACATGTGTGTTAAATAAACCACCGACAACTGAGGCCATTTCTAAATACTTAACTTGTCGCCGGGTAGTCGTAACGCCATACAAAATGTACTCGAGCTAGTTTAATAAAATTAGCATAACGATGTGTCGGCTTATTTCATCTTAAAAAATGAAATAGTCTAAACACTTACCTTTCAATGTTGTGGCGGTTACGTGATCCACGCCGTTGTATCCGAAATCCATGTTTGCAATATCACATAAATCGTATTTTAAAAGAACATTAGGAACTCGCACGTACCACGACCAAATTCAAACTGCTCTGCTGACTGTACAGTGTTCAGAAGTTTCAAAAATGCTAGCACCCCACCCCCTCTCCCCTCATTTGCGCGGTTCCACAATCAAGATTGTACCATTCCATAAAGAGGGGTGCAAGAAAAATAATACACGTCAAAATATTTTTGTTATGATAATGTGGTATCACACACGGTTCGTTTTTCATGTGTTTTCCACTATTATTTAATACGCTGTTGAAATATTTCATTTTGCTGTAAGATTATAACAGTATACAAACTATATGCAATACTACTATTCCCCTTTAGCCTACATTATGTGAACCGATAACGGTCAGCGTTTGTCCCAAGGATTCTATAACGGAGCTCCGCTCTAGAATCTTCTATATTGTCTGTCGAAGATGGTACCATCTTGCTGCGTGCGACAATTTTTGTTTTAGCTTCATTGCTTCAAGCGAATTTGAAGATGATTTGGCGGTGTGCTATCTGCTGCGTCTTTATTGCTTTATCATTAAAACTGTTGCTGAGCCACATTAATCGTATGCACAGCCGCAGCCCAGATATCAGGTTTGTCTGTGGCATTGACGGGTGCTCCGAAGATTTCCGAGTGTACAACTCTTTTTATCATCATGTAAAAAGAAGGCATTCTCATCATCTTCTTGAAGGAACAGAAGTTAACGAACATCGACCAGAGGGAAGTCAAGGACAATCCCAGCAAGTAAGTATGCTGTTGAGTGATGGGCTAGCATACATTGCTATATTAGTTTGCGTTGGAGTTCATTTTAGTCGCTTTTACACACATGTAGAATGTGAACTATTGATTAAAATAGTCAGTGTTTAACAGAAACCAGAGGCCGAAAGAGTTGCCATTGGTAGATTTTGAGATCTTACTTTAAGAAAGTCAAAATCTCTGTTAAAAAAGAAAAAAAAACTTTATTTTGTCTTTATTTTTTGAAGACAGTCGGTGGTACACAGCTACAGCCTCATCAGCACCATGATGCAACGGATGACGATTTGGCTGAAGATCAAGATGGAGCGGTCACATTGCAACAAGTATGTTCAGTTACGCGGTCTAGTTATGTCGCAAACGTAATGAATTACACAACCAAGCAATGAGACATTTTAATTTAGCCAGTAACATTGACCAACGAGAGGAAAGCAGGCTAGTTCCACGTCCCTTTTGAAATCTTTCTCCGTAGCGCTTTCCACCTGGGAAACGCGACCCTGATATTTACCCTTGTTGTCTTTTAAATTCTCTTTTACGCTTTTTTGGCGATGCGGATTCCTTGTCCTTTGATGCAGCATATGCATGGTCTGGCATTATTACCAAAAGTGCAGTGCAGGTTTTAAACTAAACGCTGCTCCGTGAAACGTGATTTTTTACGTACCGGAAAAACAGGGAAGTCTCTGTGTGAGCCTCCCATTCTATGTAAACACAGATAAGTGATTCTTCGCCCAGGAGGAGAAGTCAAATTGTTGCCATAGGTTGTTTTACACCAATGAGAATCTGTTTATGAATGAAGACGTTGATTTGTGGTAATACTATATATACTTAAAATGTTACACAATGTCCCTTTTAGAAATAATGTTGTTCATCCCTATTACTATAGTTAATAATTATTATAACATTTTGCCTGCACACTGTGGATACAAATCATTCAAATTATTCTTTATCTTTTTAGGGTCTTGAAACACACGCCACCGCCTTTGTAATAAACACCCGAGCCAAGAATCATTTGTCCCTGGTGAGATGCTTTCAATATTTGCTATGTGACTGAGTATCTTTGCTATGTAAATGTTTATTTATATTGTGTTGGGAATGTAGTAATCAACTCTGCATGCTGTGCATGTCACAATTGAACTCAAGCGATGCTAGGCCACTGTCTGATCAAAATGCACACTTCCTTGTGCTCTGAGCATCACCATTCCCGTCCTAATATGTCTGTGTTCTGACTAACTACTTCATTTCATTTTGCTTTCCTGTCTGTTCCATAATCACTGGCAATAAGGAACATGAAACTAAGTGGCTAGGAAGTCAGAATGCACACATATTAAGGCTGTAATTTTTATGCTTTTTTTTTCAACCAGCAGTTTGTGGTGATGCTTGTAGGTGGGGCATAGCCCTCTGAGAGAGAGCATGCTCATGACAACACCCACTTTCTAATTTTCAGAAGGACATGAATGAGATCGTAGTTGGGGTGCAACAGTATCAATCATCACTAGTGGACTACTTCAGGACAAAGATGGAGGAAGTACTAAAGAGGCATTCAGGAACTACAACTCCTCAGGTTTCTAAAGATGCAATGGACATATTTGACACATTCACTGACCCCTTTACAAATGTTGCAACAACATTTCGTCAGAACAGTGCTCTTAGAATGCAGTTTGGCTGTGTGGATGCAGATGAAATTCCAATTGGTCGGACATTATGCAGGAAGAAATGTGGGTCAAAGGAGTTTTTTATCAAAGACAAACTATTTTATTATGTGCCATTACTAAAAAGTTTACAACAGTTTTTATCACATCCAATGATCTGGGGTATGATTGGAAATGGACCTCAGATTTGTAGGGAAGGTTTTTTTCATGACCTTAATGATGGTGATCTTCTAAAATCACATCCCTTATTTTCAGAGAACCCAAATGCTCTTCAGCTGATTTTGTACACTGATGAGATAGAAATTTGTAATCCACTAGGGTCCTTTGCATCAAAAAACAAACTGTTAATGGTGTACTACACTCTTGGCAATATAAACCCAAAATACAGGTCTAAGCTAGCTTCCATTAGACTACTTGTGATTGCTAAGTCAGAGGACATCCGTCAGTCTGGTGTAGATGTAATATTGAAAAGAATTAAGGAAGACCTGGATGCATTATACAGTGGTGTTAGACTCCAAACTGCTGATGGAGAGAAAAAAATATATGGAGCTATGGTCTCTCTCTGTGGTGATACTTTGGCACAGCATGAACTAGCAGGGTTCAAAGAGGGGGTGGGCTTTGCCTTTAGTAAGTGTCGGCACTGTGAGTGTTCTTATGAGGACATGCAGTCACAATTCAGAGAGGATTTGTTTACTAAAAGAACATTAGAGAAGCATATCCGTCAGTGTGATGAAATAGAAAAGGCAAACACAGACTTGCTTCGCAGCAACTTAAAGACAACGTATGGGATTAATCGGAGGAGTGAGTTAGTTGATTTCCCATCTTTTGATGTTATTCAGCAGACCCCGCAAGATGTTATGCATGTCATCCTAGAAGGCATAGCGCCAATGGAAATCAAATGTGTTCTGAATCATCTTATTCAGTCAGGAGAGATAAGTCTGGACTCTGTGAATTCAGGTATTCTTGGTTTCTCGTATTCCCCTTTAGATGTAAGAGATAAGCCGTCCACAATTTCTCTTAGTACACTAATGTCAAATGATGGCAAGTTAAGACAGTCATCTGGCCAAATGCTTGTTCTGTTGAGAATATTGCCTTTTGTTTTGGAGAGGTTAGAAAAAAATGCATATGTGCAGCTAATAATCAAGTTAATAGAAATTGTCCAAATAGTATTCGCGCCTGTTTTGTCCATAGCAACTGTGTGTAGATTGAAGCAGCTAATTCAAGATCATTTGAGCGATTGGAAAGCACTTTTTCCAGACCGCAGTGTCACACCTAAACAACATTACATGCTACATTTACCTTCTCAGATAAAATTGTTGGGTCCAATGGTAAGACATATGTGCATGCGTTTTGAATCTAAACACTGTCTCTTCAAACGATGGGCTGGTAAGATTAATTTTAAAAATGTTTGCAAGTCATTGGTAAGGAAGAATCAAATTCACGAGAGCTGCCAGAACATTTCTACATCCGCACACACACTTTTTTCACATGAGAAAGACCTGGGTCCTATGTCAGAAGTTAATTTACACCACGTACGTTCAAAATTAAAAGACTTTCTCGGTTTCACTGAGGTTAGGAATGCTGTGTCTGTAAAATGGCTAATGATGAATGGTAATAAATACATAATTGATAAATCAATGGTATTCGTAAAAGTAGTAAATGGCAATATGCCAGAGTTTGGTCTTGTTAGAAATATATTTGTAGTAGATTCCACACTTTATTGTTTAGAGTTTCAACCCTTTTACACTGTACGCTTTGATGCACATTTCATGGCTTATGAAGTAGAAGTTCCAAGCCTTGCAGAGGCCACTGAGATAGTGGATGCCGAAAAGCTTGTAGATTTTACTTCATATTACACTGCTAGCACCAACGGTAAAACTTATGTGCTTGTAAAATACCATCTTGGTGATGTTATTAAGTTGCACACCACTTAAAGGAGATATTTGGTTTAAAATTAAATTTGGGATATTATGTTTTTTTTTATTTTCTCCTTTAAAGGTGCACTACGGTAGCCTGGGTAAACCCCGCCCCTCGCACTTCATTTCTTTTCGTGCAGAGGGTCTGGAAATGACCCCGTCAGAAACGATTTGCTGGAGGTGTGGACTCTGCTGAAGTTTTTAAAAAGTGCATCTGCCTTTACCCAATCGCTAACGCCTGGTCGTCACGTATGCAATTAGCCTACCTACGCACTACAGTTCAAATGTAGCACACAAGGCCAACGTCACAGCTAACGAACACACCCTCTGTTCGCTGATTGGCGCGTTTGTTTTTCTAGTCCGCAAATGCTCCCCAAGAGGCTCGTTTCCAGACCCTCTGCACGAAAAGAAATGAAGTGCGAGGGGCGGGGTTTACCCAGGCTAGCACTACGGGACCTTTTATGCTGATTACTTGTATAACTTTTTAAATGTATATATGCAGATACATGTACATGACTGATATGTTGGATTTGTTCAATGTGTGTTGTATGCTGCTGTTCACCTTAATTTTATCATATACATTAGTCTCTGTGAGGGATTCACAGGGGTTTCATTTTAACATTTCTAATGATGTGAAACATTGTAGAAGTTAAGTGTTTTTTGTGATACAGTATGTAATCTGTTTGTGAGAGGCACTACACAGCTCTAAATGAATTGCAATTCTGTCATTTTGGTCTTAGAGAGTTAACATGCCAATGTGCATTTACACCTTATTTCTCCTTCTGTGACATCCTGCTGGTTCTTTGTACAACTTTTTCATGTATATATGCAATGTATAATAATAAACAATATAATATATGTATTGATATTTACATCCTCTCTGCATAAAGAAAGATAAAAGGAGAAATAAGAATCCACAGTTTGTGGTGCCCTTAAAAAGGACAGCAGACTGCATTTAGCTCTTTTGCACCCAGTCGCCCATCATCCTTTTCCTCTGAAGCTGTACTTGAGTGATAAGTAAAATTTGTGCAATGTGTATTGTGTATGCTTCCCACTTTCGTTGTGTTGGAGTAAAAAGATTTTTTACTCCAACACAAGTTTTTAATTGGTTCCCTATCACAGGCAAATGAAGAAGATCAAATTCAATGCGTTTTAAACAAAAAAGTATATGACGCTTGAAATAAGGATTTTTTTGCTTAACCATCACAATTTTGTACTGGGCTGTAACAGTCACACACCAGGAAGAATATGAACATTATCATTTTAAGTAGTATTTCACTCAGAACCTGAACAAATATCTAAAAAAATAGTTATAAAACACTTGTTACAATATTTAAGGACCACAGTGCTTGAAACAAGCAAAATAATCTAGTCCAAAAACTCTCTAGAAAGAACAAAATTCTTAGCAGTGTAAAAATAAGTAAATTATGTCTTAATACAAGATAATGTGTCTTGGTAAGACATCACTTTTTGCAGTGCACCTATTTAATTAGGAAAACTCATCAATGATTAAGCCAAAAAAAATTGTACTTTGCGTATTTTTGAGATGTTAAACATTGAATGGGGTCAAATGACCCCAAGGATAATAACTTTTTGTGAGTAGTGTATATATTTTGCTAACATTTTGTCAGCAGAGTCTGCAGATGACATATGCCAAATTTACTTTCATTTTCGTCATTATAAAATTTGAAGGACATTGTTTTCATTGGAAGTGGGCATCTACCAGTGTTTTGAAGAATGGTGCAATTAATTGTAGTTATACAGCTACTATAAACAGAACCAGCTCAAATACTGCAGGAAAGGTCTCTGGTGATGTGATGCTGTTAAATGCAAACATGGAAAGTGAAAGTGGAGTTTTTTTGGCGTTTATGTTGTCTTCTATGTATGTG
Organism: Coilia nasus; assembly: GCA_027475355.1. Taxonomy (NCBI): domain Eukaryota; kingdom Metazoa; phylum Chordata; class Actinopteri; order Clupeiformes; family Engraulidae; genus Coilia; species Coilia nasus. The sequence continues at coordinate 1,360,546 of CM050215.1, read as the reverse complement.
TAAATAAAGTCTTACTGTGTTCTAGCGATGTTCTACCAGTCTGTTATAGCCAGTGTGCTCTTCTGTGCTGTGGTGTTACCACTCGGAAGAGAGACATTGTACATTGTTTGTCCTCACTGCCAGATGTAAATTAACTTGACTGTGTTGTCACGGCAATGTACTTGTACAGTATCAAACAGCATCATTGTCAAGTGACCATACAACAACGTTGCAGCAACGTTACAAAGGGTACCAAATGACAACATTATTAGCTGACCATATCACATACAAGACACAAGTGATTGGCGTACAAGGAGCACAAAGCACCTGCACAGACATCAGTGAACTTTAAGGCTACGTTTTAAGGCCTCCCTCTGTTCTCCGGACCAACAAACTAGAGGATTCTGCTTCCCCTGCCACATCGCTTCATTGTCCGTGGACTAGTGGTGTATTTCCCAAACAGTGACAGAGGTTAGCATTAAATCACCGTTGTACAATGTAGGTTCAAACAACCCAGCAGCCCAAGTCTGACTGTTTCCCGAAAATCTCCAACCACCAAAGTACAATGGAAGTCTGAACTATTTTGAAAGTCCGTGGTTCAAACTGCAAATCCAAATGTTTCGGAAGTGTTCGGAGAGTATTCAGATGCATTTGTTGCGGATAACAACTGAAATCAATTTTCTCCAAGCCTTTAATGAAGGTGTGCAAAATTGACACACAAGTACACTTGTCTGTTAGAACTATCCTGATCCTCTTTCCTTCAGCTGACATTTCTCTCTGGACTATCTGACAGTTGGTGGATTATCAGGTTTGTTGTTGTGGTCATATTGAATAGCCTCTGTAACCCTGGCATCATCCACAGTGTCCATAGCAGCCTCACAGTAATTATGCAGGATGAAGCATGCATATATGACAAAGGGAAGGTCATTAAGGTTAATATCCCTTGCTCTTCTCAGGGCTCCAAACAGGCCTTTAGCCTCCCAAACACGCACTCAATAACCATCTATGTGCGACACAAAGACAGTCCGATGTACAACTCCTGAGAATTACTCCTCCCGTTCACATATTTGCTTATTGGGTATGGGAGCAGAGGGTATGCTGGATCTCCAATTAGGTACAATAGCATATCCTCTTCATCCTCAACTATTTGCTTGGGACATGGTGGTTTTTTTTCCTGTTTTAAGATAGAGGTTGAGTGCGGAATTTGCAAAAATGTGTGCATCGTGAACACTCCCAGACCGTTTAACTGCCACATCAATGAAAGAATATTTATAGTCACAGATAGCCTGAGTGTTTAAAGTGTACCTACTTTTTCTATTGATATAATCTGTGAAATCCACTGCACCTTTGCATAGATAGAGGCTGTGTACATCTTCAAATTCCTCAATTATGTTGCTGCACAGAATCTTCAGATGTGGGCAGCTGTATGTACACAGGACCTAAATGGACAGTTATTGCCATTATTATGCTCCAAATGTGACAGATAGCAAAGTTGCTAACTTCTTAGCCACTACCTTTGTTACTTCCAAAGTACCGCACCAAAGACTACCTATAGAAGCCTACTTAGTACTTTACTTCGGAAGTAACAACTATGGTAGTGAGAACTTGGCATGGTAGTGAAGAAGTTGGCATGACTTGGCATGGTAGTGGAGAAGTTGGCATGACTTACACATTTCATGGTTTGCACAGCAGTATTATGATCACCTGCACAAACCGACTGAGTTTCGCTGAGTTTGGAACGCAAGATTCTGAGATATTTGCAGTAGAAGCTGGCCTTCAATTGGAAAGCTTGCCGATGGCTACATCATGTACGTTTGGTTTGAAGGTGTTATGAACTGAATAGGCAAGTTGATGTGATTATCAGAGGTGCAACTAGATGAGTGGTCATACTCTATTGAAATTAGAAAAGACATGTGTGGGTTCGAGACCAGCAAGAGTCATATTATAGAAATCTAAAATGTGCGTGGCCTCACAATTACATTGATGTGGATTTATATTGCTCTACTCTGTAGTTTGGTTGAATATTGAATGACTGCATGTAGAAGAAATGCATTGTATCAGTATAACAGGTCAGTAATCCATGACTGAAAGCGCCACCGTTACTCAGCTTAAAATGTTGTCGTGACTGGTGATTGTGGAACATAGGCTAAATGTTACCATAGGTGTGCAAAGGATTTGAACTCGTTACTAAATGGAACAGTCAGGCATCACTTTGCCACTGAGCTATACCTGCCAGTGGTAAATTCGTGGCAGAGTTTATCAATAGTACTGACAGATGACGACAAAACACTATTAAAAGTTATGGATTTATAAGAATATAATTTCCTTCACTACATGCATCGGCTTTGCCTTATGGCCACGTTTTAACGCGGTAATTGGTTTAACCAGATGTTTGCATAGCTTAATCATTATTATCACCATCGTATAATTTAAACAAGGATTCTCCGTCATGCCATGTCAACAAAAAAGATAGCCATCCAATCAAAACGGCTTTCCCCATCCTGAGCCCAGGCTGCTGAATCATGTCAAGGACAAAAAAGAAAACCCTTCTTTATACAAAATCATGTTGTCAGTTAACCTAATTAACTGTGGTGATGTTTTTTCTTTAGTCCTACTCAACTTTTTCTGCCTTTTATTGACACCGCCCCAATATCAATATTTTTGTCCACCCCTACCAAGAACAATACCACTTGCACTTAAAAAGAGACTGTAGGAAAAATTTGACTCACATATAGCAGACGTCATCAGGAAAATTGAGGAACCCACTAAATGGGTGAAGTCCTTGATTATCATAGAGAAAACTAATGGAGATTTTAGACTGTGCATAGATCTAAAAGATCTAAATTAAGTGATCCAGTGAGAACACTATAGGCTACCGACAAAATCAGACATAACCAGCACAATGAGTGGAGCATGCTACAGTAGATGCTTCGTCTGGGTTCTACCAAAGGCACTGCTTTTTAAGATTGCCATTTAGGATAAGTTCAGGCCCTGAAGTTTTTTATAGAAGCGTGCTGCAGCTGTTTGATATACAGTATTTGAATGTGGCCTATAATACTGAAGTGCTCTTGCGACAAGGTGTATGTTGGAAAAACCACACGCTGCTTAAAACAAAGGATAAGTGAACATATTTCTGAAAAAGCTGATAGAATGAGATACTTTTTTTTTTCTTTTCATAAACATTGATTAATGGATATCCTGATATCTACATTATGGGTTACTGGAGTGACCATCACTATAGTTGTGGGTGTGCTCTGACTGCCATACCAGTGAGCCTGCCTCTTTGGTGTTGCGGTCAAAGTGCGTGTTTGGTACTCCAGAGACCTTGGTTCGAAGCCAGGTGCAGTGACTTCTCCTCCCCCTTGCTACAGTTACATTGTAAATTGATTATATTTCAATCTGGTTCCATCCAAAAAGTAAACAGTGCATGTTTTGAATATGCAGGTATGATCTTCCTTTTTCTTTGAAGGATATTGTGGCTATAGTTTATGTAGTGCCAAACTTGAGGGAACATATTAATGTCTGTAGTTTCACCCTCACTGCTGCATACTGTATAGGCTGACACATGACATAGAGTAAAGGGATGGCCCTCATGTGCATGTGTTTTTTCCGAAATCGCTAAATCGCTGTCCTTTTAGGCACGGACTAACATTTCCGGGGGGTGTGGCAGCCACGACACGAGCACGACACGATTCTATTATCTATCATTATACTGTGTGGGGAATTGGAAAATTGGCGCCCCTTGTAGCTGCAGGCACTCCTGCTTGCTCAGAACGTGCCGTGTAGAGAAGCTGTGTGACACAACCATAGACAGTTTCTACCATGGGATGGCGTCGTTTTCAATGGGAGCCGTTGAAGCACGATTTTGAGATTTTTAATTGGTCACCAGGCAACTGCACAAGCGCGGGATGACGTACAGTCATGTCGGCCAGCGAACCCAAATACTATAAATTGAGTGGTAGATGCTCAATCACAAATCATACAGCGTACAATAATTTTCTTAATAAGCATTCTACCGTTATAGCTGCAATCACTTAGTGGAATGGGAGGCTAATATTGTACGTGGGGACTTGATTCTTTGTTACTTTGGTTCCAGGCAGTCTTGCAAGCCAGCATGTCAAGGGAGGTAGCTAGTTAGCATATAAACTACAAGCTATAGCGTGTAGCTTAGCTTAGCCATCTTTCTCAATTCACTTGCATCAAATAGTAAAATAGTAAAGATAGCGATTCTGCTTACAAACAAATACCAAGTTCTAAGCTTATTTTTTGAGAAATACTGATGTAAATGTTTCCCCAACATGAACAGAAAAGTAAAGGGGCATGACTATGGCTACGGCTTATTATCCAAATAGTACAGTAAATTTTCTCCTGTGCGACAGAAACTCACTAGCCGTCGCATGATTTGTGACGCCATTTTTAGCACAATTTCAGATAAACGTTTCTTACAAGACAATGACATGACTGGGGTGACCAACCGTCCGGTTTTCCCCGGACATGTCTGTATTTTACGTCCTGTCCGGTGTGTCCTGTTTTTTTTTTTAGAAAATGAGGAAATGTCCGGGTTTTTAAAATTACCTTTCATTCAGTTCCTTTCTTACACGGCTTTGCTTTCATTGGACCAGTAAAATGACAGGCACTAGGGCACTGTGCACGGCACTATATGTGACGTCACCCCTGAGCCACTTGGTGCGTCAGTGCAGGCAGCCCTCGTCTATCAGAAGGCAGGCGAATTACAGAAGAAATTCCCCGCATTCAGACCGGGGCGAGACAAGTGGGAAGCCTTGTGCACAGTGTGCAAAGCAGGCACTTATGTCTCACTGTCCAGTGGTGGTGCCAGGGACCTAAAATTCCACCTGGACACCGAAAAACATAAAAAGGCTGTTCAAGGCGAGAGCAGCGCCAGTTCCATCAGCATGTATTTCGTGAGACCAGGTAACGAGGATGCTGTGAATGCAGCGGAGGCTACCTGGTCATTTCACATTGTGAAACACCACCATAGTTATTTAATTTATTTTTTTTAGAAGACAATTGTTAACCTTCTTTTCCAATAGCCTACAACAGGCATTGTATGACTGAAATTGAGGCTGAGTATCAGTGTTGTTGAGAGTTATTGTTAACTGTTATGTGTTATGTCTAATACTGAGAGAAGTTGTTATTATTTCTTTCATTGTGTGCATTCATAAGAGAAATTGTAAAGCACTTTTTGAATAAATAAATTTTGAATAAAATAAATATATTGTGCACCTTTTGAATAAAAAAAAAATCATAAATTAATTTGTAATTAAAGTTATTTTTGTTTGTGACTCCCGACTCTGACTCGACTCTCCTGCCCTGGCTTCGACCCCGGTCTGCCCCTGGCTCTCCAGTCCTCCGGTATCGACCTCCGCCTGTCTCCGACCCAGCCCTACGTTCCAGCCCCTGGTATCGACCGTCACCAGTCACCGACCCTGCTCAATGCTCCTGCCCTGGTATCCGACTCCTGACAACCCTCGACTCTGATCCACACTCCTGCCCCGGCACTGACCTCCGCCTGTCCTCGACGCCTCTCCTCTCTCCTGCCCCTGGTACCAACCACAGCCCGTCCACGACTCTGCCCACCTCACCTGGACCCGGACACGGGGTTTACCCTGCCCGTCGCCTTGTGTGCTCCGGCGAACGAATCACCAGTGACTCATCAGCCCAACCGGGCTTCTGACTTTGTCCCAATTCCCCAACCCTTAAATAAAGTCTTTTTGAGGTTACGCTATTGGGTCTGTCCTTCTGTCAGTCTGGTACCCGTGACAGAGTCCTTCTTATGTAAAGTTATTTGATTTCAAAGTGACGCAAAAATGAATGGAAGTCAACGGAATGCTAAAGGCTATTGGGCCCTTTCCGGATTGGGATTTCCCCATGGGTGCTTCAACTTCTGCCTATGCTCCTACCCCCTTTTACACAACTTGTGGAAGAAGGGGAAAGGGGAGGGGGCGTAGCGGGGAATTTAGGCCTTCTCCGTTGCTAGGCATGCATCTAACAGTGCAAGCAAGCAAGCAAACAGGCTATATGTAAGACACGATCTGACAAAGCAACTTGTTTTTTTGCTTGTTTACACAAAATTATCTGGACATGACTTTGGTTGCGTATTAAATGTTGGGGTTCTTTTATGGTAGGTTAAATTTGCACAATCATGTTTCACTAACTGCGTGCACATGGACGAGTTGAATCCGATTGGAAATGGTTTGGGATCGTATCGAATTCATGTGCACAGGCTAAAGATCGTATAGGGATTGGTTTTGCGAATCCAATTGCAACCCCTGGCTTAAGCCGATGTTAATCCGCTTGGTGCCGCCTTGTGCAAGCGATTGGTTTGGATTCACGTACTGCGCATGCACTGGAATGGTAAGACCGCTCGATCCCAGAAACTTCTGTCCCTGATTTTCATCCATACTGAACGTCGAGGCTTTCTTTGCTGTAGCAGAGCGCCTCTCAAGTAATTCTCATTGTCCTTGATTGCTTGTAATATCAAACGCTGACGGCACAGTTCTGCTGTTTGTTCATTCATACGGACTTCCAAACAAAGGAGAATGCACAATATGTATGCAAATGCTTCTCTGTCAACCTCACCGAACGTCATCTTTGTTTGTATGCCGCCAGATAGTTTGTTTATTTTCTTTTTAGCAGCAGTCAGCCTGAAGTAGTTGTAACACCACTTGTTGAAAGGAATACAGCGCCATCTAGCGTAGCGGAAACGGCCAGATCTCTCACCATTATCCGCTTACACAAACTCTCATGTGCACAGGGATTTGGGACAGACCACCCGTTGGGTAGCAACACCCAATCCAATCCCAATGTAATCCAATCCAATCCTATCATGTGCCCATAGTGACTGTTTATTAAACAGTGTCAGTTGATTTAAAAGTGAAATTTGGATAGATAATCAAAAACGGAAACTTCACCACTACTTCTGCACACTGGAATCCAATTCTGCTGTTGTCTTTCTTGTGAGCAGAGTGTGCGGTCTTATAAAAATGATAAAGCATCTGTTTGACACACAGCATCTTTATGTAAAAAGCATTGATATGTACGCACACACAAAGTGTTCCACACACACAAAGTGTTCCGGTTTTGGATTCACAAAATCTGGTCACCCTAGGGTACTCGCCTAGGGCACCAAACAGTCTAGGACTGCCGCTGTCCATTCATGTCATCAAAAAATGCAGGCAGTAACATTTAAGCACAAAATAAATGTAAATATAACCCTTTCCATTATACAACAACCCATATTTCAGAACCAAATATCCAAAAACAAAAATACGAATTTATACAAAATAAGAAATGGCTTTATGGCTGTAATAGTTGTATACTACTAAAGTGTTACTTGAATTCAGCACACCTGAATATTGATATTTTATGAAGCAGTTCTGTCTGCACAGGAGGAGTCATTTAGTCATATATTTACAGTAGCATTTTATTACAGTCTGTGTTTGAGAGGGTGATTTATAATGCTTCCATGGGACTGTTTGTGATAGCACACTTTGCAGTGGTTATCTATACAGGCAAAATATATGTCTGCATGTCACAGTGTGTGTGTGTGTGTGAGAGAGAGAGAGAGTTGGGGATATGTGCGCACGCGCACACACACACACACACGCACACACAGACACACTTAATGTCTCTTCTGCACGTACCTACAGACTCAGACCTACCCTCATGTTCTTTCACACATCAATGCACGCACACACACACACACATAGCAGAACCACTCACTGCTCTCTCTGCCATGTCACTTTGCCCATGACCTAAGAACAGCATGCAAGCCTATTGTGGCCTCAGTTAGCAGTTAGCCCACTAGACAGCAAATGAGGCAGGTGGCAGAGACAGTTTTAGAGACAGTTTTAGGTAGGAGTCGCTCATTAGGAAGCTAATAGGCTAAGCCGGAGAAATCCCATCTACACTTCACTCTCTCTTTGGCCTAAGGGGAGCAGGAGGAAAGCAGATGAATTACTAAACCATGGAGCTTTTGAATTACTCCATTCCCAAAGCAAGAACAATGCAATCACATTTATAGTAACATACTGTAATGATTTATAATCTTTGACATAAGCCTTGAATACTATACATATAGTATCAGTCTGTGTTTTCATTGCAACACACTGTATGCATGTATGGTATCAACCCATGTTTGCATTGTACCAGATAATATGCAGTTCCATCACAAAGGAAGCAGGAATGAGATAACCCGGTTGTAATTTTCAGTGGGATATTACAAGTGAAGCATTTATATTCAGCAGAGACAATTGCATAATCTTTGGCATGAACACCGTCCTTGATCAAGGTCCAGATCTCTGAGGGAGAAATGTGTGTGTGTGTGTGTGTGTATCAAAATTGTGGAACAGCAGAACATGTATTGAAAACGTGTTTAAGTGTAGTCCTTTCAAAGAGACCTAGATGGGTGAATACAATGACAGAGCTTTAGTCGTTCTCTAACAAAATGTGCACTGAAAGCCTACATATCTGCTTAGTATTTATGCGTATTTGAAATGAAATCTCTTTTATGGTTTAAACTACACTAGAACACGACATGCTTGTGCAACACGATATGCTTTTGTATATCATTTACATCATTTTAACCAATAGCTTAAGCAGTAAATTCACTATTATTTTATCAGATAGTTTCAGCTGTCAGCAGAAATTCAGATGTCTCTTGCGCAGTAGTTCAACACCCAGAGAAAGACCATGATCCTCCGTGCCCATCACTCCTCGAATTTAATGCCCATCAGCACAACCGGTGCATTGCCAATGAAGGCTATCATTCCATTTCAAAGCCCTCTGACCAGCAGTGCTGTAGCAAAGGTGAGATGAGCTGCTCCCTGGGGGGCTATTACACAGCAGCAATTAGCATCTGCACAGAGATATGGGGCTCTCTATAGCGATCGCAGCTCAACACTACTGATCTCTGAGTCACCACACACACACACACACACACACACACACACTTCTCACTTGTCAGCAGTTTTGTTGAGCAAGCTAAAGTGAAGGACTTGATAGGACAACTTGCTTGAGGTGATGGGAGGAATTGGGGTAAAAAAAAGAAAATGTGTCTAAGAGATAGTGGGGGAGGGGTGGGGTTGGGTGGGGCATCACTGTGTGTGCGGTAGAGGCTGCCAAATAAATGGATTAAAGGGATCAGAGTTGTAGGAAGTATACAGGGAAGGACCGATACTAATGAGATCATTACAGCACAAACATCAAGAGGTGGTTAGACAGATATCATGTAGAAAATATGGCGCCATATTTGGGAAACATACAGTGTGCATATACTGACTCAGGTTGTCAGTGCGTATAGCTCTCTGCAGTCAACCCTATGACTGCACAAAGTACTTTAGTTGCGCCATGAATCATTAATTGATGTCGTGTATTGTGTTTGTTTGTTTTTTTCCTTTTAGGGCAATTCTTTATCTGTGATAAAACAGTTTCAAGGAGACCACAGTGGGGATCCTGATGCTGAAATAAACAAATAAATATACAGATAACTAAATAAATATATTGAAAACAGAACACTGAAGTTCAAGTTCAATCAAGGTGTTGTTCCCAAGCTTTATCTTCTAATTTTTAAACTGATCAATATTAATTGCAATTTGATTTGAATAGTATCCAGATGTAATGATTAATTTGTCTCTTGTTTTAATCAACATTATTTATTTTGTTAAAGCCCTGAAAAGATAATTTTTTCTCTCCTGTTTTTGTTTTGAGGAACATCCAACATTTAGGCACAGCTGGTTGTTTGCCCAGATTTGTTTGTTGTAGCTTTGATTTGCACACAAAATTACCAGCTTACCACTGCTTGCTTTCCAATTATTCATTTGCCACCCCCCTTTATTTCTCCCTCTCTCTCTCTCTCCCGCCCCTCTCTCTCTATCTGTCTCTCTCTCACCCTCTCTACTCTCTCTCTGTTTCCCCTCTCTATATCCCCCCACCTAGCTTTCTCTCTCCCTCAATCCCTCTCTATATTTCTCTTTCTACCCCTACATATCTCTCCCCTTCTTCCACTCTCCTCTCTTCCTCTCTCCCTCCTTCTACTCCCCATCCATCCATCTCCATATCTATGATTCACCTCAGTGAAAATGGGTTTCCACATGCACGCGAGAGTGTGTGTATGTGTATGTGTGTGTGCCTGTGTGTGTGGGATGGGTTTCAGGTGTGCTGGTGTGGCTCTGCATGCAAATGGCTTGTCTCCGCCGTATGGCAGCAGGGGTTAAAGCAAGCCCAGACAGGGAGGCACAGGCGCAGGAAGAGAGTATTTGAGGGAGGAGAGGAGGAGAGACAGAGAGAAGGAGAGACAGAGAGAGGGAGAGATGGAGATTAGCAGCAGGAGAGGGGAGAAGAGGAAGTGACTGTGAATCTGAACCTCCATACACTTATTCTCTACAGTGACTCCTGGCCTCCCACTGTGTGTGTATGTGTGTGTGTGCATGTGTGTGAGTGAGAGAGAGAGGGAGAGTGTGTGTGTGTGTGTGTGTGTGTGCCTGCGTATGTGTGTACCCCAGAGGATTAGGCATTCTGCTCACAGTGAAGGCGTGACCCAGGCTCCTGTACTTTAATTAAATCAACAGCATTGATTCAGCCGACTGGCTCGTGCACAACGGTGCCTTGTGTGTGTGTGTATTAGTCCATGTGCATGCATGTATGTTTGTGTCTGCCCTATGTGTGGTATGTGATTGCATGGGGGTGTAGGTTGTTGTCATATATATATGTGTGTGTGTGTGTGTGTGTGTGTGTGTGTGTGTGTGTGTGAGTGACTGTGTGTGGGTCAGTCTGTGTGTGTGTGTGTGTGTGTGTGTGTGTGTGACTGACTGCATGTGTGGGTCAGTCTGTGTGTAGATGTTTGAGTGTGTGTGTGTGTGTGTGTGTGTGTACATAAAGTGTGTGTGATGCTGTATTTTTATGTTCCTGTGCTTCACCCCTTTTGTTAGCCCCGCTCCCAGCTGGCTGCATTTGGTCTATTTTTAAAGATGTGTGAGAAAGAGTAAAATCAGACCTGATGTTTGGCCCATGTTTACAGAGATCACTTGTCAAGAAAATAGGGGGCTGTTCAAGAACCAATAACACCTTCCATTAAGTGCATTCCAAACAAGATATCGAAGGTAAAAAATTCTTGTGCAAGCACAAAATCTGGCGAGGGCAGACACAGCTCAGTACAAAAGGATTGGTGCCACTCTGGGAACATCACAGCTTTTTTTCCCTGCAGGTAGAGAAGTGGGAAGTGACCTCAAAGGTATAAACAGGAAGAACAGGACCGCCAAGTCATCATGAGTCAGATATTTATTTCTCTATCTTTTCTTTTTGCATACTACAAAAACATTTTTACTTTCTGCCTTTGATTATTCTTGTGTTGATCCAGAAAGGGAGAGACACAGACATGAAATACTGGCCTTTCAGAATAAAGGTCACCAGTTAAATCCCACCCTACACCCTTTACCCATGGGCAAATTAAAGCTTTAGACTAAGGTCATCAGCGTAAATACAAGGGAATGCATAGCTATGGAGGTTCACCGTTTGTTTAGCGAAGATACAATGGCCTCCCTCCTTGACAGGTCCTTCTTAGGCCTGTCTGAGTTCTTCCCGGCTCACATGTCCTGTTGTGATGCTACCGCGCTACGCCAAACTGACAGCTAATAAAGGTCAAACTGATTTGTGCAAATCAAAGTCAGAGTGGCTCAAACACTTCCACCTCCTCAGTTAAATGCATCCACCGAGAGTGCAGAAACAGAACAAGCTGCAATTAAGGACCAATTAAAACACCAGTCTAGTCATTATGGGGAAACATTTCTGGCTGCACTCATTAGCAAAGCATGTCAAGAGGACCTTCAGGGGGAGAGCATGCGCTGTCTTTAAACACTTTTCCTTTTTTTTCTTTTTTTGTACATCTGTCTCCAAGCCCTTGGTGTTATTCAGATTAATTAAGTTATATAACAGCAGTTTCATCAACTTGCATTAAATTGGCTTCCCAAATGTATGTAAAATCAGAAGCTAAACGCAACAGCCAACAAGGCCAGGGAGAAAGTATGTAAATTGCTGGGCATTAGACAGTGACCACCCAGTAATTGGACAATAGTTAAACTGCTGAGCTGAAGTAGATTTTCCAATAGGGAAAAAAAAACAGCACTACAGTTTGGCTTTTGTAACTTGAAATGTTCATTTACACTACTGGACATTTCATCTGCACATCTCTCTGTAGTCCGCTCCAGAATTTCATGCCTTATTCAAAACTTTATTACAGCCCTGACCTTTTCTTGTAGTGGGGGAGCCTATGTATTTTCATGGGATTTCAATGTTAATTTTTGGAGAGTGGTTGAAATGTTTTCTGGGGTCTCTGAACTTTGAGAAAAATTATGTCTCCATTTTTTCCCCAGTTTCTTACCCTTTTTTTCCCTCAAGTTTGATATTTTGCTGCAATGGACGTCATAAATATGGCCTGTATTAATATTTTTATTAGAACAGTTCACATATAATGTTGATTTTAGGTATGTTTGTTTTTATAATTATTTAACATATTTTTATATATTTTTTTAATTTTTTTTTTTATCTAATATTTTGTAACATACAGTTTAAAAGAGAATATAATGCTAGGCTTTGTCAAAAAGCTACATTTTAAACATATTTTCTTTGTTTTATACAGTTTTATAGAGTTATTTTAACCAGTAATATTTCAACAATAAAAACAGCTTATAAGAAACAACAATTCAACAACTGAAACCATTTCCATTGAAACATTTAATTCCTTATGTGTTGCTGTCTACAATGACAGTTTCACAATTGCAATCACACCAGTCTCCATCCTCCTCCTCATCTAGCCTGGTAAACCCCCCCCCCCCCCCCCCCGTACTTCATTTCATTTCGTGCAGAGGGTCTGGACTGGAGTCTGTTGAGGAGTATTTGGCAAGTCGCAGAACGTACGGTCCAATCAGCGAACAGAGGGTGTGTTCGTTAGCTGTGACGTTGACCTTGTGTGCTACATTTGAATTGTAGTGCGTAGGTAGGCTAATTGAATACGTGACGACCAGGCGTTAGCGATTGGGTAAAGGCAGATGCACTTTTTTTAAACTTCAGCAGAGACCACACCTCCAGCAAATCGTTTCTGACGGTCTCTCTCTCGTCCAGACCCTCTGCACGAAATGAAATGAAGTACGAGGGGCTGGTTTACCAGGCTACTCCTCATCATCAATTTCCAATGTTACAATGACATACACTGATACAGATACAGATTTCAGAGTCAAAAATTCCTTAGTTAAAAAAATTATCTAACTAAAATGAAGAGATATTTTCAAATAACAAAACCACATTTTATTTTTTCAAAATATACATATAAATTATATAAAAATGTCAGTTAACTACTTAATGTTCTTCAATTTCCCTTCTTCCATTCGTTTCTGATGTATTTCTGTTAACTTTCTTAAAGGTATAGCTTAGGGGAAAATGAAAATTGGCACGTTAAAACATCATGCATCATTAAAAAAAAAAAAACATCATTTAAAAACAAAGTTTTTTAAATTTTTGTCGAAAACACTGGCAATGCTATTGGTAAGGGCATCATGTAAAGCATGAGGATAATGTTGTTTTTAAACCATTAAACTAGCTAAAAAAAACTCCAAAAAAACTCATCGGCTGTATAACAAAGGTCCTGGCATTCAAAACGAGGGACAAAGATTTATATGTCTACACGTCGTTTATTAGCAAGAGTGTTTTCCATAGACAGTATACAGAATGTACTGAGGGATGGTGCCATTTTCATTGGGAGCCGATGAAACCATATTTTAAATTCTCGAATTGGTCACCAGGCTACTGCGCAAGCTTGCGGTGATGTTCAGTGACGTCGGCCAACGAACCCGAATACCATAAATTGAGTGGTGAATGCTCAATCACAAATCAGACAGCGTGGCTGCAATAATTTACTGGATTTGGAGGCTAATACTGTACGTGGGAACTTGATTCTTTGTCTACTAACTTTGGTTCTAGGCAGTCTTGCAAGCCAGCATCAAGGGAGCTAGCTAGTTAGCATGTTCATACCAAACTATAGCGTGTAGCTTAGCCATCTTTCTTTGGCCTTCACTTGCATCGAATAGTAAAATCCATAAAGATAGCAATTCCACTTACAAACAAATACCAATTCCTAAGTTTATTTTGCGAGAAATACTGATGTAAATGTTTCCCCAACATGAATAGAGTAAACGGACATGGTTATGGCTTGTTACCCAAAGAGTACGGTACATTTTCTCCTGTGCGACAGAAACTCACTAATAGCCATTGCATGATTTGTGAAGTAATTTTTAGCATTATTTCAGATAAATGTTTCTTACAAGGCAATAACATGACAGATTTCCAGAGCAAAGGTGTTTTGCTGTGTCTTTACAACAGTGCTAATATCAAGGTACGGAGCCCTTCTCATGTAAAGTTATTTGATTTCAAAGTGACGCTAAAATGAGGAAGTCAGTGGTTTCCAGGTTGCGCCTTCTGCATACATTCATATTCCATTGTTGTTTTCAGAGGCAGTATCTTGGTGTTTTTTCATGTTGGTGCCGTGATGAAAGTCCTAAGAAGCCAAACCGTTAACAAAATGTTGTCAATCGACTTGTGTGGACTTTCACCACGGCGCCAACATGAAACAACGTATTTATCCCATTTTTTTCTATTCTATTTATATTTATATTCTATTTATTTCCATTGCCATTTTGCCTATACCGAGCAATGACATCACAACCAAAATTTCAACACATTTTGGTTAATTGGGTTCATTTTCGTAAATATTTTCTACAATAAGCTAGCAGCTACATCAAATATTACAATGGGGTTTGATTATTTGCTTACATCTTTATATCATCAAATTTTTTCCTGCAAAAATGGGTTTTAAACTATATGTTTGGTTCAAGGACAGCAATTTGCACCAATTCTGTAGAATCGTCCATAGATAATGTATGTTTACAAATCTCACCTTTCTCTAGTCACTAAAAGTGGCAAGAATTTTTTTTTTTTTTTTTTTTAATTTTTTTAT
This sequence comes from Coilia nasus, assembly GCA_027475355.1. Lineage (NCBI taxonomy): Eukaryota > Metazoa > Chordata > Actinopteri > Clupeiformes > Engraulidae > Coilia > Coilia nasus. Next base: position 1,345,542 of record CM050215.1, on the reverse strand, counting down.
TCCTTAGACCCCCTAGAATGAATATATAATGGTCTCCAAAAATAAACATGCAAAGCCAACGGGCCCCCAAATCAAATACATAGGCTCCTCCACTATTGTCACATACAGTTTAATACTACACACTGAGGCACACCATGCATGCATGCACAGCAAAATGGCACCCTGTGCACCACTTTTTGTTCATTGTTCTGTAATGCATAGTACATACCATTGAGTATTTTATCTTATGTCTGTGCATCAGATTGGCTGCTGCTGCATCCAACAGCCTGTGAATCGGGTCTTGATAATATTTAGATCAGAAGACCTATCTAAAAAACCAAGGTGGTATTTGCTGTGAGAAAAATGACATTTAAAATGACAGACCACGAGTATCTAAAATCGTAGTCTACATATAAAAGAGTGGTCATACAACCATAATTGTGGGGGAAAAGTTGCCAGTTGAATCTAGGCTGTGGTCTTCTCCCTACCTGGGGACATGTTGTTATTCTAGCTTTTATGAAGTGTCAGTGGTACATTAGACTTCAAACCGCTATTTAGACTCAAGACTCAGATGATGGTATCACAGCTTTGATTCAGAAGAATAACAGCACAATCCAAATCATGTACCCACATTCAACAAATATGAAAGGAGAACTTTGGTGTAAAATGAAAATTGGCATGTTAAAACATCATACCGATTTGGTATGTGTACTGAGGAGCAAAATTGATTTAGCCTGTTGCATTCAGAGTTTAATGGAAGTAGTAGGTGCCCTTAGACGAAGCATGACGACTACGCTATTTTTAAACCATTAAAACAGCTCGAAGAAACTCCAAACTCCATCGGTAGTACAACAAAGGCTCTGGCATTCAAAACAAAACACTGAGAATATTGTAAATGTACTAGTGGTGGGCATAGATTAATTTTTTTAATCTAGATTAATCTCGCTGTAATCATAAAATTAATCTAGATTAATCTAGATTAAAATGGCTCATTTGAATTCTGCCGAAGGCATCCGCGCTAAAATATATAGGTAGGTATGCATCCGCGCTAAAATATCAAGGTGAAAGCAGAGAGTGTTGAGGGAGGGAGAGTCGCCAACAGCAGTTTGCTTCCGTGTTCTATTTTCGCAAGGGGGGGGGGGGGGGGAATCCCCCTTTATGCAGTGCAGTGCAGAGCAGATTCTAGGTTCGCTTCATTGAAATGAATAGGACACATGTGGAGTTTAACTAATACATTGGTCATTACGTTTTTCTGGAGTTGTTAAGGGTTTTTTGGAATCATGTGTCACAATCCGCAACTATTTGTAATAATTTCAAGCCTAATAGTGTAAGTTGTTACTGTTTGGAAGTTACTACTGTCGGTACTCCAAACGTTGCCTTCCGGTGAGGGTGTTGACTTTTAGGAAACGGAAATACGTCAGGGGTCCTTTCTGAAATGTATGAAGTGTCGCGCTAAATGGGATGACGATTGCTGTGGATTATTGAAAATCCAGCACCACCAACAAATATAAATGTAAATATCTGTCTTATAACTAAAGTTTAAAAACCATTATTGGAATGTTAGTGATGTGTTTTTCATACACGTATGTAATACTTGTTTGCTATTGTGGTGTAACGAAATAAATCGCCGTAGTGTTAGCTAACAAGCTGCTTAGCAAGCTATGTTCCTCCAATCACTTGTATAGGTCGTCAGATAGTATTTAGCATTTGCTGTCGTAACTTTATTGATTATGCACTTTTTTCATCAAATAATTTGACAGATAATCATGTATTAATTGTGTACTATTTAAGCACTTTCTGCAAGGTTTAAGTTCTTCGCCATGTTTAGATGAGACGCAAAGTGTATTATAAATTGAGTAGGCGATTTGTTGTAGCTCAGCTTTTATCAGCTCTTGTCGCGGTAGAAGTATTTGTGAAGTAATGGCTAAAGAAATGAAGAAAAGGCACCACAGTGTTGTGTTATATCATGTTGAGGCGTATAACAACGTGTCAATACATTCTTTTTTACTTCTTTTCTTTCAACCATGCCGGCGGATCGTCAAAATCCAGCATACAACTGTGTTGCTGCCGTTTCCAGCGATGGACGAGATATCGTTGCTGCTGTTTCCAGCGATGGACGAGATATCAGGTAAAACATTTTTTTCTTTTGTCAACAGGTAGCTTCGTAGTCCAACTACGCGTTTAGTAATGTGAGTGGAAGTCACCCAAGCCATAGATAACTAGCTAAGAAGATGATGCCTTCACATGCTCTGCAACATTTGCATTTCTTGATCTCTGAAACTGTAATTGCTAAAATGCATGTTGGCATTTGACGATGCATTAATGTTTTGAATCCTTTTATATGCGTTTATGCATTCATTAATTTAATCGTGCATTAACATCTAACTGCGTTTGTTCACGTGTAGCAGAATTAGATATGCCCTCCCAAATTTCTTTTTTTTATGTCAGGTTCGTGTTCTCTGTAAAACTACACCTTTGGGTACATGTTTGCATTTTAAGGGTTACAGTAAGGATTGTGGTTTGGTTATGGCATGGGTCGTTCCCACGGTCGCGTCCCTCCTCTATCAGTTTAGATGTTTGTTTTTTTTTGCTTGCTCATCTTCGGTGTACAGTAGCGTGGGGTTGCCCCTTGATCTGCCTCTTTTGCAAATGTCCGGAGGCAGAGGTATGTGGTGTCTTCTTACTATGCATTGTTTTTGTTTTGTTGTTTTGTTTATTTGCTACTACCAGACTTGTTTAAGAGGTGTAGATATTTGTGTAGTTGTTAAACGAATCTGATTAATTTTTAAGTTATGTGGTTACCTGGGTTGTTTGACTAGTGGTAAGGCACCTGGCTTGCTCCTGATATACAGGGTGGCTCAAAAAACTGAACCACATTTTAAAGGGTTATATTTCCTAAATCCGTGAGGCTACCATAATTGGAAACCATGAAATTTAAACACACTCAGTTCTCTTTATAGTGATATCATGGTTTATCACCACACAAGCAATGGTATCGCCTAACTATAAAGTTGCTAATGGCTGTTGGTTTAATAATATGATCATTTTACTAGTTTTCCAACTCACCACATCACTGAAAATGACTAAAAAAAGTATTAGTGGTTCATGTTCTCCCACAAAGTTGAGAAAGGGATGACTAAATATAAGTGATGACTAAGCAAACTGAGGGCACAAACCTGCAACTTGTGAGGAAAACTTGACCTGTCAATTTGAAAATTAGGTTGTATGCCAGGAATGTTATTCAACTAGTACAACTTCGCTTCATGATAAAGATGTTGTCAGAGATGGAGGACACATTAATCACCTTGATGTGCCCATAAAAAAACATAAATCCATAAAAACAGGATTCGAACTTGTCACTAACCATTAGGCCACAACAACCATGTCTTATTTACGCGTAGATGCAATATTTTGTTTATGGACCCCTTTTTTTCCCCAACAGCACAACAAAACTACGAAAACAAATGGGTTGTTGTGGTGTCACTCCATGGACACAACACCAAGTGAAGGAGCGGAGGGGAGAGATAAACCACCTAATGTACTGGAATAGTGGTATGTGATGTCTTGCCAGACCTAGGTTATTTCTCTCTTTCTTCTCTTTTTGTGACAGCGTGGCAGTTTGTGTGTGTGTGTGTTTCTCTGTCGGTTTTAAGTTAACTTTGCTTGTCTCTATTTACAGATGTGGAAAATTGGGTTGCTTCATGTGAGGGGATGAGGTCCTCATGGCACGCAGGCTGTCAAGTTAGGAAATGGGATGAAAGAACGTTGGACACTGGTCCTTTTAAGGTCTAGTAGTTGTCAACACAAGGACTTCTGTGGTTGATGGTGGAGGCTATCAGCCTCCACAGATGTATGCCTTACACCAACTGTGAAGCAGTAGGGTTCAGAGGACATCTGTCTGTAGAGCAGCAAATAATTTCGTGCTCAGGTCCTTGCAGACATAGCTCAGCTGTTTTCTTTTTTTGTTTTGTTGTATTTCCCAGGGTGATGAAGCATACCACACCCTCACTACAGACATGTGTTGTGGTATCGTAGCTGGGAGTTAGGTAGCTATCATGGACATTAAGTCGGATAATGTGGTGTTCCAGGGTTAGGTTAGGGCCGCAGGCAGTGCACACGTGTGTGTGTGTGTGTGTGTGTGCATCCTTTGTTTTAAGGAACTCAAGCCCCGACCCCTCCACCATTTTTGGTCAAGAACGGGTAAGTATTGTTGCTGCACTAGGTTTGAGTCTGCATTGCCTCTATGCATTCCCAGGCACAGCCACAGTGCTAGATTAAATTACTGCACTTAACAAGGGCACTGGATGTAGCTCACCACTTGCCCATTTAAGCATTAGCTGCATATAGGCAGGCCACACAGCCTCTGGGTTTCCATTATTTTTTTATTTTTTTTTATGTCACTACCATGTCATTTCTATCAGCACATCATATTGTCACTGAGTTTCTGGGATTTAAAATCTTAAATGCATTTTAATGTCACTACTGTGCCTGTTATCTGTGCATCCTAATACTTGGAAAAGGAGAAAAGGAAGTTAGATGGGTGTTCGATGAGACTGTAGATTGAAGATTCAAGATTACAGTGTAGTCATAGACTAGCAGACAAATTTATGAATGAATGTATGTTTTTTGGGTTTTATGTCATTACTATGTCATTGTTATCAGCACATCTTAATGTCACCGTTTCTGGGATTTAAAAAAATAAACACAGGATATTTTAATGCCACTACTGTGTCACTATCAGTTATTTGCATCTTGATAAGTAAAGAAGAACTTAAATAAATAAGAAATACGAACTTAAACTTCTTATTCAGCTGTCTGCCTCTTGTAGCACACAACTCCTGCAGGAACTTAATAGGAAAGCACCAGATTTTTATCAATAGCCTACAATGTTCATAGGCGATGTCTTTTGTCAACTGGGCTTTTACAATGCAGAGGGCGAACTATTAATAGTATACAAGTACATATATTAGGCATATCTGCATGGTGTATTATTCTGTTGTCGTGCGACTACATGACAAGACGCACTTGGAGCCAAGGTAAGTTATCTGGCAAAAAAATGTAATCCCACGCATATTTAAATCGCGAAAACAGCACAACAGAGTGTTTGGTAATGGCTCACATTTTGCTGCTAATCACACACTTAACTTACGTGAGGGTAACTTGCACTAGCAGCTAAGGTTTAGCCTAAAGTCTGTAAAGAGGCATTTTCAACAACTTTCGGTTAATAAGTCCATGTTTTAACTTGTTATTTTGTTAGTATTCCTATGGTTCAGTTCTAAATTTGAGCACATCAGAGTGTTTGGTAATGGTTATTTTCACTGCTAATCACATACTTCGCTTACATGAGGGTAACTTGCACTTGTTTTATGTTAGCAGCTAAGGAGGTTTAACCTAAAGCCTGTAGAGAGGCGTTTTCAATAACTTTCGGTTAATAAGTCCGACATGTTTTAACTTGTTATTTTGTTAGTATTCCTATGGTGTGGTTTTAAATTTGAACCGATGCTACCCAGACAGCACGCTGCATCTTGCCGACGTTGGTTATTGATCGGCACCATCGGCAAAGCATCGCTGCTTTTTTTTGCCCTGTACGCTCTACACCAATCGCATCGGTTTTGGATCGGTTAAGGGTAGGCATAAACGACTGTTGAATAGACCACCCTTCCGATGCTTTGCCAACCAAAACCCGCCCATCGGCAAAGCGACGTTTAGCCGACCAATAGCCTGAGGTCCCTTTCCGATGGTTTGCCAACCTAGCCCCAACCATCGGTAAAGCGGCCCTTTACCGATCATAATATAACGTTTCCTGGCGATGGTTTGCCAACCAAACCCCGCTTGTTTACCTCCCACTGATTTGCCCAAAATGTATTACGGCTTTGAGCGCGAGCTCATTTTTAAATCAATTTGGCTCCACCCTTATAATAAACGAACAACGGTGAAGTTCAAGCAAGGACACTTGACTCGACCTGAGGAATACATAACGAAGCAACATCGCCTGAGGAAAGAGGGGATGAGACGGAGAAGAGCTTTAGAGAGAGCTTTAGAAGGCGTCACTTTAACTCAAGGTAAGTGTTATTGAGTTGCGGTGACACTGCTTATAAAGGCAATAATATGAATCCATACGTTTTTCAGTGATAGCATGACATCTATAGCTATATGCTAATATGCTGAAAACGCCGTTTTGATGTTAGCTAGTATGCTACAGGAACATTAACTAGCTTGGAGGCAGCGACCAAGCGAAAATGTTTGACGGTAAAGGTTTGGCTGGTTCAGTAGTTTTAAGTTTATCTTTCATAGCGAGTGAAACCTCAAATAGAAGGTTGTCATTGACGAAGACAACAAATGCTGATTGTTATCTTCGTGAGTTCGGTTAGGAGTTCGGTTGCTAGTGAATTCTTAGCTAGCGCGTTTGGTTTGTAGAAGATGACGTTATGCTAACAACCGTTTTCTTGTGCTGAGGTAAATGGATAGAAGTTATTAAATTATTGAGATTGTATTGGTTGGGAATGCCTGCAACGGTGTTTAACATGCACGAAGTAGAGCTTATGAAATGTTGTTATCTTGAAATGTTGATATGTAAAGCAATTCTGGTCTATCTCCCCCCTCATTTTCAGATTTCCATTTTTCATATCTGGCTGGCGTCAAGATCCACGATCCCAACCAAGGTAAAGCTTGACTTCACTGTATGACAACGGAAAATCTCAATCTTAAACCGACAGTTGTATTAATTGTATTAAAGGGGCACTATGTTTCACTCCCAAATGTACTGTATGTAGGAGTTGGTTATTGGCCCAGGTGCTGTCTATGTTCATACTATGTGTCTGCAAGCTATTACACCATTACTTTTTTAGAAATGTATTAAAAGAACAAAAGCTGAGCTGAAATTTATTAGAAACCGAACCTGTCCTTTTGAAAGTGTATTGTAAAGTGTCCAAATTGTAATGTATATTTTTTTAAATTTAAACATTATCAGAATGAAGACTTTCATTAATTCTGAAAAACACAATGATATGAGACAAATGTGTACAGATTTTATCTTACTGCAAATTTGGTATTGTATTTTATTAATTGTATTACATGGTGACATTTTATGTATTTTATTAATTTACGTATATATTTAATGTATTGCTAATTCTTGGATATGTGTGATTGAATAATACAACTCATGTCAATTTGTAATTTTTAATTTGGTTGCATTTTTTTCTAATCATATGCTAGTAGGTACAGTTACACAACATGTGTTGATATAACATAAAAAGTAACACAAAAACTTGTTACACAAGTTACACAAAAGTTGTGTTGAATATGGTAACACACATAATGTGTTAAAATCAACAAAAGTTCTGTTGGCCCAATCTGGACATAGAGATGTGTTAAAAACAACACAAGTTGAGTTATTTTCAACACGTGTTTTAAGAGTGCAGCTTCGATGCAAAACTGCAGGCAGACAGCAATTTCCAAAATAAAGTTGTACGTCTCATCGGTGTCTCACACAAGCAAACAAGTCCCATTTTATTGTTAGATAATCATGCAGCAAGCCAACTGAATTGTCTTTCTTTGCTTTTACAGATTGACAAACTATCCCTATCAGGTGGGAAAAATATAAGAGACTGTCTGGAGGGTGTGCGCAAAGCTCTTCCAACAAGAGCTCGCCACCAAACTGAATTGGTGTGGCAGGGGCCAGAAGATGGGCTTAAAGGCCAGGCCCATTCACCATGTCATCCTTGGTAAGTCCATACATAATATAACCAATTACATGCACTCAGATAAAATAACTGTGTCATTTTGAGAATTTACATATTTTAATGTAATTTTTTTAGTAGTTTAAAAAAAAAAACATTCATACCCTACTTTACACCTTTCTCAATGTTCCACTCATTGACCATCTCGCTGGTTCTACTAGACTAGTATGTTGTTGCATCATAATATCACCCCCTTAAAAAATGGGGGGGAAAACTTGATTGTCTGACCCCAAAGTCTCTCTCCTGAAAAGTGACACAGGATCAGTAACAGACAATTTAGGCCTATTTAAAATAGATAGCCTAATTTCTGTTTCTTTTTATTTGTGTGTGCAGATGCTGTGTTGACCAACCCAGCAGCGCCGTCCACAGAGGCCGAGGCTGAGGCGGCCATTAAGAATTGGCTGCGCCTGAGCGGGGACCGTAATGGGGATCGCCAAAGGCGCAATTTATAACTTTTTTTCATTTTACTTTTTTCCCCCTTAAATCATAATAATAATAATAAACTTGTATAGCACAGTTCATACATGCAAGATGCAGCTCAAAGTGCTTTACAGTTTAGAAGGGTTGTTACAAGACAACATTTCAATAATAAATAAACAAATAAATAAATTGTTTCCGTTCTTTCGTCATTCAATCTTCCTCTCATGTGTTTTTGTTATTAGCAGAGGAGGATAAAGTAAAAGTAAGAAAAAAGGAAAAAAGTTCCCTTCCAACACAGGTAACTTATCTGGGTAAAAAGTAGTACTTCTCTTACGAAAAGCTGACTCTGCACAGGTTGGATTGAGGTTGTGGTGCAGGGTCCTTGTTAGGTTTTTAGTGTTTTTCAGTAATAACACAGTCTGATGGAGTAAATGATGTGACAGCTGAATAATATCATGTGCTGCTGTTATTATAACACAAATATACTTTTAATTTTACTTTTGACACCTCTGGTTTTTAGTGAAACAAGCTCCGGACGACCACAAATAACGGCGCAACCCTTCTGCAGCAGTGAGAACATTCTGGCGTTTTTCTTAATGGAAGAGCGTTGTCAGGTGATATCCTATAGCCACTAACTTAAGATGTTCCTCAAAACGTCAGGGTGCTTTCCTCGCTGCTCAGGTGGGACGCGCCGAGTAGGTTGTAATTAAATCGGATAAATATTGGCACATGATCGGATATAAGGCGGGCAACCGTCGGCTCACTGTAGGAATACATTGGCACGACGTTGGTACTCCGTCGGCTGTGTCGCTCATTTGCCGACGTCTGCCCATCATCTGGCCGATGAGCCAGCGCTCTCTCAAAGACGTCTTGCCGATGTAGTTACATCGGGCACATAATTATATCGGCATTACGTTGGCTCTCCATTTGCTTCCGCCTATTTGCCGACGTCTGCCCAACATCTTGCCGATGAGCAAACGGTTCTTTCAAAGACGTCGTGCCGATGTATTTTACATCGGGAAAAAAGCATCTAGCCGACGTCGGCAAGATTTAAGTGTGCTGTCTGGGTATATTACTAAGAAAAAAATACGGATTGTTTAATGAACAGGAGTTGAAGTGGCTTTCAAAAGCGACACAGCAAAGGTAAGGACCTCTGGTAGACAGTTGACGTATTTCAACCAATCACATTGTTTAAATTATTTCCGTTTCCTAAAAGTCAACACCCTCACCGGAAGGCAACGTTTGGAGTACCGACAACTACCATTCACTTGAATGAGCTAGAGCTAGTTCGTTAGCTTGCTAGCTCGCTTTACAGACACACTAAATTATTTTCTAAGAGTTCAAAATAGGAATTTGTTGGCATTTTGGTCCCATAGTAACGTATTATGTTGGCTTATCTTTGTAGAATCTAAGATCTTTGGTGAAAGTCATCATAGTTTGTGTAGTATAGACCCAGCTCCCAACCCAACTTTGAGAATAGATTAACGGCGATATTTTTTTTATCGCCCGATAAGAGTCTCACGTTAACGCAGCACGTTAACGCCGATAACGGCCCACCTATAAAATGTACACAACGTTTATTTAAAGGAGAACTTCGGTGTAAAATGAAAATTTGCCTGTTAAAACATCATCCCGAGTTGGTATGTGTACCGAGAAGCAAAAATTATTCAGCCCGCTGCATTCAGAGTTAAACTAAATTTTTTTATCGTTTGCCCCAGAAGGCTAACAATGGAAGTGGTAGGTGCCCTTAGACGAAGCACGACGACAAAGCTATTTTTAAACCATTAAAACAGCTCAAGGAAACTCCACACTCTATCGGTAGTACAACAAAGGCCCTGACATTAAAAACGAGGCACTGGGAACTTTGTAAGTGTACACAACGTCTATTAATAAAACAGGTTTGATAGGCAGTACCTTGCTGTAGTTTCTCGTCGCCGCCATGTTGGACGTCCACACTAGCTGATTGTCGAACACGGACCAGCGGTCAGAATAGGAGGAGAAGTAGTGCAATTTAATTCCGTGAAACTGGAGGGATTTCATCTGTTGGTGACAATATCCAGTCATTGTGCCCATTTAACAGAGCCATGGTCCCAGCAACGGCACCTAATCCACCAAAAAGGCGACATCTGAAGAGAGGTGCCATTCGGAAACCTGTGCGACTTGGTGGAGATGTATGTCCAACAACAAAGTCAAGAGAGAGCTGCAGCCATGGCGTCAACAATCGGGAGATATTTCACAGGTTACCCATGCGTGATAAGGACACTTTGCAGCAGTAACTGGTCTTGCAAATCGTCGTGAAGACGCGCCCACAGGCTGAAACAGAAAGATTATGTCTGTAGCCTGCATTTCAACCAAGATGATTACATTGTCCCAGCAACGGCACCAAACCCACAAAAAAGGCTACATCTGAAGAGAGGTGCCATTCGGAAACCTGTGCGACTTGGTGGAGATGTATGTCCAACAACAAAGTCAAGAGAGAGCTGCAGCCATGGCGTCAACAATCGGGAGATATTTCACAGGTTACCCATGCGTGATAAGGACACTTTGCAGCAGTAACTGGTCTTGCAAATCGTCGTGAAGACGCTGAAACAGAAAGATTATCGTGAAAGAGTATCGCATGGGTAACCTGTGAAATATCTCCCGATTATACCTTTTGTTGTCGCCATGGCTGCAGCTCTCTCTAGAAATTTCTTGTTGGACATACATCTCCACCAAGTCGCACAGGTTTCCGAATGGCACCTCTCTTCAGATGTAGCCTTTTTTGTGGGTTAGGTGCCGTTGCTGGGACAATGTAATCATCTTGGTTGAAATGCAGGCTACAGACACGATAATCTTTCTGTTTCAGCCCGTGGGCGCGTCTTCACAACGATTTGCAAGACCAGTTACTGCTACAAAGTGTCCTTATCACGCATGGGTAACCTGTGAAATATCTCCCGATTGTTGTCGCCATGGCTGCAGCTCTCTCTTGACTTTGTTGTTGGACATACATCTCCACCAAGTCGCACAGGTTTCCGAATGGCACCTCTCTTCAGATGTAGCCTTTTTGGTGGATTAGGTGCCATTGCTGGGACCATGGCTCTGTTAAATGGACACAATGACTGGATATTGTCACCAACAGATGAAATCCCTCCAGTTTCACGGAATTAAATTGCACTACTTCTCCTCCTATTCTGACCGCTGGTCCGTGTTCGACAATCAGCTAGTGTGGACGTCCAACATGGCGGCGACGAGAAACTACAGCAAGGTACTGCCTATCAAACCTGTTTTATTAATAGTCGTTGTGTACACTTACAAAGTTCTCAGTGCCTCGTTTTTAATGTCAGGGCCTTTGTTGTACTACCGATAGAGTGTGGAGTTTCTTCGAGCTGTTTTAATGGTTTAAAAATAGCTTTGTCGTCGTGCTTCGTCTAAGGGCACCTACCACTTCCATTGTTAGCCTTCTGGGGCAAACGATAAAAAATAGTTTAACTCTGAATGCAGCGGGCTGAATAATTTTTGCTCCTCGGTACACATACCAACTCGGGATGATGTTTTAACAGGCAAATTTTCATTTTACACCGAAGTTCTCCTTTAAAAAACTGTTTTTACATGCAGTAGTTTGCAGTTGTTTCTCGTCGCCGCCATGATTAAAGTCCAAACAAGTCGATTGTACTACCTCTCCTCCTATTCTTCCTGCTGGTTCGTGTTCATCAATCGACTTGTGCGGACTTTCATCATGGCGGCGACAAGAAACTACAGCAAGGTACTCCCTGTCAAAACAGTTTTATTAATAAATGTTGTGTACACTTACAAAGTTCTCAGTGCCTCGTTTTTAATGTCAGGGCCTTTGTTGTACTACGGATGGAGTGTGGAGTTTCCTTGAGCTGTTTTAATGGTTTAAAAATAGCGTAGTCGTCATGCTTTGTCTAAGGGCACCTACCACTTCCATTGTTAGCCTTCTGGGACAAACAATAAAAAATAGCTAAACTCTGAATGCAACAGGCTAAATCAATTTTGCTCCTCAGTACACATACCAACTCGGTATGATGTTTTAACATGCCAATTTTCATTTTACACCGAAGTTCTCCTTTAAAGATTTAGACATTATTCATGCATAACACAAGCTTTCTGTGTTTGGAACATACTTGTTATTTTGTCTTTATTGTTATTACTTGTATTTTTTAGACCTTGAAAGGCTTTTTCATGCACAGCTCTAAGTTTTTGCACAGCTGTGCATGACACCGTAGGAGAGTAAGTCTCCCAGATTAGCAATTTTGAGAAGAGCCTCTCGATCATGCCCCCCTTTATCAGCCAATCACTTCACTCACAAGTAGCTAAAGAACCAGCGCGCCCACCTGCTTCTTTGATGCAGCATTATATGAACCCTATGGTTTTCTCAGCATGCATGTTCACAGACTCATCACCCATTATTGGGTTCAACTGAGTAGGAACCCATTGAGAGACACACAGCGTTGTGGGGTGCCACGACCTTGTGTTACAACAACAAGCATCCAGTCTATATGAAGCTTGTGCAGGTGCAGCATTGTCTCCTGTGTAGCTACAGGTGTCTGTGCCCTTACCCCACTCCAGCTTTGTGCTGCCCTCTGCATGCTGGGGACCTGTTGCAGTTTCCTTTATTAACACTGACACAGTGATGCCTGACTGAGGTCAGAGTCTCGCCCATTGTAGCACTGAACTGAAGCAGAAAGTCACGGAGCGAAATGTCTGTTTAGAAGACTATTTTTTGTTCTACAACATGTAAAATTCTAAAATTCCACATTCTATATAACTGATTTCAGCAGTCTTTAGAATGTTGCGGTTGTATTGTATGGGCTAGGGGGTTAGTCAGGCATCTCCTGTCACAGTGCCACAGCATGATAGAGGCTGAGTGCACATGAAATGGCAACCAGGGAATAGAGATGTATTAGCCACAGATGCTCCACCCCACAGGGGTGCTGGCCTTCTCATTACATGCCTGCCTTCTCCACTATGTCTCAGGCTGCAGGTTGGAGCCCACTGCTGCGCTGTGCCACAACACTTTCACAAAAGCCTACCCTAACCAGTGGGAAAAAGCTTGGACTGAATCCATAATGATTTCCTTTTTCGCAAGGTTCGAGAGGTGGAGTCACCCTCAAAAAAGATCTTAATGCTTTGGGGTGTGGGGGGAAGCTGGGCAGACTTTGTAGTGAATATGTAGACTCCTCAGAAGATCTCTCTCTCTCTCTCTCTCTCTCTCTCTCTCTCTTTCTCTCTCTCAGAGGTAGCAACATCCAAGACCAAAGAGAGAAAAGAAGGGAGTTCTGGCACAAACTTCACAATTGCTGTGGGTCCAATTTAAGAGCTGCTTCTTCGCTCTCCAGTATTGATGTGGGTGTGTGTGTATGTGTGTGTGTGCACGTGCACATGCATGTGTGTGTGTGTGTGTATGGCAGGAGGGATTATAAAGCTGGAGCCAGACTCACCTGTCTCCCGAGGGGACATGCTGATTATTTGTGGGAAATGGGTGCCACTGCTGTGCTGCAACGCGGGGTGGCCATTTTCTTTTCTTCCTCTCCACCACTCTGCCCCGAGCACTGTGGCTGGGTGTGGGACATTACTCATGTCTGGCTGCCCAGTCTGAAAAGTGTAGTGCAGCACTGTGCAGTGCGGTGCTGTGTGACCCTGAATGGCTCTGTGATGTTGTGCAGTGCTTTGTGGCACTCTGTAGTGCTGTGTGGTTCTCTGCAGCACTGTGAGGTGCTGTGTGGCATGGAATGAATGCTCTGAAGGCTGAGCTGGCTAGGCCTAGTGACACAGCGTAGCGTGGTGTGTGGCACCGTATGGTGCTCTGAATTGCATTTTGCAGTGGCATGTGGTACAAAACAGCTGCTGTGATGTTGGATCCAGCGGGGACAGGCAAGGGAAGTAGCGGAGACAAGGAGAGAGGGCAGACACATCATAGAGTAGCATGGTGAGTCTGCTGGAGAGAGAGATGGAGTAAACTGTGCCTGGCAGATGAGGTACCAGTGGAGATGTGGATGGAGTGTTCTGCTGAACGGAGCCTGTGTGAGACAAACTTACATAATGTTGCAAAAGCAAAAGCATTGACTAATGGCTCCTGAGGATACTATTAATATTGTTATTAACAAGAAGAAGAAGAACACTTCGAAGAAAAGTACAATGCATTTTCATGCACTGTAATAAGAACAAATAAAATATACAAAAACACCAACACACACACAAACACACACACACACACACACACAAGGGTTAAGGGCTCTTGAAACATCTAGGGAGGTCTATCATGGTGTTCCCTGCTCTAGACCAAGAAGAATTAAAGGTGTACTTCCATCATGTTTTCATAATTTTTGCGGTGTTCTCTAGTATTGATAATTGCCCTGTGCGCTGGTTTTGATGAAAAAAATGTTTTAGTGCTTCTGTTTCAGGCTGTTTTAGTTTGGTGGAGGGGGTGGGGCCGGGAGAACGACACGATTTCACCAGAGGTGTGACACGCTCCGTGCAGCTTCCTTTGCCCCACAGTCAACTTGATAGCAGAGTGGGGAAAAGTCAACTTGACAGCGCTAAAACTGCACACAGAATGTCTTCGGAGATATAGCCTTATGTGTTTGATCCTGAATCCGAAGAGGAAAGAGAGATGGCACAAGCACAGTCGCTTCCTGACCGTTTGTCAATGAACATTTCAGAATGGTAATATTTGCATGACAAAACAGTGCAAGTGCCCGGCTAAATGCAGTTCAGTCATTTAACTAGCCTGCTAATCTTATGCGAGTCACAGGCTAACATCATTTAAAGCCCATTCGGTCAGTTTCTCTTATATGTATTTTCACGTCTGCGTCACGCCGAAGGCCCTTTTCGCATTGGGTCGTTTTTCCAGCCTATTGTCTTCTTTTGACTGATATAGAAAATGGGGGTAGAAAAACATTTTGATATGCAGCATGCATATGCAACTCGGGGTGACCTATCATATTTCAAAAGAGCAAGTACTAAACGGTTTCTCGTGGAAGTACACCTTTAACCACTCTGCTTTCATCCAGAGAGCCAGTGTTCTCATCACAATATCCCTTCAAGCCCACAGGTCTGGATGGGTGGACATCACTGAGGTATAGAGTGACTTTGCCATATATATATATTTAAATAATGAGGGATGAATCACAGAATCAATTCAATATATGCTACAGGAAGCCAAAGGGCACATTTGAAAGTGATGTTAATGTGATTACTGGTGTCATGTGACCCTTTCCTTTCCATGTTCCTCAGACCAGAGATAAAAAAATACGATGGGAGATTCTCAGAGGCAGCAACAGTGTGTAATTTTCAAATGCCTCTGTGTACTCTCTTTCTATGGCTTTGTCTCTGTGTACTACTGGACAGACCTACGACCAATCAGACCATTGATTCCAATGTCATATACGTAGTGTTCATTTTTCATTGGGTGCGGTTTTCCAGACCAGGAAGAACTGAGAATAGGCAGGTTGGCCAGACTGACTTGAACGCGTGCACACACACACACTCGCACGCACAGAGAAAAACAGCGGAAAGTCTGTGTGAGTGAGATACCAGTGAGTTGCCATTGGAGCAATGTGTATTTCTATTCATTCACAATCTATTCACAATATTTTATAGGTGCTGTTTATTCATGGGAAAAAAGAAAGGAATGCTGAATTTGGTATTACACATGCAAAAATAAAGCTCCCTCTGTGGTACTTGTGCTAAACATAGGTGTTCAGTGCAAAGGAAGCTATTATGTAAACACACAAGTGAAAGACTCAGGTGCCCAGGGACAGCATGCACGCTCCACTCGAGAACAGCTATGGATGGATTGCGCACATAGCTGGCTTTTGCATGGATATCTGCTGTCCAACAAATTTGATTGAATGTTGCCATTCATGACATTTTTTTCTGTCTTCTGCAAATAATACTGAAGAAATGTATCATGCTACAATGTTGTTATCATTCAAGATTTCCACTGCATTCTTCCAATGTATGCATACTATAAGAACATGGAGTACAGAAGAAAGGAAAGAGTCTGAAAACACAAACAATACACTCTGTGGCTGTGGTTCAGTGTTAATTCGAAAATCCAGGAAGTTTGAAAGGTCGTTTTTGAAAAACTAATCCCCCTGTTTCTCTTTGACAAATTTACAAGTACACTGCCACATTGTTTATTCAGTAGTGTGTGTATGTCACATGTAGTTTGTCACCAAACCCAAACAAGACTGAACAAGTTGAACAATCCACAAAACAAGGCCTTGACTTGCTAATCCACACACAATGGGTTTGGCACTGCCTGTAAATAACTATGTGTCTGCGGCACTTTGACAATGGCAATTCTTGCCTGAGTCTCCAAGACTAGCATGGCTTTTGAGAAGTAATTATGAGCAAATCAAACTGACGCCAGCTCAGATGTGTGTGTGTGTCTGTCAGGGGGACTGGGGAGTCCACTGCGGCCCTGCTAGGAGGGGACCAATTTCAGTGATTTGCAACTCGGCCTGCAGGCCGTGTGACCAGAGCCCAACATCCCCCTACACCCCCTCACTCCATCTCAGTTCTTCACAAGTCCACAAATCCACTATGTGGTAGGGCAATCCACATCGTAAATGCCAAAACCAGGAATGATAGCACACCACTGCTCAGAGAGCGAGAGAGTGTGAGAGAGGGAAGGGGGTTGAGAGAGAGAGAAAGACTGCGAGATAGATACTTTCATACACACATTCAGATGCCAGTTAAGATGATTATTGCTGCATGAAGCAGGTCACCATAAAGAAGCTGTGCCATGGACTGTGGCATGGAATAAATGCCTTTCTCTAAGACGCAGACTGTGGGAGTGGAGAACAGGCTATATATAGTGTTTTTTAAAAAGGTGTTTGGCCCCTTCCTGATTTCTTGTGTTTTTGCATGTTTGTCACACTTAAATGGTTCAGATCATCAAGTGAATTTCAATATTGGTCAAAGACACAAAATGCACTTTTTAAAAGAAGGTCTTAATTATTAAGGGAGAAAAATTCCAAACCAACATGACCCATTGTGAAAAAGTGCCATGCTATATGCCACAGCATCTCAATAGGATTCAGGTCAGGACTTTGACTAAGCCACTCCAAAGTCATTTTGTTTTTCTTCAGCCATTCAGAGGTGGACTTGCTGGTGTGTTTTGGATCACTGTCCTGCTGAAGAACCCAAGTTAGTTTCAGCTTAAGGTCACAAATAGATGGCTGGACATTCTTGTCACAACCACCGGGCTCATACAGCGGTAAATTAAAAGGGAGACCACACCGGGACATTAAAGGAGAACTTCGGTGTAAAATGAAAATTGGCATGTTAAAACATCATACCGAGTTGGTATGTGTACTGGGGAGCAACATTGATTTAGCCTGTTGCATTCAGAGTTTAACTATTTTTTAGCGTTTGTCCCAGAAGGCTAACAATGGAAGTGGTAGGTGCCCTCAGACGAAGCATGACGACTACGCTATTTTTAAACCATTAAAACAGCTTGAAGAAACTCCACACTCCATTGGTAGTATAACACAGGTCCTGACATTAAAAACGAGGCACTGAGAACTTTGTAAGTGTACACAACATTTATTAATAAAATAGTTTTGACAGGCAGTACCTTGCTGTAGTTTCTCGTCGCCGCCATGATGAAAGTCCGCACAAGTTGATTGAGGAACACGAACCAGCAGGAAGAGTAGGAGAAGAGGTAGTACAAAAAAAAAACATGTACATACTCTGCTAAACTCGCTGGGGGTATTGACTGGTCCAGTTCAGTATTTAAAACAGACAAAGATGTTCGCACTTTATGACCAAAGACTAAATCATTGGGACTAAACCCAGTGCTTTCCTGAACAACCCCACGTGCAGCCAACAAGAGCCACGGTAAAGCCTCCTCCCAATCCCTCTTCATTTCAACACAATATGCTCTTAACAAGGATTTTAAGGTGGCATGGAAACGTTCCATTGCGCCCTGGCTTTGAGCATGATATGCACTGCTCAAATTGTGCTTCACCTGCAACAGCTTCAACGCCGCCACAAACGGTGAAGAGGTGAAGTTAGAACCCTCGCTCTGAATAGTCTTCGGAATGCCAAAAACAGAAATAAACTGAGACAGGCACTTCATAATCGACCTTGTGGTTATTGCCCGTAAGGCATAAGCAGCAGGATACCGTGTCGCCTGGCACATTACAGTGAACAGATATACACACCCCGTCTTGGACGGAGGTAAAGGACCTACACAATCAATAATGATGTGGTCAAACGGTGTGCCTACAGACTGAATGGGCTGTAAAGGAGCAGAATGGTAGTGTTTGATTTCCCAGCCACCTGACACACACATGACAAGTTTTTACAAACCTTGCTACATCCCGTTTTATAAGCGGCCAATAAAAATGCCGCAGCATGTGACTGTAGGTCTTTCTAACACCAAAATGTCCAGACTCAATCCCATGCGCTGCTTTCAAAACCAAATCACGACCTGCGTCACCTGATCTGGCACCTCAGGAACAACAGTAGATAACCACTGTCGCAACAGTAAACCATTCTGCACCAGGTAACCTTTACTAGGATCTATTGAAGCTAAAGCAAAGAACTTCTCCAAGCTCTGATCTTTTCCCTGTGCTTCAACAAGATCATCATGAGACAGAGGTACAGGTAACTCAGGAACAAACACTCCAGACACAGACATCTCAGACACATCAGATGGCGATTCCGCCTACGCTGTGACAAGGGCAATGGCCCGCACGCAGGTGGAATCGCCATCTGATGTGTCTGAGGTAAACACCTCCGGAAAGTCTTGCAAACATGTATCTGACTCAACTGATGGCAAAGGTACAGATGTAACCACAGGTGTTGCCCAAGATAACGTGAATGCCATCTACAGGAAGAGAGGGTCTGACAGCAATAATCACCTCACCATTCACAAAACCAGAAAATAACTGCACCCTGCACCGAAAATGACTGAAGGCCTATTCCACGAATTAAAACAAATCGCCCAGTGTCAGACACCGAGGAAAACTGTAAAACTGAAGCACAAATAAAGCTCTAGCCAGCTCAGTGTAGGTTTGTCTCTCATTTCTACGCCAGTTTCTAAAACGTTGCCGATAAGCTTCTGGAACAAGTTCATAACATTTTAAAATAGCCTGTTTTACCGCACTATAATTTTTCTTATCGGCAGGTGTCAATGCCACAAAAACCTTTTGAGCACGCCCGACTAACACAGTTTGTAAGAGAATGGTTTTGTCCTCGTCATCCCAATTTCGACCAGCAGCTACATTCTCAAACAAAGAGAAAAATACATCAGGGTCCCGTTCATTAAACTTCGGCAGGAACTTAATCATACCTGCCAGGTCTGATCTAAATGTATTGCGGTCACCTTTACCCTCAAAAAGTAACCGCAGTCTAATTCTTTTAACATCCCGTTCCTGTTCTTGATGTTTAAGTTTTTCTAGCTCCAACAAACGGTCCTTTTCTTTTTCCCCAGCTTCTAATCACTTTTGTTCAATTTCCATGGCCAATTTTTCCTTATGAAACTCAAATTTCTTTCATTCAAGCTCAATTTCAATTTCCAACAATTGTTTTTGTTGTTCAAAGCTTAAGTCGGTAGACTCATTAACCTTGGCAGCAATGGGCGTTTTCAAGGGCAAAACCTGCTTCTCTTTTAAACATTCACGAACATTCACGTGCCCTATCTTCGCACTGAGTCCAAGAACAAGGATCATTTACTCACCTAGACCAGTGGAGACGTGCCTCGACCGAAGCCAATCCAACTGTTTCTCCACGGCGGTGCCCTCGTCCAGACTCCAGTGACTGCAGCAGCCTAACACCAGCGCTAGAGCGCTCTAAATGGGGAAAAAGCGACAGCTCCAAAAGACTCTCTGTCCAGCGACCCAAAACTGCGACAAACTCCTACTGACCCAATGGATGGGAGTGACAAAACAAATGCTCAACTACCTCACCTATACTTACCCACGATATTAACAAACAAACACAAATCAGCGGTACTCCCAAACAAACAGCGAACTGATAGTAGGCCCAATTACGTCACTCATTCACAAAATCAGTACGCCAGTAACGTAGCATTACTCACCCTACGACGCTGCCATAGCCAATCACAAGGAATTGAAGTAGGCTAACGTTACAACCAAAATTCCGGAACAAAAAGTAACCAGACGAGTCCCCATATGTCACAACCACCGGGCTCGTACAGCGGTAGTGACATTAAAAGGGAGACCACACCGATTTGTACAAGTTCAATAAATGTTTATTAAAGAAATAAAACATATCAGTAGATGTAGTGATTAACTAAAGAGTGGTTGCATATCAGTAATGGAGTAAATGTGGTGCAAGTGTCAGGTGCGAGGGAGCCGGGCTGCCATCGGCTGACCAAGCGGTCTGCCAGGGAGCGAGTGAGCCAGCGAGCCAGAGAGAGCGAGCAGACCGGAAGGCCTCCTTTTAAAGGCCACGCCAATCAGCGCCCAATTATCCCGCACAGCCAGGTTACAGCTCCACCTGCAGGGCCAGAACAAACAGCAACCCTAAACCATGCAGGGAAACAAGCAGCACAGCAAAAACGGGCGTGACATTCTCCTTCAGGATTTTTTGGTAGACAGCAGAATTCATAATTCCATTTATCACAGCGAGTCTTCCAGGTCCTAAAGCAGCAAAACTGCTCCAGACCATCACACTACCACCACCATATTTTATCGTTGGTATAATGTTCTTGTTCTGAAATGTACTGTTACATTTACACCAGATGTAATACAAGGATACAAGGAGTTTTATTTGTCACATGCATAGACATACTGGGTAGTAGGACATGCAGTGAAACTGTTGATTGTGAGTCTAGACTGTGCATGGGGAGTGGGGAGTAAAGTGCGTAGAATGCATTTGGGGGGGATGACTACCATAAGAAGGGCAGAGGTAGAAAAAAGGTGAAGGGGGGTGGGATAAAGTGCATAAAGCGCAGTTATGGTTGGGAGGAAGGACTGGCTGTGGTGGCAGATGACGGGCTGTGGGTTGGGGGTTGCACTGCGTGTGCAGCTGACAGCGCTGAGGTGGGGTTGGACAAACGTGTGTGGAGAGGGCTGGGGAGCAAAGATATGTGCTGTGTGTGTGTGGGAGTGGGGCTTGAGCCGTGAGGGCTGTGACTTCTGTGCTGTGTATGTGGGGGGGTGGAGAGAGGAGGCAGGCAGCAAGACTATATACTGTGTGCTGTATGTGTGCGGGGGTGGGGGTGGCTGTGAGTGAGGGGGGGCAGTGAGGGTGACGCAAGCTCCGTGTGTGGTGGGTGGGGGCTTGAGCTGCGAGGGCTGTCCTGTGTGTATGTGTGTGTGGCTGTGTCTTGTGTACTGTGTGTGTGGGGAGGTGGCAGGAGGTGGGCAGCAAGGCTATATGCTGTGTGCAGTGTGTGATGGGGGGGCAGTAAGGGTGGCGGAAGCACCGTTGGGGGGGGGGGGGGCAAGGTCTGTGTGCGTGTGTGTGTGTGTGGGGGGGGGGGGGGGTGGCGGCTGTGTGTGAGGGGGGGCATGCGTTGGGGGCGTAAGGGCTGTATTCTGTGGGGTGAGTGGGCCTTGAGCCGTGAGGGCTGAGTCCTATGTGCTGTGTGTGCGGGGCGGGGGGGGGGTGGTGTGAGGGCTGTGTGTGAGGGAGGCGACGTAGGACTGTGTCTTACATGCTACTTGCATGCTACTTGTGTATGTGTGTTAGGGGGGGGTTGGGGGGCTGTGTCATGTGTGTGTTGGGGGGGGGGGGTTGGCTGTGTGTCCTCTGTATGTATTGGGGGGGCATATGCTGCGTGATGTGGGGAGGGGGCTGTATGTGTGGGGGTCTGTGTGCTGTGGGTGTGTGGGAAGGGCATAACACAAGGTATGCTGCATGCTGTGTGTGTGGGGGGGGGGGCCTTGAACTACGAGGGCTGTGTGCTGTGGGTGTGTTAGGGAGGGGGCATAGCACAAGGACCAAGGCTATATGCTGCATGCTGTGTGGGGAGGGGGGGGTGTGAGGGCTGTGTGTGAGGAGAGGAGGGGGCAATGTGAAGGGTCATGGGGCGCATTGAGCTGTTTTCTGGGGGGGGGGGGGGGCGAGAGCTTTGGGCTGTATGTTGTGTGTGTGTGTGGGAGAGGGGCATGAGGCAGGGGAGGGGTGTGTGTGTGGGGGGGGGGGGGGGGGGGACTTTGCCGAGGGGGGTTTGGGGAACCATGTGTGAGGAAGCAGTGGAGGATGGAGAATGGTGGGGCTCTGATGACTGCTGAGGGGGGGGGGGGTGTGGTGTAAAGTTAGGTTGTGTGTGCTGAGTGGTGGATGTGTGCAAAGTCAGTATACTGTGTGTTCAGGGTTCTGATGGCCTGGGGATAGAAACTCCTCCTGAGTCTTTCAGTCCTAGCCAAGTGATTGCGTAGGCGTCTTCCAGACCTCAGTGGTTTAAGCAGCCCATTTCCAGGATGAGAGGAGTCCTTCAAAATCTTTTGGGCCCTTGAAAGTACTCTTCTGGGATAGATGTCTTGCAGAGCAGGGAGTCGAGTTCTAATGGTGCGTTCAGCTGAACGTACTACTCTCTGCAGAGTACTGCAATCTCTGACTGTGGAGTTCCCATACCAGGTGATGATGCTACCTGTTAGTACACTCTCTATGGCTGAAGTGTAGAAGGCCATCAGGACAGATGAAGAAACCTTGAATTTCCTTAGCTGACGAAGGAAAAAGAGTCGTTGTCTGGACTTCTTCAGTACATATTGTGTGTTAACAGTCCATGTAAGATCTTCTGTGATGTGGACACCAAGGTATTTAAAACTTGGGACTCTCTCTACAGGTTGCCCGCTGATCATTAGTGGAGTATAGCTGCTAACCCGCTGCCTCCTATAATCCACCACCATTTCCTTTGTTTTACTGACATTCAGTGTCAAGCTGTTAGACTGGCACCACTGTGCCACCTCCTCAACTTGATCCAAGTAGTCCTGTTCGTTGTTGTTGCTGATTAAGCCCATGACCACAGTGTCATCAGCAAACTTGATAATGGAGGTGTGACTACTGCTGGCTTTGCAGTCATGAGTGTAGATGTTGTACAGCAGAGGACTCAAAACGCAGCCTTGGGGAGCTCCAGTATTGATGGTTAATGTGTCAGATGTCAGACCACCTACTCTAACCACTTGTGAACGGTTAGTGAGAAAGTCCAATATCCAGTGGCATAGTGTGGTATTCAGTCCCAGGGCCTTCATCTTTGTGACCAACTTGAGGGGTATTATGGTGTAAAAGGCTGAACTAAAGTCAATGAATAGCATTCTCACATAATTCCCCTTTCCTTCCTCCAGGTGAGTTAGGGTGCTGTGCAGGAGGTTGGTGATGGCGTCCTCTCTGGACCTGTTGGTTCTATAGGCAAATTGGAAGGGGTCAAAGGAGCTTGGCAGGGTTGAGCAAATCATGTTTTTCACAAGCCTCTCAAAACACTTCATGACTGTAGACGTTAAGGCCACTGGTCGATAGTCATTTAAACATGATGGACTTTTGTTTTTCGGCACGGGAACAATAATGGACTGCTTGAAGCAAGTTTGAACTGTCTCTTGGGCCAATGATGTGTTGAAGATGTAAGTAAACACAGGAGCTAGCTGAACAGCACAGGATTTCAGAACTCTGGTAGACACGCCATCTGGCCCAGAAGCCTTCTTACAATTAACCTTGCTCAAGACATTCCTGACATCGATCTCTGTGACACAAAAGGGTGCGTATCCACTAGCAACACAGTTCACGGCAGCTTGTAATAGGACATGGACCTTCCAAAAATCTCCACTTTTGTATCGTCAGTCCACAGAAAAATGTTCCTAAAAGTCTTAGGGATCATCAAGATGTTTTCTGGCAAAGTTAAGATTAATGTCAATGTTGCTTTTGCTCAGCAGTGGTTTTTGTCTTGGAATTTTTGGCCAGTATCTTTTTTTATGGTGGAGTCCTAAACACTGACATTAACTGAGGAAAGTGATGCCTGCAGTTCTTTGGATATTGTTGTGGGGTCTTTTGTGACCTCTTCAATGAGTCGTCGCTCCGCTGTAGGGATAATTTTGGTCGGATGGCCAGTCCTGGGAAGGTTCACCACTGTTTCATGTTTTCACCATTTGTGGTGAATGGCTCTCACCGTCCTGAAGCTTTAGAAATGGCTTTATAACCTTTTCCAGACTGATAGATCTCAACTACTTTGTTCGCATTTGTTCCTGAATTTCTTTGTATCTCGGCATGATCTCTAGCTTTTGAGGATCTTTTGGTCTATTTCACTTTGTCAGGCGGGTCCTATTTAAGTGATTTCTTGATTGAGAACAGGTGTGGCGGTAATCAGGCCTGGGTGTGGCTAGAGAAATTGAACTCAGGTGTAATAAACCACAGTTATATTTTAACAGGGGTGGGCACTTCACTATTCACACAGGGCCATGTAGGTTTGTAATTTTTTTCTCCCACAATAATAAAATCCTTCATGTAAAAAGTGCATTATGTGTTTACTTGTGCCTATTCTAGAAACACAAGTTGGCAGTACAGTAATAGGTTACTAGCTGCTACCTTGCTGCAAAAACTAATCCATCATCATAAAGTAATCCATTTACATAGATACTCTAATATACAGACACTACAGAGATGTTAAGATCTCCCTTACCCTTTGTGGTAGAAAAGCAGAAGCCTGGCACGGTCCCCTCACACTCAGACTACACACACACACATGCACACACACACACACACACACACACACAGACACACACACACACACACACACAGTCCCCTCATGCTCAGAAAACAAGCAATGATTGATTGCTTGATTGCCAGCCAGAACGGCATCCTTTCAGCAGGTGCCACGGATGGAGCGGAAACAAATTACTGGGCTCTGGGTAAACCAGTGAGAAGAAGGAGAAGTGGACAGAAGCAGAGAATGACAGAGAGCGTGTGAGAGAGAGATAGACAGAGAAAGAGATAGATATGGACACAGAGAAAGTCTGGGCGGATGGAGAAATAAACATACATGGAAAGAGATAGACAGAGTGGAAGAATTGAAGAAATAGACAGTTTAAAAAGAGTGAGAGGGTGTACATAAGTACTTGAAAAGGTGACAGACAGAGAGAGGGAGAGAGAGAGAGAGATTTGTCAAAACCAAGAATGGGTGCCAGAGTTTGGGAAGAAAATGATGAGAGCGTCCGTCATCCAGCATGCGGTGGATGTCTTGGTAAACACTGGTTTTGAATATTCATTCTAATCGATATTCACACACCCAAGTGATGCTGCCATCCCAGTAAACTCACTGCTGTCAGTTAATAATTTAGCTATTGAGCAGATACACATAGTAATGAGCCACATGCTTATTACGCATTCAGGCTCCGGTCCTTTTGTGTCTAATCTGCCTTGGCATGAAAACCAGTTGCGCCTAAACTGTTTACTGCAAATCCTAAATGATGTTTTGTTACTCTTTTGCCAATGGCTCTAGACTGTTTGAACACTAACACTAATGTGTGGAAATCTGTGTCTGAAAGTGTCTGGCTGCATTACACAGTGTGTGTGTGTCTGTGTGTGTGTGCATGCAGGCATCTGTGTGTCTAGACTGGGTGGATACTAATGTGTCGTAGTCTGTGGGAAAGGTCTGACACCTTTACACAATGTATCCCTCTCTTTCCCTCTCCCTCTCTCTCCCTCCCTCTCTCTTTCTCTCCCTCTCTCTCTCCATATGTGTGTGTGCAGTGTGTGTGTGTGCAGTGTGTGTGTCTATGTCTGTGAAAGTGTGTGTGTGTGTATCTCTGTCTGCTGGATTGCTACCTTCAGTCAGTCAGACAGTCTTCTCTGCAGTCTGTTCATGCCTTGGATTGGGGCTAGATGGTCAGTCAGCTGAGAACTGCCATGCCAAAAACAAGTGCACCAGAGACACAGCGCCTCATTGAGATGCTAAGGAAGCATCGGTCAGTGGTCACAACCTTTGCACATTCCAGGACACTCCAGTGGAATGCCCTGCTCAAGAACTGCACCAGTGATCAGCAATCAGAAAGCCTGTTGCACTCACATGTTATTGCAGAAATGTCACGGGGTTGCAGTAAATTATTTAAGTGGTGTGTGTGTGTGTGTG
The DNA here is from genome assembly GCA_027475355.1 of Coilia nasus. Classification (NCBI taxonomy): domain Eukaryota; kingdom Metazoa; phylum Chordata; class Actinopteri; order Clupeiformes; family Engraulidae; genus Coilia; species Coilia nasus. Next base: position 1,319,358 of record CM050215.1, on the reverse strand, counting down.
TGTGTTTGCGTGTGTGTGTCTGTGTGTGTGCATGTGTGCATGCGTGTAAGTGGCACATGTAGGTGAGGTGACTCATTTTTTATGACTGCTTCATCTGTGTAGTTTATGTAATAAAGGTAAGCAACGTTACAGTGATCTCCTTGGCATGGGTGAGTGCCCAAGGCACCCAGCTTGGTGTAGGAGTATGTAGTGGGGATAATTATAATGTCAGTAGGTTCTGGGATTACATTGGATGATATTGTTCAGCATAATAATGAAATACAGTTCACCAAAAATCAAGAAATGCCAGTAGCCAACAGTTGACACGAGCAATGGGACTAGCCAATAGCGTATCTAGTACAGAGATAGAGAGCTGGATAAAAAAGACTCATTACTGCCTTGTGGTATTGCCACTATAATTTGTTGTGTTGGTGGATAGTCTGCTTCACTTTTCTCATCTCATCTCTTCTCTCCTCTCCTTCCCTCTTCTGTCCTCTTCTTCTCTCCTCTATCCTCTCCTTTCCTTTCACCTCTCTTCTCTCCTGTTGTCCTCTCTTCTTTTCTCTTCTCTTCTCTTCTCTTCTCTTCTCTTCTCTTCTCTTCTCCCCTCTTATGGATCCTTGAGCTCCCCTCACAACTGGAGAAATCCCCTGCCTGGGACTCGCCGGGGGATAAGGCATTTAATTAATCTGCCACCAATTTACTTGCAAATGGAGCCCCCGCTGTGCGGAGTGAGAGGCCTGCAGGGAGGGCTTGGGTGGCCAGCCTCTAAAGGCCAGCTGTGCCCAGACTGTGCTGCTCTACTGTGTATTTTATGAGGTGAGTGTGCCTAAAGAAAGGGTAAACTTTGGCCAGTTTGCAGTACTTACTGCTTTCTCTGTGGGCTGGGTTTGACTCTGGCTAGTCTCCAGTAGGAGACCTGCTAGACTCCTAGTAGATACTCTGAGGAAAGTATAACTTTAGCCAATTTGCAGTACTTTACTGCTTTGTCTGTGGGGTAAATATGATGACTGTGGTCAGTCTGAACTACTATAGTGCATTCTCTGTAGAGCGAATGTGACTCTGGCCAGGGTGTAATAATCTAGTGAGCACTTTGTGATGATGTCTATGGGCAAGTATGGGCAAGTATGCCTGTAGTGTGCATATGCTTTTCGTCAGTTGTGAGAGTACAGTAGCCAAGCTGTGCTTGATTCACAGTGTGTTTTCTATGGGCCTATGCCTGTGTGTCAGTCTGCATGTGGGTATCCTATGGGGTAACTACTGTAAATCTATGGTCTATCTGCAGTACTGTAATGCATACTTTATGTGATGAATATGCATAGTGTGCTCCTGAGGAAAGTTATTTGTGATTCTGGGGCTGTGTTTTGGTTTTCCTTTTCCACCAACATTATTTCATAGCTGTAAGTTAAAATTCTTTCAGGTACTGGATAGGTCGATTGCACTGTGTGTCTGTGTGTGTGCATGTGCGTGTGCATGTGTGTGCGTGTGCGTGCGTGCGTACACACGTGTGTTCCTGTGTGTGTAGGCACACAGGTGTGTGTATTTCCAGCGGGGGGGCACTGGAGCTTTACAGTAACACATAACCTTTATGTGCCTCTCCGGCTGATGCACCAGAAAGAGATTACTATCAAAATGATTGGCCTCTGGGCAAAAACTATCTAGGGCCATCGCAGATGACTCCACATCAGAGGTCAGTGAGGTGCAAACGCACCCTGGCAGAGAAAACGACAGTGGAGCGCCAACACATCCTGGCAGAGAGGACGACACTTATCTCTGGGGCATTATGTAATGGCCTAGTTCAAGACCATGTCTGTCAGAGGTTGGGACTCCTGTTTTTGTCCTTATCTTTAAAGGAGAAATTTGGTGTCAAATGAAAATTGGCATGTTAAAACATCATACCGAGCTGGTATGTTTGCTGAAGAGCAAAATTGAGTTTGCCTGTTGCATTCAGAACTTAACTATTTTTTACCATTTGTCCCAGAAGGCTAACAATGGAAGTAGTAGGCGCCCTTAGACGAAACATTTAGATTACGATATTATTAAACCATTAAAACAGCTTGCATTCAAAACAAGGCACTGCAAACCTTGTACGTGTACACAACATTTATTAATAAAAACAGTTTTGAATGAAAGTCCAAACAAGTTGATTGTACTGCCTCTCCTCCTATTCGACTGGTTTGTCTTCATCAATTGACTCGTGTGGACTTTCATCATGGTGGCGATGAGAAACTACAGCAAGGTACTGTCTGTTAATAGTGGGGGAGCCTATGTATCTGATTTAGGGGCCCGTTGGCTTTGCATGTTAATTTTTGGAGACTATTATATATTCATTCTAGGAGGTCTAAGGAATTAAAAAAAAAAAACGTCTCCATTTTTTTCTTGCTACTTTTAGTGACTAGAAAAAGGTGAGATTTGTAAACATAAATTATCTATGGGCGATTCTACAGAATTGGTGAAAATTGATGTCCTTGATTGAAGCAAATAACAATCAAACCCCATTGTAATATTTCATGTAGCTGCTAGATTATTGTAGAAAATATTTACAAAAATGAACCGAATTAACCAAAACGTGTTGAAATTTTGGTTGTGATGTCATTGTTCAGTAGAGACAAAATGGCAATGGAAATAAATAGAATATAAATATAAATAGAATAGAAAAAATTGGACAAATACATTGTTTCATGTTTCAAGTCGATTGACAAACGGTTTTGTTAACGGTTTGGCTTCTTAGGACTTTCATCACGGCACCAACATGAAACAACACCAAGATACTGCCTCTGAAAACACCAACGGGAATAGGGACGTATGCAGAAGTTGAAACCCTTATGGGGGAAGCGCAACCTAGCCTTTAGCATTCCATTGACTTCCTTTCATTTTCACGTCACTTTCAAATCAAATAACTTTACATGAGAAGTGCTCTGTACCTTGATATTAGTATTGTTGTAAAGACACAGCAAAACACCTTTTCTCTGGAAATCTGTCATGTTATTGCCTTGTAAGAAACGTTTACCTGAAATAATGCTAAAAATGACTTCACAAATCATGCAATGGCTATTAGTGAGTTTCTGTCGCACAGGAGAAAATTTACCGTAACAAGCCATAACCATGTCCGTTTACACTTTTCATGTTGGGGAAACATTTACATCAGTATTTCTTGCAAAATAAACGTAGGAATTGGTATTTGTTTGTAAGCGGAATTGCTATCTTTATGGATTTTACTATTCGATGCAAGTGAAGCCTAAAGAAAGATGGCTAAGCTACACGCTATAGTTTGGTATGAACATGCTAACTAGCTAGCTCCCTTGATGCTGGCTTGCAAGACTGCCTAGAACCTAGAAGACTGCCTAGAAAGTTATTAGAAGAAGAATCAAGTTCCCACGTATAGTATTAGCCTCCCACTCCAGGAAATGATTGCAGCCACGCTGTCTGATTTGTGATTGAGCATCTACCACTCAATTTATTGTGTTCAGGTTCATTGGCCGACGTCACTGATCATCACCGCGAGCTTGCGCAGTAGCCTGGTGACCAATTCAAGAATTTAAAATATGGTTTCATCTGCTTTCATTGAAAATGGCACCATCCCTCTATCCATTCTGTTCTAAAGTCTATGGAAAACACTCTTGCTAATAAACGACGTGTAGACCTATAAATATCCGTCCCTCGTTTTGAATGCCAGGACCTTTGTTATACAGCCGATGAGTTTTTTTTTTTGTTTTTTTTTCGAGCTAGTTTAATGGTTTAAAAACAACGTTATCCTCAAGCTTTACATGATGCCCTTACCAATAGCATTGCCAGTGTTTTCAACCAAAATGTTAAAAATTTTAAAAACTTGCAATGGGCTAGTTCGGGATTGATCCTCACTAGAAATGAAAACTCTGTATGAGGTTTTAACATGCCAATTTTCATTTTCCACTAACTACGCCTTTAAGAAAGTTAACAAAAATACATCAGAAACGAAGGGAAGAAGGGAAATTGAAGAATATTAAGTAGTTAACCGACATTTTTTTATATAATTTATATGTATATTTTGAAAAAATAAAATGTGTTTTTGTTATTTGAAAATATCTCTTCATTTTAGTTAGATTTTTTTTTTTTTAACTAAGGAATTTTTGACTCTGAAATCTGTATCAGTGTATGTAACCATGAAATTGTCGAGACTGTTCTGAGATGTGCATGTGTGGAGCAGATGAAGAGGTTTGTGGAAATGTCAGCCAGGGAGATATAGTGGAAATTGATGATGAGGAGGAAGATGGAGACTGTTTGGTGTGATTGCAATTGTGAAACTGTCATTGTAGACAGCAACACATAAGGAATTAAATGTTTCAATGGAAATGGTTTCAGATGTTCAATTGTTGTTGCTTTTAAGCTGTTTTTTATTGTTGAAATATTACTGGTTAAAATACCTCTATAAACAAAGTTTTGACAATGCCTAGCATTATATTCTCTTTTAAACTGTACATTACAAAATACTTAGATAAAAAAAGAAAAAATATATAAAAAATATGTAAAATAATTATAAAAACAAACATAACTGAAAAGATTATATGTGAACTGTTCTAATAAAAATATGAATACAGGCCATATTTATGGCATCCATTGCAGCAAAATATTAAACTTGAGGGAAAAAAGGGTAAGAAACTGGGAAAAAAAATGGAGACATAATTTTTCTCAAAGTTCAGGGACCACAGAAAACATTTCCAAAGTACACTTACAAAGCTCTCAGTGCCTTGTTTTGAATGCCAGGGCCTTTGTTGTACTACCGATTCAGTGTGGAGTTTTTTTGAGCTGTTTTAATGGTTTAATAATAGTGTAATCTTCATGCTTCATCTAAGGGTGCCTACCACTTCCATGGTTAACCTTCTGGGACAAAAGGTAAAAAACAGTTAAGTTCTGAATGCAACAGGCTAACTCAATTTTGCTCCTCAGCAAAACACACCAACTCAGTATGATGTTTTAACATGGCAATTTTAATTTTACACCAAATTTCTCCTTTAAGATGCACTTCAGCACTTACATCCTACTTTGTTTGTTTGTTTGTTTGTGTATGTGTATGTATTGATTAATACTGGGGTGCGTTTCCCAAAAGCGTCGTTGCTAACTTCCTTAGCAACTTCGTAGGTTTGAACGATGGTCTTACCACACTGCTGTTTCCCAACACCATCGTCCAGACTTAGCAACCAACGATGTTTACAACTACAGTAGTCCGATGGATCGTTCAACGACGCAAGTGTTTCCCAACAACAAAGTCTGGACGAACCATCGGAAGTTCCATCGTGAAGCTGTGCAGTTGGAACGATTAGCATGGACCTGTCGTGAGACCGTCGTGTTTGTTCACGTGACGTCTTGCTCGTCACCTTTGGCCTTTTTGTGGCGGATTAGGCGGCTGTCTGTGCATTACTGCCACCATCTGCATAAATGATGTTACTCCCAATTCACTTAATTATCGGTATTGCATTGCCAAATCATGTAAAAAGAAGGTAGAAAACACACCCGATAACACACAAAAAGCTGTTGCAAAATGTGGTTGGATAAAAGTTAATGTGCGTCAGTGATGTTAATGAGCATATTTGTAATATTGTGATGTATGTGCACTGATTACTGACCCACAAGCACGGTTATTCCATTGCCCCATAGATCATTTTCACCTGTTACAAATTGATTACTCTTCGGCAGGATTCGAACCCATATCTCACTGAAAAAGACAACACTTCCTTTGACAGACCAACGAGCTAACCACTCATCCACCTCACCACTTACCTACATGGTAATTTGTAATACCATATAATATGTTATATTTATAGCTGTTGCTCCATGCAGTATAAATTAAATATACAGACATGTGATACAAACTGAGTCGGTTGTTACTTTTAATGAGTAGGGCACATGGTTATGTTTACGGAGATATCCCAGAGTTTCTACAGCTGTCATATCGGCTTAAATGAAATGGGACTACGTTTATGTCCTTACGTAGATCAATCGTTTTTGTCGTTATCCACAACGAATGCATCCGAATACTCTCTGAGCACTTCCGAAACATCTGGGTACTTTGCAGTTTGAACCACCTAAGTCCAAACTAACAACAGTTCAGACTTCCATCGTACTTTGGTGGTTGGAGATTTTCGGGAAACAGTCGGTTGTGGGGTGCTGAGTAGTTTGAACCTACGTTGTACAACGGTGGTTTAATGCTAACCTCCGTCGTTGTTTGGGAAACGCACCCCTGGGCGGTAAGCTTACATTTGTTGTACTTTTTACTTCACAAATATGATTATAAGAAATACAGATACATGTACTAAAATGTAAAAAAAAAATGTAAGTGCATACCCACTAAGTGTAATAGCCTGGTAAAACCTGCCCCTTGTGCTTCATTTCATTTTGTACAGAGGGTCTGGACCGGAATCTCTTGAGGGTCGTGTAAGCTGTCCGAGCAACGCAGATCCAATCAGCGAACAAATGTGTGTGTGTTCGTGAGCCATGACGTTGACCTTTTGCGCTACATTTGAATTGTAGTGCATAGGTAGGCTAATTGCATACGTGACAACTAGGCGTTAGCGATTGGGTAAAGGCCGAGCCACTTGTTTTAAACTTGAGCAGAGTCTACACCTCCAGGAAGAAATTGTTTCCCACGGCCTCCACTCCAGACCCTCTGTACAAAATGAAATGAAGTACAAGGGGCTGGTTTACCAGGCTAAAAGTGTATGCCCCCCCTTAATTGTCCTTTCTGTCTAAGCCAATTTCTTAATGATCCTTTTACAATAGCATTCCTGGTTTGGGTTTTGTAATTGCAGTCATGATGTATGTACTGTATGTATAACTATATAAATTACTGTAAGGCTTTGAATACTTAATAGTTTTATAAATTAATGTATGTGTTTATACAATTTACTGAGTTCACGGGAGGTGTTTCATTAAAATGAACAGAAAGAAATTTCCTTTTACCCATAGCCTTAATGTGCCAAGTCCTCTTAATGATAGAAAACTGGGTTTCTGCCTAGCGGCCCAGGATTATAATTTTCTAATATTGATGCCAGGGCTTCCAATCTGGTGAAATGCATGTTGGTTCCAATCAATTACCAATGTGGTATAAAAATCTGCTGCTATTTCAGTCATAATATGAACAGCTCCACCACCACCCCAATAAACTCCACCGCCCTTGCCCCTGTCCCCATGCCTATCTGTATCACGGGTGTCTGGATTGGTCCTAAGGCTTGTCCGTGTCAAACACAATCTCCATCTGTCAGCACTTTTCTCCCTCACAGGGGCAGGGTGGGGAGTGCAGCCCAACACATCCCTCCTCATCCCTCCTCCTTCATCTCCCTGCGTGCATCACAGATTATTATTTTTCTACGCAATCGTTGCATGCCGCATGTGGCACTGCCATGGCCAATGGAGAGTCATATGCTTTGCTGGGAGTTGAAGTTAATAGATGCATGAGATATGCTAATAAATCAGAGTGGTGTGCTATTGAGGACTGGGGAATGGATTGCACCCAGACTGCCTGCCGTTAGGGCCTGAACAGCCTTTGGAGTCCCATCTTTGCGATTGATCTGCAAGAATTTATGCTTCCCAGGCCTGGCCAAACTGCGCCACACAAGGTTAAGTTATCATTTGTTATGTGGAGATTAATCCCTGGGATTGGCTGTGGAATGGGAAGTGAGATTTTGGATGGAGACAAATGCCAGGGAGCTGCTTTTCCCGATTCCATTTTGAGGAAGAAATGTCCAATAAAAGTGAGCATGGTGCAATACTTCTACTTAAGAGAAGTTAGAATTAAAAGGATGATCAATCAACATCAGCCTGTCTCTTTCTGACTGTGGTTCAATCTGTTCTGTATACACATACAGGTAGGGAGAGTCAGAGCTAGAGGACAGACAAAGAGGAAAAGACAGAGTGGGAGAGAGCAAGAGAGAGAGAAAGAGAGTGAGAGAGTGCAAGACAGTGAGAAAGAGAGAGTGAGCGAGAGATAGAGAAAGAGAGAGTGTGCGAGAGAGAGAGTGGGAGAGAGCAAGACAGAAAGAGAGAGTGAGAGAGAAATTAGGCAGTCCCATTGGCATTCAATATACAAAAAAGATCCCTAAAGTTCTGGACACATCTAAAATTCAGTACAGAACATACTATAAAGTTTCATGCATATAAAACCCAAGAGGTCAGCCCTGATACCAGTCCCCTCAGTCAGTTGGTTCTGAAGTTAACTAGCCCATCTAACACACTAACCCATCCACCTCAGACCAACCCTGCTGTCCAAAATCAAATCAAAATAAAACAAATTATGAATCAATGCAAGAAAACGTATCTGAAATATTGGGAAAATCAAACCAAATCACAATCCAAATTAGAATGTTATTTAACATTAAAACGAAAAATATCTCTACACAGTCAGAGATACAAAGCAGATCATTACCAAGTACAGGCTAAGTGACCACAGTCTAGCCATAGAAAATGGGTGTTATAAAAAAGTGTTTTTGTTTCTGTGTGTGTGTGTGTTCTTAATGTTCTTTACTAATCGTAATACTTTTATGAAAGAAAAGAGAGAGTGGGAGAGAGCAAGAGAGAGAGACAGTGTGAGAGAGCAAGAGAGAGAGACAGTGGGAGAGAGCAAGAGAGTGAGAGAGGGTGAGGGAGAGTGAGAGAGAGCAATAGAGAGAAGGACAGACAGATGCAAAGAGAGAGAGAGAGAGAGATGGACTTGTAGATGGTTTAGAGCAGAAGGATTGTCATGTGAAAGGACAGGCTGTTATCTGTGGCCCTGTGGCCCTTAGTCCTGCTGCTATTTGGTCTGGGCAGTAATGAATCAGGTTAGTTAGCACACGACGCTCACAGCCGCACGAGACTCCCAAAGTCTCATCTGGGAAAGAGATTAATAGCCAGTCATGTGCGTTTGTAAGATGTTGTTTAATTTTTCTGGTTTGGTTTTTCTTCACTGAGCATTCATCATTATTCATCAAAGACTAGTTCTCCCTCTTGTTCTTTTTGTCTCATGTGCATGCTCTACCCCCTCAACCCTCTCCTTTTCCTGTTGTACAACCTGTCCTCTTAGCAGTCGTGTGTATTTTTCAGGATGACAGAGAGAGCAAGACTGTTAAAGCCTTGCAAACTTGTGTGTCTGTGTGTGTGTGTGAGAAAGACAGAATGCACGAGGGGTACTGTGTGTGTGAAAAAGACAGAGAGAGACAGAGAAAAAGAGAGGGAAAGAGGGAGACAGCAGTCTAAACAAAACATGTAGCAACACATTCCTACACCTATCTCCATTATTTACATTTCTTTCTCCTTCAGTCATCTCCGTAAGCTCAGCAATGCTAGCCAATATGAGAAGAGATTGCACAGCCGCAGCAGCCTCCGCTGTCGCCCCAGGTGCGGCAGGCTCTGCCATGAACAAGTGTAATTGTTGATGGAAAATAGAGCCTCTGACAAAACGCTTAGCCCCCCCCTTCGCTCCTCTCCACTCTTTACCACTTTCTTGTCTCCTCTTCCTCTCCTCCTTCCAACTCCCCTTCTCTGCTCTTCTCTATCCTCCCCTCTCGTCTCCTCCCCTCCACTCTTCTCCTTTCCTCTCCCTTTTTCTCCTCTCCTTTGCTCTACTCTTATCTCCCCTTCTTCTCTCTTCACCCATCTCCTCTCCTCTCCTCTCCACATTTTCTCTTATCTCATATTCTCTCCCCTTCTTTCTTGCACCTCACTCCTTTCTCCTCTTCATCCAACTCCTCTCTCATCATGTGTCCTCTCTCCCCACTCTTTTCTCCTCTTCTCTCCTCTTTACCCCTTCTCTCTCATCTCCTCCCCTCTCTTTTCCGCTACCTCCAATCCTCTTCACCCCTCCTGTCTCCTCTGCCTCCTCAGCTCTCATCCTCCCTCGTCTCCTACCCTTTCTCTCTCTCCCATCTTTACTTTTCTACTCTCCTTCCTTCTTCTCTGCTCTCCTCTCCTTACCTTCACTCCTCTCTCCTCTCTTCGTGCTTTTCTGGGAATTGTCTTACAGCTCATGCATTTTTCATGGGGACTGTCTCAGTATACCTGCTCTGTCCCACTGACTGCGGTTGTGAGTGTGTGTGTGTGTGTGTGTGTGTGTGTGTGTGTGTGTGTGTGTGTGTGTGTGTTTTGTGTGTGTGTGGAGAAGTGTATGCTGGTGAGAGTAAGACGGGTTGATAAGTGTGATTTGTGTGTTTGTGTGGAGGGAGGTTTTTGCTGGTGAGAGTAAGACGGGTTGATAAGTGTGATTTGTGTGTGTGTGTGCTAGCAGAGAATATTGGGGTCGGGCAGTAACTGGCAGACAGGTGTGATGTGAGCTAAAGCCTGAGCTTCTGGCCAATCATGACATATGATTAAGTGTGCACAGCCAGCCAGCCATAACGCAGGCCGCTTGATTACCTCACTCAGTCATCACAAACACGTTAAATAAGCCGCCCCTATTCTCCTGAGGTCCTAAAGAGTCACGAGAGGCTCCCCACTTTTGTTTTGAACAGTTTCAACAGCAGCAGGCAGTGTGTGTGTGTATGTGTGTACATATGTACGCGTGTGTGTGTGTGTGTATGTATTACATATGTGTCTGTGTCCGTGTGTATGTATGTAAGTACGTATGTGTGTGTGTGTGTGTGTGAGTATTTGTGTGTGTTACATATGTGTGTGTCTGTGTTCGTGTGTCTGTGTACAGTATGTACGTACGTGTGTGTGTGTGTGTGTAAGGGCTCATTTCCACCGCACTCTCTGCGTGTTCAGCGCGTGGCCGTATTCTGTCCGTATTCGTTTAGAATGCACGTTAACAGATTAGACCATTTCCAGCGCAAGCGTGTTCTGAGCGTATTCTGTCCCTATACAAACCTATTGTATACGCCCACGCGCTGAACACGGCTACGTGCTGAACAAGGCGGTGGAAATGAGCCCTAAGTGTGTCTGTGAGTGTGTCCGTGTGGCTGTATCTGTATGCCTGTGTGTTTGGTGGGGGAGGTAAGTTAGGGCTGAGGGGGCTGGGGAGTAGAAGGTTCAGGCGGCGTATGATGTAAGGCATGTCTGCATTCGGGAAACCCGAGTCCTCTCACACTGCTGCTATTTGCATTCATTTCCCAGAGTAAAGATATTTGGCTTATGGGTGCCTCTTTCTGCCCCTCCTCTTTGTTCCTCTCTGTCAGGTCATAATGAAATCGTACCACCATTACCCATCCCAGTACGCCATCCTGTCAACTCTCCTCCACTTTTCCAGTAATTCTGTGTTGACTCTTCAAATGTCAGCTGGATTGCCTTTATCTTCCAAAGTGGGACAGCACGACTATGAATGTTAAAACAGTCTCGTATGACTCAAGTCACTGCTGCTGTATTACAGTTTTTCTCAAATGCTAAAACCCAATTTCAGAAACCTTACACGATTTGTCTAGAACCATTTCCCAAAATTATTGGCTCTTGTTGCAAAAGCAAACTATTGCCTTAAAATGATTTCCCCACCCATTTTATGTGTGCTCAAAACCAAACTCTATCCTCAAAACAGAAACGCCATGAAAATGAAATCACAACGAATCAGTTAGTAAGCACTACACCAAAAATGGAAAGCTGCTGTAGTTATCACTTGGCTTCATCATGCCTTTGGGCTGGGTCAGGCCACAGCACCTTATCCACATCACAAGTAATGATTTCCCTTGCCAAGCAATGGAGAAAGGTGGAAAAAATGCAGACGAGCAAACTGCAGGTTTTTGAAAACAATGACGTCACCATCCCTTCACCTTCACATGCACATCTCACAACAACAACTTCAGACTTTTACAAACGGGTTGTTGTAAAAAATGGTGTATTAACCTGCAATGTAGGCTGGGTGTTATGCAATTGTTTCTATTGTTGGCCATTAAGCTACAGGCTGTTTTAATATCACTAGCATGGTAGGCTTTAACAAAAACGATCTGTCAACAACTTTTAAATGGTTAAATTAAGTTCTCTACTGAAGTTCTAACACATATGGTCAATGTGATTGGCTGTGCCCTGCTTTCATGTGAGACTCGCACATGAGCAGCGCCACACCAAGCAGAAGCAGGTCATATATGGACTGACCCAGCACTGGGTTGAATTAACTCAGGGTGCTGGGTAATATGTTTTAACCCAGCCATATGGACTGACCCAGCACTGGGTTATGTACTCAAGCCAGCAGCTGGGTTGAAATAACTATATTGCAGAGCTGAAACTACCCTAAAAGTGGGTTACAATTACAACCCAAATTCTGGGTCAAACTTGGGTTAACCAAAATTATTAGTTATTTTTGATGTTTTACCCTCGTCAATGCTGGAGCAAGGCTAAGAAATTGTTAGTAGTTATTTTAGCTTATTTATGGTTATTTCACCTCATCTATGTAATCTGAGTTCATAGTTATGACCGCCGCTAGCAAAGCTAGTGAAAGCGCTCATTATAGTGTTGCCGCAACTTTTTCCATTTTTTTTTTTCACAGATTTTCCGTCAGTGATTGCCGGGACACTGGAAGTCTGGGGGACATGAATCTTTGTAGGCATGCAGCCCTACAAATTTTGAGCGACTAGAAGCTTTTGGCCCCCAGGAGCCACCCCCCCACTGTGCCAGTGTCCATCAAAGAGGGGGAGACGCCCAAAAGTTTTTGCTGAATAACTCAATGAACATTTCACCAACAATGACAACAAGAACATGATTTTTTTGTGATATGTCGGTGTTACAGAGGCGTATCGACCCAGCCCATAAACACTCACTTAAAGCATAGCGCCACCTAGTTATATGGGTGAATGCGAAAATTGGGATTTTGTATTGCCAATATCTTGGATCGAGAAGGTGGGAACTGCACAAAATACGCCATGCACAATCAGCACAAAGACCTCTAAAAGCACAGCACATGCCATAAAATGTGGCCCATAGGGGCGCAGTAATGGTACAAAATATCATTTTGTGTATTATCTAGCGAATGCTAATGTTTACAACCAATTTTTTTTTGTTGTGAAATCTATTGACCCTCACTCATTGAAAACACTGGTCGACGCCCACTTCAAACGAAAAAAAAATACGTGAAAATTCAACACTGCGAAAACTAATCCAAACGAACTCGTCATAGGCCGTTCATGTGAATCTCACCAAATTTGGTATATGTCATCTACAGACAATGCTGACAAAAAGTTATCAAAGGATTTACCTTGAGATAAACCGTTTCAAAGTTGCATGTCAATGAACATTTACCACGTAGCTTAAAATTCTTCAAAAGTCCATATCTTGGCTTCTAATTGCTCAAATTTGGTCAAAGTTGACATGCCAACTCTAAACAGCTTTCTTTTAATGTGTACTAACTTTTGTGACATTCTGTCATAGGGGGCGATGTTTATCATCGAAGCTAGGTGTCGAAAAACAGTTTTGTTTTGACGAAGCTAGGTGTCGTCAACAATTTTGCCCAAGACAACGATTTTGTGTTAGTATGTTGGTGTTACAGAGGCGTATCGACCCAACCTGTAAACACTCAGTTGAAGCATAGCGCCACCTAGTGATATGGGTAAATGCAAAAACTGGGATTTTGAGTTGCCAATATCTTAGACCGAGAAGGGGGGAACTGCACAAAATACATCATGCACGATCAGCACAAAGACCTCTAAAAGCGCAGAACATGCTATAAAATTGGGCCCATAGGGTCGCTGTAATTGTACAAAAATCTCATTTTGCCTATTTCTTTCACAAATCACTCCTACACACTACACAAACACACACAATGTCATTCATTCAAACCCACATCCATGCCCACTTCCAGGAAATAATTTCCACACAATTTCTCACCTCACAACACTGCTCTACCACACATTCATCTTACCAACAGTTCCCACATTGAAATGCTATAATTTTAAAATCATACAAGCAATATATGTATTTGAGAATCGTCCAAAGACAACATATCAGTTATTGAAACTGGATTTTTTTGTTGTTGTATAGGACATTTATGGTCATTTTAAATTTTAGGCAAGCAACGTGTCTCAAAAATGTTGGGACTGCTTCAGCAAAAGGCAGGACAAATTTAAAATGACCATAAATATCCCATACAACAACACAAAAATCCAGTTTCAAAAACTGATGTGTTGTCTTTGGACTATTCTCAAAAACATATATTGCTTTTATGATTTGAGAATTATAGCATTTTTTTTTAATTTACATTTAACAGAACGTCCCAACTTCATCGGAATTGGGGTTGTAGACACAGCTTAGTTTTAAATGCCTCAATTTATTTAATCAACATACATGGCCATGACAATAACAACACACATTAATTAATCAACTAATTAATATCACATTAAGTATTAATAAAAAACAACAAACAAAAATATGCAAAAAAAAACAAACAAAAAAAAACAACATACATATGACCTCTACCTCAAACAGCAATGACTCAAAAGTATCAAGTACACACACACACACAGCCTCTAACTGAAACAGCAATGAGTTTAAAGGATAAACTACTAAAACAAGTCATGAGTATTGAAACTGCAACAAAAATATGTGGACTCTAACCATCAAGTATTAACAAACACACACAAAACCTCTAATTGAAACGGCCATGAGTTTAAAGTCACAAACAAACAAACAAAAAATAAAAACATGCAAACAAACAAACAACAAACATACAAATGCCCTGTACCTTAAACAACAATGACTCAAAAGTATCAAGTATTACATTTACCGCCGCACCAATGCACAACCTCATCCTGCCAGCCTCCAAAGCGTCCAGTGGAACAGTGGCACAATCTTTTGGAGGAGGATGTCAGTCCGCTGCGCATTCCCTTCTAACCCAAGCGCACACCTGGTCCTCAGCTGGATCTCCAGAGGTCATACAGCCCTTTACAGCTCTTCCAGCTGTACTTCACCCCTTGTGTCTGGAAAACACTTTGTGCCAACACCAATGAGCATGTTTCCCGACACAGAGCAGCAGGCTGAAAGATGGTTTGGAAAGATGTCACCTCGAAGGAACTGCTCAATTGGATGGCCATTGTGTTCTACCTTGGCCTTGTTAAGATCAGTGAAGTCAGGGAGTAAGGAGTCAGCCTTTAACTTCCCCTTCCCTCCGACAGTGATGGCAGGCTACAGATTTGAGGTTATCGCTTCACATGAGCCACCCCGACGTCACTGCGAGGAATGACCGTCTCCGTGGGCAGGCAGGGCATGACCAGCTTTGCCGTCTTAGGCCAGTGCTCAATGACATCCTTGAGGGGAAAGCCAAGGGATTGAGCTTTGACTCAGTTGTTGACCTGCTAAATGTGAATCACCTTGGGTCAGGTTACCAAATTTATTAACTTCTACACCAGTACGTTGCTTTTCACCCATCTGCACAACCACAAGTTTGGGGCCTGTGGAACCATGCAGGAGAGACGCCTGAGGTTTCTGCAGACACAGAGCAACACTTTGCCCAAGAGTGCTGTGGGGGAGACATGCGCTGTATCCGTGAGGGGCCCCTGCTGTATGTGAAGTGGAAAGACACACGTGATGTCACCATGAGTTCCACCATTCACAAGGCTTATCGTGGGGAGACCACCAAGCACTGCTTCTGGAGAGATGGTGTCTGGACCTCAAAGGCTATTCCTGTCCCCAGTGCTGTGAAACAGTAGAACAAGTACATGGGAGGAGTGGACCTCTCAGATGCCCTCATCAAGTATTACACAATGGGCCGGAAAACCAGCCGCTGGTACATGAAGCCGTTTCTCCACTTGATTGACATCACAACTGTTGAACAGCTTCCACAAGGAGATGGCCGAGGCTAAGGGCGAAAAGCCAATGAAGCAGAAGTGGTTCCACCTCACGCTTCTTGAGAAGCTGGGCTCTGTGGGGAAAGAGTCCGCACAGGCATGCACGTCCAGGGAGGCAGCTGTTGGGGCCACTGGGGACACAGAGAAGCACTGCTTGCCGGAGGAACATCAGAATATAAGAAAAAATTAAACTAGATGTACCGTATAGCGGTACATGGTATGACCGCCGCAGTGTATTGAAACATGGGAACTGTTGGTATGATGAGTGTGTGGTAGAGCAGTGTTGTGAGGTGAGAATTTGTGTGGAAATGATTTCTTGGAAGTGGGCATGGATGTGGGTTTTGAATGAATGACACAGTGTGTGTTTGTGTAGTGTGTAGGAGTGATTTGTGAAAGAAATAGGCAAAATGAGATTTTGTACAATTACAGCGCCCCCTATGGGCCCAATTTTATGGCATGTGCTGTGCTTTTAGAGGTCTTTGTGCTGATCATGCATGACATATTTTGTGCAGTTCCCACCTTCTCGGTCCAAGATTTTGGCAATTCAAAATCCCAATTTTTGCATTTACCCATATCACTAGGTGGCGCTATGCTTCAAGTGAGTGTTTATGGGCTGGGTCGATACGCCTCTGTAACACTGACATACTAACACAAAATAGTTGTCTTGGGCAAAATTGTTGAGTTATTTAACACCTAGCTTTTTCGACACCTAGCTTCGGCGATAAATATCGCCCCCTTTGACCAAATTTGAGCAATTAGAAGCCAAGATATGGACTTTTGAAGAATTTTTAAGCTACATGGTAATGTTCATTGACATGTAACTTCGAAACGGTTTATCTCAAGAAAGATCCTTTAATAAGTGTTTGTCAGCATTGTCAGTAGATGACATATACCAAATTTGGTGAGATTCACATCAACGGCCTATGACGAGTTTTTTGGATTCGTTTTCGCAGTGTTGCAATTTCACGGAAATTGTTTTCGTTGGAAGTGGGCGTCGACCAGTGTTTTCAATGGGTGAGGGTCAATAGATTTCACAATAAAAACAAATTTGTTGTAAACTTTAGCATTCTCTAGATAGTAGGCAAAATAACATTTTGTACAATTACAGCACCACCTATGGACCAAATTTTATGGCATGTGCTGTGCTTTTAGAGGTCTTTGTGTTGATTGTGCATGACGTATTTCGTGCAGTTCCCACCTTCTAGGTCCAAGATATTGGCAACTCAAAATCCCAATTTTTGTATTTACCCATATCACTAGGTGGCGCTATGCTTCAAGTGAGGGTTTACAGGCTGGGTCGATATGACTCTGTAACACCGACATACTAACACAAAATTTTTGTCTTGGGCAAAATTGTTGACGAGTTATTTAACAAAAACTGTTTTTCGACACCTAGCTTCGACGATAAACATCGCCCCCTATAACAAAATGTCACAAAATTTAGTACACATGAAAAGAAAGCTGTTTAGAGTTGGCATGTCAACTTTGACCAAATTTGAGCAATTAGAAGCCAAGATATGGACTTTTGAAGAATTTTAAGCTACGTGATAAATATTCATTGACATGTAACTTCGAAACGGTTTATCTCAAGATAAATCTTTTGATAACTTTTTGTCAGCATTGTCTGTAGATGACACATGCCAAATTTGGTGAGATTCACATGAACGGCCTATGAGGAGTTCGTTTGGATTCGTTTTAAATTTTCAGGGAAATGGTTTTCGTTGAAAGTGGGCGTCGACCAGTGTTTTCAATGGGTGAGGGTCAATAGATTTCACGATAAAAACAAATTGGTTGTAAACGTTAGCATTCTCTACATAATAGGTAAAATAACATTTTGTACTATTACAGCGCCCCCTATGGACCAAAATGTATTGCATGTGCTGTGCTTTTAGAGATCTTTGGGCTGATTGTGCATGACGTATTTTGTGCAGTTCCCACCTTCTCAGTCCAAGATATTGGCAACTCAACATCCCAATTTTTGCATTTACCCATATCACTAGGTGGCGCTATGCTTCAAGTGAGTGTTTACGGGCTGGGTCGATACGCCACAAAATCGTTGTCTTGGGCAAAATTGTTGACGAGTTATTTAACAAAAACTGTTTTTCGACACCTAGCTTTGACGATAAACATCGCCTCCTGTGACAAAATGTCACAAAATTTAGTACACATGAAAAGAAAGCTGTTTAGAGTTGGCATGTCAACTTTGACCAAATCTGAGCAAAAATCCCAATTTTTGCATTTACCCCTATAAGTAGGTGGCGCTATGCTTTAAGTGAGTGTTTATGGGCTGGGTTGATACTCCTCTATAACACCGACATATCACAAAAATGTAATGTTCTTGGGTGAAATGTTCATTGAGTTATTCAGCAAAAACTTTTGGGCGTCTCCCCCTCTTTGGCACAGCAAAAGGGGGGTGGCCCTTGGGGGCCAAAAGCTTCTAGTCGCTCGAAAAGTTCTAGGGCTACATGCCTACAAAGATTCATGCCCCCCAGACTTCCAGTGTCCCGGCAATCATTGACGGACATTCACTGAAAAAAAAAGAAGAAAAAAAAAGGGAAAAAAGTCGCAGCAACACTATAATGACCGCTTTCGGTAGCTTCGCTTATGCCTCCAACAATACTTTACTGTGTTTTACCATGTTTACTGGGAACATGGTTCCTTAAAGAATTTTTCTCTGCCCTAAATGAGCTTGGAGTACAAACATTTATAAGTAGCCCACTTCCAGCACAGGGAAGCTTTGCATTCTCTCGACTATTCAGTCTAAACACTTGCCTAGCAAAGACATGTTTTTCCCTTGGAATGAACTTTATAGGCAATCTTTCAATCTCTCTTGGAATCGCAGAGCATTCTTCAGACCAAATAGCACAGCTGGACCGGGGCCAAAGTCTTGGCTGACCACTATCGCCTCTCTCTGTACCATGCAACCTTTTCTCCGCCGGCCTTGGGTCCACCTTCTGATAAGCGCTCTGTAACAGTGCAGACAGCCAGTCATGGTTGGGGTACAAACTGAAACAGTCATGTACATCAACAAACACTCTGGTGAAACAAAACAATGGCCCTCACAATCTGGAAGAGAGAAATTCCCAACCACTTCCTTCGCCGCGACCCTGGCAGCTGCATACAATGCTTGCAATGAAGTCCAGACCATGAAGGATTGTTATGTACAAAAGCATGAAAGAACGACTCTGCTAGAATGAAAAAAGCCAAAGCCAAACATCAGCACTGAACCTCCCGGGCTCTCCGAAAATGAGCAGAGATTGTGAGGAAAATGACGCTGATAACATTGGAGTTAAACAGAGGTCCATGACGCCAACCAAGGCTGCTAAGAAGATATCAGTTGCAGAGGATCATGCTAACATGTCTGTATCTGATACAGTTCTGGGAAACCATCTGATGGCTGATGCATCACCATCCAGATCCTTGCCACCGCGGGACCTAGATGACAAGCGCACTACTGGAGTCACTCAGAACTCAAATGAGCAAGAATGCGAGGATACATCAAAGGAGCAAGAATGTGTCAATACATATACAGAGAATCGAACCACAACTGCTTCACCAAAAACCCTTGATTTGTTTTTACCATCTCCATCACCACCCCACCTGCAGTTCCCTGCAAGTATGCAGAGACTGCTGCCGATTGCTGCCGATAAACAAGCAGTGTTCACAGATTATCACAACGGACAGGCCTTTACCAGCCCACAACCTTCAACTGCATACCCATCCACTACAGCACCCAAAAAACGCAGGGCAGCACCACCCCAGTGTTTCCCATACATAGACCATTCTGTGGCGCAGCGCCACAGAATGAAACCCGAGCGCCACAAATTGATTCCGTTTTTTTTTTTTTTTAACGCGATTCTGTCATTCTCGCTCACACGCATAGAGAGTGAGAGAGAGTGAGAGAGATGAACATCCGCACATACATGTCAATGGGGGTACACTTATAAAACACCTGCACTGGTCCGACGTTTTCAACCAACCCAAGCGCAGCTCGGAACTCAAGCTATTATTAACCCTATGGGCCTGGTGGACGCAAAATGCGTCCAAATTTACACCCATTCTTCTCTGTTGAATTACTCTGGGACGGTACATCATAGAGAGATATACCACACAAAACAGCAGAACCAGGGCTTTACAACGTGACCTCCCGCTCATTTTTGTGATCAAGTATCGGCAAGATATTAATATTTAAAAATTTGCCAAAATCTCATATTAGCGCTTTGCACAGCCATTACTCTCGTTGAAATTACTTGCGAACCCGTGATCGGATAGATAAGGCACGCACATCAGAAGAAAATACGGAATCACACAATGCTATCTGTGGGAAACACTGCACCCCCTCCGCCCGCAGCAGGATCCCTTAAAGGAGAACTTCAGTGTAAAATGAAAATTGGCATGTTAAAACATCATACCTAGTTGGTATGTATACTGAGGAGCAAAATTGATTTAGCCTGTTGCATTCAGAGTTTAGCTATTTTTTAGCGTTTGTCCCAGAAGGCTAACAATGGATGTGGTAGATGCCCTTAGACGAAGCATGACGACTATGCTATTTTTAAACCATTAAAACAGCTAGAAGAAACTCCACACTCCATCAGTAGTACAACAAATGCCCTGACATTACCTTGCTGTAGTTTCTTGTCGCCGCCATGATGAAAGTCCACACAAGTCGATTGACGAACACAAACCAGCAGGAAGAATAGGAGGAGAGGTAGTACAATCGACTTGTTTGGACTTTCATCATGGCGGTGACGAGAAACAACTGCAAACTACTGCATGTAAGAACAGTTTTTTAAATAAACGTTGTGTACATTTACAATATTCTCAGTGCTTTGTTTTGAATGCCAGGGCCTTTGTTGTACTACCGATGGAGGGTGGAGAGATAATCAACTACAAACACACTTACAAAGTTATCGACTCCAAACACACTTAGCTGAAGAATTTTGTAGTAGCTGTAGAATTATTTTGATTCTTCAACTAGTGTGTTTGCAGTCTCCATGGCAACCGGAGGACGGTCGTGTTGATCAGAGATGGTTGAATAACTGGTTCTGAAAGTTTTCACGCGTGAAATAGCTTGCAGAAAAAAACGACTCCCTATTATATCACAAATATGGCTTGCTGTGCCAGTTAACAGAAACAACACTGTAAAAGCTGCTAGCTAATTTTGCTAATTCACTAAGCTAGTCAATATCCCTCCTCTGGCCAACGCTAGGCTATTTGACAACTTTTTTTCTGACAAATGTTCATGTGAGGCTGATGCCGTTTTGTCTGACGCCGTTTTTCCTGAGTCTGAGGCCGTTCTGTTTGAAGCAGTTTTTGCTGACAGAGTTTTTTCTGAGACATGATGCTGTTTGGTCTGAGCTTGACCGATTTTTCTGAGACTGATAACTTTTAGATCGAGGCCGTTTCCTCTGAAGACGATGTAGTTTTGTCTAAAGATGATAAAAGTTTTTTCTAAGACCGAGAGACTTTTAGGTGATGCCGTTTCGGAGTAGACTGACAACTTTTGGCCCGAGGTCGTTTTTTCTGAGACCTGATGCAGTTTGGTCTGAAGATGACAAAGGTTTTTCTGAGACTGAGTGACTTTTAGGCGACTGATACCATTTCACCCGTGACCTGATGCCTTTTCAGCTGAGAACTGATGCCTTTTTGTTTGAGTCTGACACCTGAGTCTGAGATCTGAGGATGTCCTAAAATGTACACCGTACTAGTATGTTATTATTGACTATCTACAGACCACCAAGACTTTCAGCAACAGTTTTTCTTGAAGAGCTTGGTGAACTGTTGTCGAACATTTGTTTGAGGTTTGACAGCCTGATTATATCAGGGGATTTCAACTTGCATGTCGATAATCTACACACACACACACACAGCACATAGGACTCAGCCCTCACGGCTCAAGGCCCACTCACCCCACACACACACTAAGCATGCAGCCCCCCCCCCACCCCCCCACACACACTTCACACAGCATATAGCTTGCTGCCCACCTCCCCACACACACAGCACACAAGATACAGCCACACACACATACACATAGGACAGCCCTCGCAGCTCAAGCCCCCACCCACCACACACGGAGCTTGTGTCACCCTCACTGCCCCTCCCCTCACTCACAGCCCCCCCACACACAGCACAGAAGTCACAGCCCTCACGGCTCAAGCCCCCCTCCCACATGCACACAGCACATATCTTTGCTCCCCAGCCCTCTCCACACACGTGTGTCCAACCCCACCTCAGCGCTGTCAGCTGCACACGCAGTGCCACCCCCCATACAGCCCGTCATCTGCCACCACAGCCAGTCCTTCCTCCCAAACATAACTGCACTTTATGCACTTTATCCCACCCCCCTTCACCTTTTTTCTACCTCTGCCCTTCTTATGGTAGTCACCCCCCCCCCAAATGCATTCTACGCACTTTACTCCCCACTCCCCATGCACAGTCTAGACCCACAATCATCAGTTTCACTGCATGTCCTACTACCCAGTATGTCTATGTACGTGACAAATGAAACTCCTTGTATCCTTGTATCTAGAAAACACCTATATCAATGAATTTCTCACACTGACTGATACCTTCAGCCTAACACCACATGTTCAGGGGCCAACACACTCTCATGGCTATACCCTTGACCTTGTTATCACAAAAGGTCTTAATGTCTCTACAACTGTTATGGACTTGGCCGTATCTGATCATTTTTGTGTTTTCTTTGATGTTTGTGTCCCCCCACATTCAAAACAGGTCTATGTCTGTAAGGAGAGTCATAAACTAGATGTACCGCATAGCGGTACATGGTATGACCGCCGCAGTATATTGAAATGTGGGAACTGTTGGTATGATGAGTGTGTGGTAGAGCAGTGTTGTAAGGTGAGAATTTCTGTGGAAATGATTTCCTGGAAGTGGGCATGGATGTGGGTTTTGAATGAATGACATTGTGTGTGTTTGTGTAGTGTGTAGGAGTGATTTGTCAAGGCAAGTAATAGGCAAAATGAGATTTTGTACAATTAGAGCTCCCCCTATGGACCCCCTATAGAAGGTCTTTGTGCTGATCATGCATGACGTATTTTGTGCAGTTCCCACTTTCTCGGTCCAAGATATTGACAGTTCAAAATCCCAATTTTCGCACCCTTATCACTAGGTGGCGCTATGCTTCAAGTGAGTGTTTATGGGCTGGGTCGATACGCCTCTGTAACACCAGCGTACTAACAGAAAATCGTTGTCTTGGGCAAAATTGTTGACGAGATATTTAACAAAAACTGTTTTTTGACACCTAGCTTCGGCGATAAACATCGCCCCCTATGACGAAATGTCACAAAATTTAGTACACATGAACAGAAAGCTGTTTAGAGATGGCATGTCAACTTTGACCAAATTTGAGCAATTAAAAGCCAAGATACGGCCATTTGAAGAATTTTAAGGTACGTGTTAAATGTTCATTGACGTGTAACTTCGGAACGGTTTATCTCAAGATAAATCCTTTGATAAATTTTTGTCAGCATTGTCTGTAGATGACATATACCAAATTTGTTGAGATTCACATGAACGGCCTATGACGAGTTCGTTCAGATTCGTTTTCGCAATATTGAAATTTCACGGAAATTGTTCTCGTTGGAAGTGGGCGTCGACCAGTGTTTTCAATGCGTGAGGGTCAATAGATTTCACGAAAAAAAAAAAAATTGTTGTAAACGTAAGCATTCTCTAGAAAATAGTCAAAATGACATTTTCTACAATTACAGCGCCCCCTATAGACCAAATTTTATGGTATGTTCTGTGGTGTTAGAGGTCTTTGTGGTGATCGTGCATGACGTATTTTGCGCAGTTCCCACCTTCTCGGTCCAAGATATCAGCAACTTAAAATCCCAATTTTTGCATTTACCCATATCACTAGGTGGCGCTACGCTTCAAGTGAGAGTTTATGGGCTGGGTCGATACATCTCTGTAACACCGACATATCACAAAAATTTAATGTTGTTGGGTGAAACGTTCATTGAGTTATTCATCAAAAACTTTTGCCGGTCTCCCCCTCTTTAACGGACACTGGCACAGCGGGGGGGTGGCCCTGGGGGACCAAAAGGCATTATTCGCTCACAAACTTCTTGGGCTACATGCCTACAAACATTGATGTCTCCCCGAGTTTCAGTGTCCCGGGAATCGTTGACGAAAAATCGGCGGAAAAAAAAAAAAGGGAAAAATTTTGCAGCAACTCCAATATGACTGCTTTAGCGGCGGTCATAATAAAGACACAGATCTTCTTTTTGAGCAGGCACTCTCACAGACCCCAAGTCAACCATCAAACTGTGCAGATTGCCCCTTTAAAAACTAAGAGTCACTGACAATCAAAAAGCACCCTGGAAACTGAATCCAATGGTTAAACTGCTAAAGAGAGAGTGTAGAAAGTCTGAAAGAAAGTGGCATAAATCTAGGCTTCAGATTCATTATCAAATTCATAAAGAGATGCTTGGTAAATACAATTCGGAAATTTCTAAAGCAAGACAGTCTTTCTTCTCTAACATCATAAATAGGAATATCAACAATGCCCGTGTGCTATTTTCTACAGTTGAGAAGTTAACAAATCCCTCATCACAGTTGCCTCCTGAGCTTTCCTCAGTTAATAAATGCAATGAATTTGCATCTTTTTTCAGAGGAAAATTTGATAAAATACGACTGAATATATCTTCTCAGTTGCAAATAGCTCAAAATCTGGAACCATTGGCTGTAGAGAGAGGGGACCTCAACCTAATGCCAACATTTAGCTTAATTGACTATGAAACCCTGGGGGGAAAAAAAAGGTACAAAATCTCAGTTCTTCCACATCTGAACTGGATATTTTGCCCACAATTTTTTTCAAATCTGTTCTTAAATCTTATATCAGCCGATGTACTTCAGATTATAAATACATCACTACAGACTGGCATATTTCCTTCCTCTTTGAAAAATGCAATTGTAAAACCCTTACTCAAAAAGAATAACCTTGATGGTTCAGTACTTACAGTTTTTCTCAGTCGCTTTGGTGCTTTTCTCAGATCAGAATGAAAATTGTCATAATATTATATTATGTCATATTAGTTCAACCTCCACAACATTTAGTCATTTGTGCACATCATAGTAGCAATTTCTCCTTCCTCTGAACAAATTGCAAATGCTTTTGGACATGTATCAGTTGCTTTCATACAATACAATGTTGTTTTATAATATTATCATTTGCTTATGTCATGTCAGTTAAAATTAACTATACTCATGGATGTTGAATAGTCATTCCCATTGAAACTAATAGTCTTCATTTTATTGCTTAAATCATTACATACAAAATTGTTGAACTAGTTATCTGTCAACCAAATGTTATACCTTTCTTTATCATTGTTTGCTGAAAATGTCTTCTACATTGAACAATTGCTCTCAGGTGAACTTCAGCTGTCTTGGTCCATATAATACACAACATCTGCTGACGTTTCTAGACACTCTTTACAGGGACATAGTCCCTGAGAATGAAAGGAGTAGGGGCTAACTCAACAAGTATGTTGTTGTGTGGGATAATGTCTGTTTTCCCCACTCACATCTGGCCAGACAGTGGTTTGCAGCACATGACAGGATGCTGGTTGAATATCTACCTACCTACCCCCCATTCCTTAATCCGATAGAGGAGATTTTCTCTGCCTGGAGGTGGAAGGTTTATGACCGGCATCTACATGTGCAAATGGCCTTGCTAGCAGCCATGGATGCAGCATGTGACTAGTGGTGTGTTCAAAATATCGATATGGCAATATATCGTTGCGGGCCTCTTCACAATACACGTATCGTTACGGAGGGGTCAGTATCGATATTTCACATTTATTCATCATTCAGTCATCAGTCAGCATTCATATTTATGTATTGTCACTCCTTTTTACATTTCTTTGTCCTACATTTACATTTACAGCTGAGAGAAGTGTTTTAAAACCAGATCATGTAGATCAACTGTTGTTGTTATTGCCACTGTTTATGAGTTCAAAGGCAGCATTACATTGTAACTGCACTGCAGTCTGGCATTTTTGCTATCCAGCATAATAAAAAAATCATTTGGGTATACATATGACTGGTTTCTTAAAAAATGTATGTAAAGTAATGTAAAATATTGGGATATGTATTGCCTTGAAGGTCATGTATTGGGATAAACATGTATCGCAATACGTATCGTATCGTGACCCCTGTATCGTGATACGTATTGTATCGTGAGGTTGTTGGCAATACCCAGGCCTACATGTACTGTTATATTGTTACCTGGTACCCTGGAGGGAACTGACCAGGTATTGCAATGACCCTCTCCGTGTGTGTGTATGCCTGTGTGTCTGTCCGCATGCAATGACCCTGTCAATCCACATGGGGGACCAGGTTGCCATCACTGATTGTGCTTGTTCACATTTGTGCACAGCTGTACCAAAAGGGTGTTACTTATGTTTGTTCAAAATAAGTGCGTGTAGTGTATTTTTCTTTTGCCAAATGCTGTAGAATTGCAAAGAGCATATGCAGTAAAAATGTGAAACATACGTATTCAGTGTGTTGTACTCACCTACTCCCCTAACTTCAGCAATGTGTAACTTTACTGTAGTTTTCAAATGGCTGTACAAGTAGTGTATAGTGCTGTCTTGAGCATTTTCAGGCCGTGTCACAGAGTTCGACCTTTTTTTTTGCATTGTAAAACACTGAGAGAATAAATTGTCATAATGAAAACATGACAAAGCCATTTGACTATCTTGTTCATAAACCATGGTGTCAAGACTTCTCATTTTGGTGACACTGGCAGTTTCATTGACATGAATACTTGCTTTTGAGGAATGGACTATCCATTTTGAGCAAGTGACATGCTTTTGCAGGTTATCTACTAGGTTTTGCAGTTTGCACTAATTGTTTTGAGAAATGCACTAACTGCTGTGCAAATGTAAATACTGATGTGAGAAAAGTACCAAAGCGACTGAGAAAAACTGTAATAACTACAGGCCCATATCCAATTTACCATTTATTGGAAAAATAATCCAAAAAATAGTTTTTAATCAATTAACTGCCTTTCTCACATCAAATAGCTGTTTTGACAAGTTTCAGTCGGGTTTCCGTGCCAATCACAGCACTGAAACAGCTCTTATTAAGGTCATAAATTATGTATGTGTGGCCTTTGGGTTTGGAGGTGTTTTTTGTCTTTCTCACTCTCTCTGCTTCTGTCGTAGTGTCTCTTTTAGTAGTGCCTTGCTATCACATGGGGGCGGGGTAGGTTGGGATTGACAGCAGGAAGATGTATAGACACCTGGGGTCCTCATGCCAGGACCGATTTCCTGCAGCTAGGAGTGCATGTTGGAGTCATAGACAGTAGAAGAGAATGGACCGTGTGATGGCGTCGTTTTCGATGGGAGCTGTTGAAGCAAGATTTTGAGATTTTTAATTGGTCACCAGACAACTGCGCAAGCGCAGGGTGACGTACGGTCACGTCGGCCAATGAACCCAAATACTATAAATTGAGTGGTAGATGCTCAATGACAAATCATACAGCGTACGATAATTTTCTGAATAAGTATTTTTCTACCATTATAGCTGCAATCACTTACTGAAGGGGAGGCTAATATTGTACGTGGGGACTTGATTCTTTGTCAACTAACTTTGGTTCCAGGCAGTCTTGCAAGCCAGCATATCAAGGTAGCTAGCTAGTTCGCATGTACATACCAAGCTATAGCGTGTAGCTTAGCTTAGTCATCTTTCTCAATTCACTTGGAATAGTATGGAATAGTATTCCAAGTGAATTTATGGAATAGTAAAATCCATAAAGACAGCGATTCTGCTTACAAACAAATTCCAATTACTAAGCTTATTTTTCAAGAAATACTGATGGAAATGTTTCCCCAACATGAATAAAAAAGTAAATGAGCATGACTACGGCTACAGCTTGTTATCCAAACAGTACGATAAATTTTCTCCTGTGCGACAGAAACTCACTAACCGTCACATGATTTATGGCGCCATTTTTAGCATGATTTCAGATAAATGTTTCTTACAAGGCAATAACATGACAGATATCTGATCGAAGCAAATATGTTTTGCTGTGTCCTCTCCGGTTTACAACAATGCCAATATCAAGGTACGGATGGCTTGTCATGTAAAGTTATTTGATTTCAAAGTGAGGTTAAAACGAATGGAAGTGAACGGAATGCTAAAGGCTATTGGGGCCTTTCTGGGTTGAGATTTCCCCATGGGTGCTTCAACTTCCGGATATGTTCCTATCCCCTTGGTTGGGGTGCAACAGGGGTTTTGTGGTGCTGTTTGTCGCACAAGTTTGCAGCGATTAAGGGTGTACGTGTGCTTCTAGAGCACCTGGCTTGAGGAGAGGAGGTGAGGCACATTTCGTTTTTTTAGTGTCTTGTATGTATAATTTTGTTGGTTTATTGCCTTGGTTGTGATGGGGGTTCGCGATTATTTTTGCCAGCGTTTAATGACTCTGGCAGAGGCGTGGAGCTACAGAACTCCAGTTGCCCACCCAGCTGCTAGACTGCGAGGAATGAAGAGGTATGTCCTGGCCTTGATTATGATGTGTTTGGGGAGGGTGAACGGAGTAAAATAGCTGTTTCCTATGGTCTGTGTAGCCTTCTACTACTAATTGACTGGCTCATGTGTGGCGAGGACATATTGGTGTTTTATTTAACCTGTTGGTGTGCATGTATGTGTTTAGTATTTACATGGCTGTGTGTGTGTGCGGGAATACGCAGGTGCTGCTTGTAGATATTCTTGTATTTTTTTCTTAAAGCTAAGCCTGTGCGTGCCTTTTCTTCCTTAAGAGTTCCCCTTGCTCTTACACACTTTGTCCAAGGGGTGATGTAGTCAACTCTGGCCATCAACCTTTATAGGGAGGGGCCCCAATTGTCTTAATTCTGATGTTGGCAAAACATCAGTCTTGGTGTTATTGGATCTTAGTGCCGCTTTTGACACTGTTGATCACTGCATACTACTACATTGACTGGAACATTGGGTTGGATTCACTGGTACAGTTATCAATTGGTTAAAATCATACTTACAACAAAGAAGCTTTTTGTTGCTATTGGAAACTGTACCTCAGCATCTATGTACTTGACCTGTGGTGTCCCACAGGGGTCAATCCTTGGACCATTACTATTCAACCTTTATATGCGTCTGCTTGGGCAAATCATCAAGAACAACTCAATCAATTACCGCAACTATGCTGACGACACCTAAGTATACTTAGCTCTGTCACCTAATGACTATACCCCCTTGAGTCTCTCTATGGGTGTATTGACCAAATTAACAACTGGATGTCACACAATTTTCTTCAGCTGAACGCAGATAACTGAAGTAATTGTATTTTGTGAAAAGGAAGATAGACATAGGATCACCACTGCTCTTGAGACTAAGGGGCTTAAAGCAAAAGATACTGTGAAAAATCTTGGTGTCTTTATTGATAGTGAACTAACATTCAACAGTCACGTGAAAGCAATCACTAAATATGCATTCTGTCACCTAAAAAAACATTGCAAAACTTAGAGGTCTTGTGTCAAAATAAAATCTAGAAAAACTTGTACATGCCTTTATTTCCAGTAGGGTTGATTACTGTAATGGCCTTTTCACAGGCCTCCCTAAAAAGACCATCAAACAGTTTTAACTGATCCAAAATGCACAAGCAAGGGTTCTTACAAGAACAAAAAGATCTGACCACATTACTCCAGTTTTAAGGTCTCTGTACTGGCCCCCAGTAAGTTATAGAATTGACTATAAGGCAATGCTTCTTGTGTTTAAATCATTAAATGGGATGGGACCCAATTACCAATTGGATATGTTTTAGTTATATGCACAAACTAGGTCCCTGAGGTCACATCAGAAAAATCTGTTGGTAGAACCTGCTGTTAGAACAAAATGTGGTGAAGCAGCTTTTAGCTGCTATGCTGTAAAGCTCTGGAACCAGCTTCCAGAAGACATTAAAAAGGCTCCTACTGTTTTCCAAACTGTTTTCAGATGCTTTCTGTTAATGATTTCTACTATTTTATACTTATTTTGTGTGTTTTGTGTGCTTTTATCCACCACATACCGATTTTACTTTTATGCTTTTACACTTATTTTATCTTTTATGCTTCTACACTTACTTTCTGTTATGCTTTTACTATTGTCCTTTGCTTTTACTTTTGTGAAGCACAATGAATTGCTGTTGTGTATGAAATGCACTATACAAATAAACTTGCCTTGCCCTGCCTTGTAGAAATGTTTGTGCTTCAATTTTCAATATGCAACCATACACCATGCTAACACTTCAGTATATTGACTGATTTTGCATTGAAAGCAAAAAAAAAAATGCTATAATTCTCAAATCACTCACTCGAAATGAATGACAAATTTTCAACTTTTGTATTTTGAAATGGAACCAAAAGACATGGAAAACTGTCCTGTGTTACAAAAGTTGGAAATTTGTTATTCATTTTGAAATAATAGTCTTGCATCTTCCAAGCTACAGAGGAGACAA
Source organism: Coilia nasus (assembly GCA_027475355.1). NCBI lineage: Eukaryota > Metazoa > Chordata > Actinopteri > Clupeiformes > Engraulidae > Coilia > Coilia nasus. Next base: position 1,289,190 of record CM050215.1, on the reverse strand, counting down.
ATCATCCTCCACGATAAGGGCAACCAGATACTAAAATGGTCGGCGTGCTGTCCAGATTTGTCACATGTTAAGCATAATAAAAAGGAAAATCTGATGAAGAAGACACCTACTATGCCAGTTGGGCTTCTGGAATCATGTGAAGGACAGGAAAGAAAGCCCTTTTTAATACAAAATCATCATGTCAGTTAATATAATTACCTGTGAAGTGTCCTCTGTTGTTTTTTTTAGTCTTCCTCAACTTTTCCTGACTTTTATTGACACGGTCCCAACTTTTTTGAGACACGTTGATGGCCTAAAATTTGAAATGACCATAAATATGCGACACAACAACAAATAAAATCCAGTTTCAGTAACTCATACTGTATGTTTTACTTTTGAGAGTTATAGTGTTTTTTTATTTACATTTAACACGACGTCCCAACTTCATCAGAATTTGGGTTGTAGGCAGGTGTTGTCTTTGTTAATGTATTCATGTCATTTCTTAATATTTCTGAACAAATTAAAAACCAAGATTATGTCCTTAGACAAGTCAGAATGCCACAAAGTATTTAGGATTGATTACCACAGTGTGTAACTCACTCAAACACAAATATATCACATGAATTCTTAAACAATAGTAAAAAACTGTAATATTGTGTTATATATTTAAAAACATGTACACACCTATAAACTATAAAGAAAATTAAACACACATTAGTCTTAGCACTTGTCAGGGAAAAGATGTAAGGCTGATTTCTGAATATTTTTATTTTTTACAGACATCTGTATGTGAAAATTTGAGTTAAATTATTAAAGACAGCGGTGTTTTGTAAAAGGCATATCAGTGTGTTGTTGCTGCTACAGATGAGTAATTTACATGCATGCATCACCTATTTTGGTAATAAAATGTCATTTTGAAAAAGCAGTTTTAGGTTTTGGTTGCATAGTTTCACTTTGACACAAGAGTGAGATGTTTCTCCCCAAGAGTTTTGTCTTATGTAGCATGGTCTTGCCGCTATGCACTGTACAACATTAGAAAAACCAGACCGTACCTGACTCAATATGCTACTCAACTCTTACAGGCTATGTTCATCTTTCGCCTCAATTACTGCAACTCCCTCCTGGTTGGCCTTCCTGCTTGTGCAATCAAACCATTGCAAATGGTCCAGAATGCTGCAGCACGACTGGTTTTCAATCAACCCAAAAGAGCACGTCACTCCGCTCTTCATCAACCTGCATTGGCTCCTGGTGGCTGCCATAATTCAACACAAGGCTTTGACTCTAGCCTACAAAGTCACTTCAGAATCTGCCCCTGTCCATCTCAACGTCATACTAAAGGCTTACATCCTGTCCAGAGCGTTGCAATCCTTTAATACGAACCATCTGGCCGTACCCTCTCCTCAAAGCGAGGTCACTCTAAACTTTTCTCTGTCATTGTCCCTCAATGGTGGAACAACCTACCAGTCACTACAAGCGCAGCAACATCTCTCTCGACCTTCAAAAAGCCTGTAAAAAAAACTTATTTTCCGAGACTGCTTCCCTTCCTAACAACACTAATCTCTACTAACCATCTCTTTACCTAGGTGCCTCGTGCTTCTATGAGTGTGCAGGGTGTGTTTGTGTCTGAAGTCTCCCTGCCCCGGGAAACTTAGCTAAGGCACATGTATCTCCTTGTGTGTATGTGTGTAGTCTGCTAAGCGTAATGTAATGTAATGTGTGAAACAATGAGCCAAATTCTGAAATAGGTGTGTGAGTAGTCATAAGAAACTAAAGACTGACAAGAGCAGTGGGGATCTGGTGCACAGCCCACATACATGATTGGCAGCCTGACTGTGGAGAAGAGACAGCGAAAAGAGCAATCCCTAGATGTTTCGAAGTGCATGGGTGTGTGTGTGGGGGGGGCATAGGTGTGCATGTGTGTGTGTGGGCATGTGTGTGGGCATGTGTCTGTGAAACTGTCAGAACTGAGTGTCAAGCGAGGCAGCAGCGGACCTGTAACATTTCCAAGGGAACGCCTGAGTCACACGGAAAGATCAGGAGATGTCGAAATGATGGCCGGCTTGACAGCAGATTGTGTGTGTGTGTGTGAGAGAGAGAGAGAGAGAGAGTTCACACACAAAGATCAGAAGATGTCGAGCGGATGGCTGACATAATGTCAGATTGGGTCAATCAAATGTGACAAGTGGAAATGCTTTGCATTCCAAGTGGCTTTACAACACACACACACACACACGCACAGTAAAATTACTAGGCACCGCTTTTTTGCCAATTCACTCTGTCCATCTGTCTGCCCATGTCCCTCTGCCTACCAGTGCTTTCAGGGTTATTTCAGGACCAGTGTAAGCGTACTATGTAACCCAATTACTGTAATGCATACACACACACAAATACACATACACACACAAATAAACACACACACACAACCACATACACAGACAATCAGACACATGCTCACACACATACACACAAACACACACACACATAGACACACAAATGCTCATACACACACTGAAGCTGGCTCTGGCAAATAACACACAGTCCACAATGGTCCATAATAGTCCTCATTGGTTCACAAAAGGATCCGCCACCCATCCATGCAACAACCCCAAATCCCCACCCCGCAGCAGTGTGCAGAGGGTTGCATGCCAGCTATCACACAGGCACATACACACACAGGCCAGAGCAGTGCAGAGCAGTGGCGTGCAGAGGGTTTTATGCCAGTTATCAAAGTGAGAATGTGGGCTATCACAGAGCATGCCTGTGATTCATAGATGCTACATGCACATGTGGGGAATACTGGGGCAGAGAATAACATTAATGGAAAACAGAAAAGGTTGCTGTAAAAAAAAAGATTTGCACTGCTTTTTTTCTTTTGTGTTTGTATGTGTGCATGCGTATGTGTGTGTGTGTGTGTGTGTGTGTGTGTGTGTGTCTGCATGTCTGTGTGTGCATGGGAGTGTGCACGTGCATGTATTTCTTTAATCAAGTAATAAGTTCCATTTTGGTAATGGACTTGCAGTGGAAACCAGACAGTCAACAAAGGCAGAAAATGATGTGAAATCTCATTTCCTTCTTTCACAGTGCTCTAGGAGGCCAGCTCATAATGTGCTTCAATTAAGCATATCAGAGCACAACCGCCCCACAAAGCACTGCCTGCATTTGCAATGGAGTACCACGCACCACACGCTCTGTCTCCGGCAGATGCATCCATAGTCACTTACTCTATTTTGGTTCATTCATATGCCATAAGAAGGTCTCTTTCTCTTGCTCTATTTTTTTAGTCTTTCTTTCTTTTGTTCTTCTTTCTTTTGTATTCTCTCTAGTTTCTTCTCTCTCTTCTTCCTTCCTATCCCCACCCCCCTGCCTCTGTCTCATTTCTGTCTCTGTTCTACATCTCCCTTACCATTTTTTCCTGCCCTGATTGTCTTTTGGTACCTAACAGAAGTAGCTAAAAAATGTATTAGGTTGTTCATTTCCCTCTCGGCAGGGCCTGGGAGGAACATTCTTTTCCAGCCACTTATGAGATATGTCAGCAGTAACTACATTAGGCGTCAGATGTTCTTTACCTCAGAGGGATTGCTTTGACAGGCTGTGTCCTCGCCTTTAGTGGCGCTGACACATCTCTCCCCTCTTTAAAGTTTTGTGCTGCTTGAACAGAACAGCATGGCAAAGTCACAATAAACCTCCTGTGTTGTCTGTAGGCAGCTGAGCTCCGGTTAATTTTCCTGTTTATTGGCATAAATGCAGGAGTCCATGCATTTCTGTTTAAAATATGAAGTGTCCCAGACCGCCACCCGCGCAACCATTCTCTGTCACCCACTAGACCACCTCTGAGAGTGATTTGAGAAACTAACATTCAGTGCAGTGTTAAGATGCACTGTGAACACACATACACACACACACAGACACACACACACACACAGTGAAACACAGAATTTCAGTCTGGGGAGGTGGGCTCTTTCTACGGGGATTTACATCGTGGGACAGATGAAACTTTTATGGGCCTGAATGCAGCCGCCCACAGTGTGGTGAAAGATCATGTTATCACACATCCACCTGACTAGAAACCCACCCCCTCACACATCCACACACATACACAGATACATGCACACACATACAAACACACAGAGAGACAGATGTTGCCACTTCGGTTTACTTGGTTTCACGCGTGAATTTTCTGTGATAAGCTGCAATGTACCACCAGGTTGCACTTGGGAGCTCTGCCTTTAAAACACAATGCTGCGGAGAATGTTATGATGTGCAAGGCAAGTTAAGGAGACACTGAAAAGTTTTGATTTTATGTCGCAGTGCTGAAGCTGCACACTTCAGCACTGCGAAACTGCTTAAAAAGTAGCCTAAAATGACACAAAGCAATGTTATAGGCCTAGTCATTTGTTTGTTTCAGTTAATTTGACAAGGAGTTGTTTAATCCACAGCATCACTGTGGGCAATTTAAATGTTACCGGCCAAATATGAGACATAGGCCTACAGAGAATGTAGAATTAAGTTTGCTTGAGTAAAAACTATTTGGATGTGGGGAAGGGGGATTGGTTTGTTAAACCATGACTTTTTTGAGCCCTAATTTTTTGTGCTTCTCACAAATTTGCAGGGTTTTTTGCTCAATGCCCAACAGTGGTGTAGCTGGTAGCAATCGTGCACGAGGGAGTTTAGTAAAGACATGTGCAGGTTCAAAACCGAATAGAATCACGTTATGTAAATCTAAAATGTGCGTGGCCTCTCAAGCACATTAATTTGCATTTATATTGCTCTACTCTGTAGTTTGGGTGAATATTAAACGACTACATGTAGAAGGAATGCTTATTCTATTGGTATAACAGGTCAGTGATCCGTGACTGAAAGCAACAGCATTCCACCGTTATTCAGCTGAAATGTTGTCATGAGTGGTAACTGTAGGCTAATAAGGAATGTAGGCTAAATGTTACCAGCTGTGCAAATAATTTGAACCCGTGACTGAATGGGACAACAGTAGGCTCGTTCGAGATTCCAGTCCGCCCGTCTGCAACTGGCTGCATACGTCAACGAGAATTGCTGGTCACAGCAGGGGTGGGCATTAAATGAGGAAAATAAAGTCGAACACAAATCCTAACGAGACTGAGCTCGCGCCTCCCCGATCATCGTAGCAGATGACACACAAGTCATGTGTGGAGAGGGAGGGCGGGGGTTGTAGTCCTCTACAGTCTATGGTTGTAGTGGGGTGCACTGAGAGTTTAATTGAAGTCGAGTCTTTCTTATTGTTTAGATTAACATTGGAACAAAACGAGTTGCCCCAAAGTGCTCCACAACACAAACATGAAAACTAAGACAGCAAAACCATGAAACAAAGACCATAGGTAGGTATATAACACGGACAATGAAATAGAAATGGGATTAATAATTAAATAAATAATGGGCCGGGCTTGACAGCGTCAGATAAACCATCAGAACAAGGTAAAAATAAAGAGAAGAGATATATCTTCAAATTGGAGTACAATAACGTACACTTTAGATGACAAGTCCAGTCGGGGAGCACCGGACAATGCACCTGCACAGACGTCAGTGAACTTTTAACCAACCACGGCAAAGTAGCGTCACCGAGGAGGCGTTAGCTAGCCACTTGCAGTTGTGTGGAGGCAACTGCAAAGGTCTGTACGATTTGTCTGTAAGCGTCATGCTCCCGCGAGTTTTCGGGTCATGTGTCATGGTCGCATTGTTGTGACAACTCGTGACAACCTCACACATTTCGGGCATGTCGGACACAATTTCTAACCACAATGCAACATTTTCAGCGTCAGGCTGCAAACGGATGCAAACGCATGCAAACGTCTAGCTCAAGTCAAATGCGGCAAGTGTCAGGGGCACACGTCTTTGTCACTGAGCTACCCGCAAATGCCAAACTAGCCTTGTGGCGGAGTTTATTAATAGTAGCCTACTGACATGATGTCAAAACGCTGTTAGAGGCTATGGATTTCTAATAATATAGTTTCCTCCACTTAGGGGTGGGCGGTATAGAAGATATGCGGTATAAATTTGGGCAACGGTAGAGATTTTGGGTTATACCTTCCTACCGCGATAGTTGATTGCGTCACCACAACAAGGAAGAAGGAAAAATAGCTGCGAGCAGTGAACACATGGAATAGAAGGAGCTTGTGAAAAAGACCGGCTCAACGTCTGTAATCTGGTCATGGCTTGGCTACAAGGTGTCGGATACTGAACAGGAAAACATAATCTGCAGAATTCACGTTATTCTGACACGCCTATTTTCAAAATTGCTCATCTTCCGCGGTTGTAACATTACTTACGGTCGGTTTGCTACAGCAAGTCAGCTACATTGGAAAACCTTGTAAAAAAGTTCCAGTGCACAGAAGCTGTAAGATAAGGGGAGGGGGGAGTCTCTCAAATGCAATGCAAAAGTGGGCAATACTCTGCAATTAGTGAGCGAAGTCAGTCACACATAAGCTTCCTTCCCAATAACGCACATTTTATTCCTAACATTATATTTACAAGTTTATAATTCCTGCACATTTTTTAATTGTTTGAAAGGCTAATAAAATGGCAATACAAAATGAGTAGGCGGTCACCAAGGTGAGAATTACTCTTAACTCCTGGTCGGCAGTGACAGAGTGTTCGGGGATGGGAAAAACAGTATGTTGACTGTCGAGTTACAAACAGAAGGAGATGGACAGAAAAAGGTCAAAGCCATTAGAAGTGTAGAAACGAGCAAAAGATGAAGGTATGCAACTGTTCTCTGCATGATCACGTTATCCATGCCATGAATGAAGGGCTAATGTTAATCATGGTATAACTCTTACGTTTGTTAGCCTTCTAGCTATGATGCTACGATTGCTATACTCAACAATAATTCGGTCTTAGCTCAACAAACACAAGATCTAATTTCACCATAAGATTTGGCTTTGCAACAAAACGGTTACAAGTTTAGGAGGGGGTCTCGCCCGGGCAGTGGCGGAACAACTACACAGAAGGCCCCGGGGCAAAACACTGATCAGGCCCCCCACTCCCCCACGTGCCCAAAACGCGATATAAAGCCTGGATGCAACAATACAAAAAATAACGACTGATTTCGACTATCCCTCGCTGTACTAAAGCTACAATGGTGGATATTTTGCATTTTCCATGCCTTTTTAGACAGAAGGATATTTGTTTGAATAGGCTACACCCAGAACATAACGTTGCTACCAGTGTGGAGACCGTCAGATTTTACCAAGGACAATAATTCCACTTCCAGCTGCCTGTCCATCTTTTTTATTTTTGTTGAAAAATTACTGTGTATTATTTAAGTGAATTAGCCGGGTCGGGGTAGGGTATAGGTTAATTAGTAAAATTAAACGCCGTCTTTCTCATTCTCATAATGTGTCCATGCATCGGATAGTGCCTTCAAATATCATGCAATATGCTATAGTTAGACTATAGTCTAACGCTTTATGAAACTTAGGCAGAATCAATAGCCTACTCGTATATTTATACAATTAAAGTTATATGTCAAACAAAGTCATAATGTCCCAGATTTTAATATCAATGATCCAGTGAAGATACATATCATTTATTTTTTGACGCCAACCCTCCCCATTAATCCGAGCTTGGGACCGGTGTACTGTCGAAATGGGCTGCTTCGTCGAAATGAGCTACCCGTAGCCTAAATCGACGGTGGCGTCTATCGATTTACGCTACCGCGTCGAAATAAGCTACCCACGGTTTTCGCTTACAGTTGTATAGATTCAAAGCTAACCTCCGCAGTTTTACAAGATATGTCTTTGGATTACAGATTTCTGGATTAGAGAGTTGTATGCTGTTTGCATACGGTAGGCTAATCATACTCTATACCTTAGTTATGTAGAATTTCAACTCATTTAGAGGTTAAATGCGAAGGCAGTTCATTTCCACAGTCGTATTACGCTATCAAATAAGGCTCCTACTAAAGGTAGCTCAGAGGTAGCCCATTCTGACAGCCCACTTGACCCATGAAGTAGTGCTACTATGTACAATCACAGCCATTCACGCATTTATATGAATATAGGTAAAAGTAGCTCATTTCGACAGGCTTATCTTCTATCAAATAAGGCTCCCACTAAAGGTAGCCCATTCTGACAGCCCACTTGACCCATCAAATAAAGCTCCCACTGTATAATAACCACCACTCACTCATTTATATGAATACAGGTAAAGGTAGCTCATTTCGACAGGCCTGTATCTTCTATCAAATAAGGCTCCCACTAAAGGTAGCCCATTCTGACAGCCCACTTGACCCATCAAATAAAGCTCCCACTGTAGAATAACCACCATTCACTCATTTATATGAATACAGGTAAAGGTAGCTCATTTCGACAGGCCTGTATCTTCTATCAAATAAGGCTCCCACTAAAGGTAGCCCATTCTGACAGCCCACTCGACCCATCAAATAATGCTCCCACTGTACAATCACAACCACTCACTCATTTATATGAATATAGGTAAAGGTAGCTCACTTCGACAGGCTTATATTTTCTGTCAAATAAGGCTCCCACTAAAGGTAGCCCATTCTGACAGCCCACTTGACCCATCAAATAAAGCTCCCACTGTAGAATAACCACCATTCACTCATTTATATGAATACAGGTAAAGGTAGCTCATTTCGACAGGCCTGTATCTTCTATCAAATAAGGCTCCCACTAAAGGTAGCCCATTCTGACAGCCCACTCGACCCATCAAATAATGCTCCCACTGTACAATCACAACCACTCACTCATTTATATGAATATAGGTAAAGGTAGCTCACTTCGACAGGCTTATATTTTCTGTCAAATAAGGCTCCCACTAAAGGTAGCCCATTCTGACAGCCCACTTGACCCATCAAATAATGCCCCCACTGTAGAATCACCACCACTCATTCATTTATATAAATGCAGGTAAAGGTAGCTCATTTCGACAGGCCTGTATCTTCTATCAAATAAGGCGCCTACTAAAAGAAAGGTAGCTCATTTCGACAGGCTTATATTTTCTATCAAATAAGGCTCCCACTAAAGGAAAGGTAGCTCATTTCGACAGGCTTATATTTTCTATCAAATAAGGCTCCCACTAAAGGAAAGGTAGCTCATTTCGACAGGCCTGTATCTTCTATCAAATAAGGCTCCCACTAAAGGTAGCCCATTCTGACAGCCCACTTGACCCATCAAATAATGCTCCCACTGTAGAATCACCACCACTCACTCATTTATATGAATACAGGTAAAGGTAGCTCATTTCGACAGGCTTATATTTTCTATCAAATAAGGCTCCCACTGAAGGAAAGGTAGCTCATTTCGACAGGCCTGTATCTTCTATCAAATAAGGCTCCTACTAAAGGAAAGGTAGCTCATTTCGACAGGCTTATATTTTCTATCAAATAAGGCTCCCACTAAAGGAAAGGTAGCTCATTTCGACAGGCCTGTATCTTCTATCAAATAAGGCTCCCACTAAAGGTAGCCCATTCTGACAGCCCACTTGACCCATCAAATAATGCTCCCACTGTAGAATCACCACCACTCACTCATTTATATGAATACAGGTAAAGGTAGCTCATTTCGACAGGCTTATATTTTCTATCAAATAAGGCTCCCACTGAAGGAAAGGTAGCTCATTTCGACAGGCCTGTATCTTCTATCAAATAAGGCTCCTACTAAAGGAAAGGTAGCTCATTTCGACAGGCTTATATTTTCTATCAAATAAGGCTCCCACTAAAGGAAAGGTAGCTCATTTCGACAGGCTTATATTTTCTATCAAATAAGGCTCCCACTAAAGGAAAGGTAGCTCATTTCGACAGGCTTATATTTTTTATCAAATAAGGCTCCCACTAAAGGTAGCACATTCTGACAGCCCACTTGATCCATCACATAATGCTCCCACTGTACAATCACCACCGTTCACTCGTTTATATGAATATGTGTAGAGGTAGCCAATCTTGACAGACATATATCTTCATCCAAATAATGCATCCACTAAAAGTAGTATACCTCATCTTTGTGATACAGGGGACACTGAAGATGGGATAATTTAATGCAATTCAATTTATAACAATGGGCTTGTCTCTTATTCATGATGGATGAGGTCAGGAAAAGGTACAACAGAAGAAACATAACATATTTATTTACAAAAATATATACACTCCATCCAAGGAGGGAAATTTATCCCAACTGTGATGCCTCTAGGAGGGCACATGCGACCTCCAATCGAGCCTTCAAGACCTCCTCAGGGTGTGTCTTGATTGATATGATGTCGCCGTTTTTCAGAATCTCTTCTGCAAACTTCAAAATGCAATTTTAAGCATTCAGTTACACATCACTGGATAGATATAAGAGAAAGAAATTACTGGAAACACTGAAATTTTTACCTTTAAAACCAAAATCCCACAGCTACCGCTGTCTTGCTGCTTGTCATGGGAAACAATCTGAACAGTCCATTTCTGTCTTGGGACTTCACGGCCTGCCATCCTCAAGAAGTTCCTATCATTGTGTGAAAAGCATAACAAGCATATGCCATACATGACACTCTTTATAACATGCAAAAGACCAAGGACTTCGAATTTTTCTGAAACTTTACCTCCAATTTCGTAGGGTTGGCGCACATACTTCTCTTCATTACCCAGCGAAGCAACCAGAAGCAGAGTCTTTTCTGACATGTTGACAATCTATAAATGTTTACCACATTCATGTTTTCCATCACATTGACATATATATGTAGCAAACCCCTTAATAAAAATTGACCTCTATTGCATGAGGTCAGCAAAAATCTACATATATTATACATGCCAGAAATAGGTCTAAAGAAAATATAAGAAAGGCACTTACCACTAAAATCCAGTGAGCACCTACATTTACTGGACAAATCCACATTTCTTCCGCTGGGAATTTCCATCTGAATAATGCCATTCATACCAAAATATTGTTAATTGAGGTTACTGGTGTAATAACAAAACAAATACAATTACTTTTCTAAGAGGCTGAAATCGTCCATTAAACAAACAACCAGCTATCACAGCACTGAGCTGATGAACGCGGTTCTGTTAGAAAACAATTGAGTGTGTAATGAAAAAAACTGTACTCCAGGGGACATTAACCTAATTAAGAAGTTATCACAGTACTTTACGAGTACTTGAACAGGTCAGAATAGAGTAGAGGTGCCTGTGGCGCTGGCCTGGCCTGGAGACTAAGGGATGTGAATAAAGTCTTCTGTTATTAACTAGGGAAAGTCAAAACTGGGTCTTGGAATAATACCTTGATTTTTAATCTTAAAATGCAGTCTCCTTCCATCACAGCATCTCTTACAGCTATTACTTGAGAACCTGAAGACTACACTTTGTATCTTTTAAGTTGGTAACCTTATCTGGGGAGGTGGCTGTGGTGTAATGGCCATCACAAGTAACAAAAAAAGTTGTCAAAGACCAAAAGGTTGCCAGGCTTGACTGCATTACAATCCTAGTACATTTACATGAGGACAAATGTCATTAAACATTATATGTGAATGGAGTTTAGTGAAGAAGCCTACTTTTATTCACCAATGCAAACAATGATTAATGCATCTTGTAAACAAGGGAATCTCAAGATTTATTTGCTTACACTACAATAGCACTCATTACATTTACCTTTATGCTTTGCAATGGCTGTGCAACAGCCAAAGATCTTCCAGTTCTCTGGCATCTGTCACACTCTTGAGACCTTTAAGAAAATTGTCATGATAAATTAATAACGTCCTAACCTAATTGGCTAAACAAAATGAGTCCATAACATAACACAGGAATAAGTCACATCCAATACATACCCATCTGTCAATATCCACTGACATGTCAACCCAGGATAATCTGGAGCATATTGCTGCTCTCATTTTAATGACTCCTGTATGTCCCCTAATTGGTGATGAATGGAATTTAATGACCAGTGATCTGGCTTCATCCCTTGTTTGGATCACTCTTGTAGTATCTTCGTAGAAGAGCTGTCCATCTGCAGTGAACAATCACAAAGTGATAAACAACAATATTCTCAGAGACATGGATATATTTCAACACACCTTTGCCTACTTACCCTTTACTGTAAACTTCTGAGAATACCTCCTTAAGCTCAACTTCTGAGACTTGGTAGCCCATACCCTTCTGGGTATTCCCCCCTGGTCAGGTATTCAAAAACCTCCTTGCATCTCTCTATATTTCCGTTCACAAATGTAACACACTGTAAAACACAAAACAAAACATTTTCACTATGTAGGTAGCCCATTTTACAGTAGCCTAAGGTAGCCTAGTTCTTAAGTCTTCCAAACCTATCCTACTCGTTTACAGAAGCATAACTTAATTCATGTGTAGACCTAGTAGATAGACTCATTATCATATCATAATCATAAACTAAATATAGGCTAATTATACAGCGCCTTTCTAAACAAAGTCAAAACGTTTTCGACGTTCAGATGGAAGCAAAATAACAAAATACGACGTAATGAAAACGATAACGATACAGTCAACTGTTAAATCCAAACTACTATAATCTGACGAAGATATTCTGTCGCAAATCTAACATGCACATATCGTTCCTTACATGCTTAAGTGGTTAAAACATACAATAAAACCAATACACTGTTAAAATGTTACTTACTTGCGTTGTCACAGCTGAAAACAACTCCACTTCTGCCTCGGGGAGCTCAAATCGACGGGCATTTAAACTGTAGCAGCACTTAGGGGTGGTGCGCATGCGTGTGCATGCGCAGTAGCGCTGGGTAGCTCAGATCGACGGGGAGCCCATATCGATAGGACACCGGCACCTAGTTGAGCTGGCTTGCTCCCTTAAGTGGCTGGGTTAGGCTAAACTACATACACTATACAAACTATATACTATACACTATATAAAAAAAACAATTTTAAAAAGGTAACCTACATGGTGAAACTGCAAACAAACACAAAACAAAACTGCAAACTGCAACTGCAAACAAACACCATCGCATAGAACTTAGCTAATACTGTACATGGCGAAATTGCTAACAAACAGAAGGCATGCTGCACAGAACTCATTTTTTATAGGCCTACAGTCTGTATTTTTCATTAGTATTTTCATTATGCCCAAAATTTAACAACATCAAACATCATTGTGTATGCATGTCTTCAATATAGCGGACACAGACAGTGTCCATCACTGGAAAGGCATTCGACGCGCCTTGTGCTCAGCAAAGTCGTCCACAATTTGGGAGATGTTAAGCATTCTTGTTCGCTCATTCTCAATAGATAAAATGGACAATCCACAAAGTCTCTCTTGACCCATTGTGCTCCGGAGGTAATTTTTTATCAATTTTAATTTGGAGAAAGCGCTCTGCTGACGCGACTGAGACGGGGAGAGTGTTGAAAAAGCAAGAAGGCCGTGCACACCTCATTAAATGTAGACGTTACTGCTGGGTGATCTGCTATCACCAACCTGGCTAAGTTAAGCACAGACGAGTGCCTGGCTATTTGCTCCTTGAAACACGCTCTAAATGACACCAGTTGACCGGGAAAGCTGGAATATTTCGGAATATTACCTGGATTTGAGGATTCCACACTGGGATGGCTACTCAGTTCAGCTAACTCTGGCAACTCTCCACGTTCCGCAACACCCTCTATTTGACTTTGACTGCTGTATCTGCTGCTAAGCACCACGCTGCTACCATGCAGTGCATTTTCATTAGAGACAGAAGGCGAATTAAAAAAAAGATTCCAACTTTGGGAGTTTAGAGTTTGCATCTTCTTTATTTTTCTTTTCCTTCCTCTTTTGTGCCCCACTTTTACTTTTAAACATGTTGAATATTACGGTCCAACAAGCAACAACGTAAGACAACCGAGCATGCACCTTCCTATGTCATCAGGCGATGAAGGACGAGGGGGACGTCAGGCAGCCTTTACATCCTACCCATCATGCAGTGCAGTTTTTCTGCAAATTTCTCAAACGGAAAACAATTAAATTCAAGAAACCGCTTAGTTTAACACATTACTTTTTATTTTATTTTAAATTTAACAAGTTGTTTTAGGGATTTCATTTTAAAAAAAAAATTCTAAATACTCCCACCATAATGAGAATGTACGGCAAAATTGACAGATATATAAAGTCACAAGTCAACGGTAGTATTTTGAGTGTTAGCACTAAGCACTGTATTGCTAACAACTGCATGGTCAGTAACAGGTTGGCAGAAGGGGGGCGGGGGCCTGGATGACCAGGGGCGGGGCCCGCGCTGTAATGGGGAGGGCCCTGGGCCCAGGGGCAGCCACCCCGCCTGCCCCGCCCATAGCTCCGCCCCTGCGCCCGGGGAGTAATTCAATGTAGAACCGCCACTGCTTTAGGTAATGCTTAATGAGGAGCCTGTCGTGCTGTTTCATAGACAGCTACACCTGCACTTGACTGACCTATCTGCACCGACAGCAAGTCACTGACGACCCGGCCAGCTCTGTCCATTTGGCAAAGCGCACGGATTGACTGCACTCTCCCAACATCATAATTTCCTGTGCTATCATTCTCACGTGTTCATGTAGTTGTTTTGTGTGTGGATCCTGTGGAATACGACGTTATTCTGCTCTGAACGTGTTGTATATTTAGCTTAGTCCCGGTTTGCCTAACCTGGCTGAGCCAAGTTCCCACACGAAAATGTTACAATGTTTTAAATCGTGTTTGGTGACGTTCAGAAATATTGACATTCAGCATTAAGAAGCTGTTAACAGTTAATACTGTTACATACCAAAGTATACCGTGATATATACCGTCTACCGTCTATGGTTCAACTTATACCGTGATATAAATTTTAGGCTATACCGCCCACCCCTACCTCCACTACATGCATCGGCTTTGCCATATGGCCACGTTTTCACACATTAGTTGGTTTTACCAGAGACTATAGATTCAAGCAACACACAACAAAAACGATTCTCGTCCATTCATTTCCTTCTCGGGCGCTGGAGCAGCTGGCAGTTGATTAGCTGCTGTCAACAGCACACCACTTCAACAAGAAAATACTTTCAGTATCACAGTACAGACGAGTGAAGTAAACCAAAGCCCCAAGACATGCAGGGTGGGTACAGGTGGTAACCGTGCGAGAGAGTGCAGGGGCCGCCAGATGAGAGAGGGAGTAGTGCAGTGGCAAGACCCAAAAAAGAGCCCTATTTAAGGAGATACCCCTCCACCCGGTAGAACAAAACAAAACCTGTTTTAAATGAAGGGTATGGATGCCTTTCAACATATTCTGGGGTTTGTACTAACTTAAAGTGCGTACAAGGGTATGTATTAACCCCTTGTTTGCCAAAACTTTGGAAAAATCTAGAGGTCATCTCACAAGCCCGTAAGTCAGTTCTGGGTAAGAAAAAAAAAGAAAATTTTAATTTTGTCTTGGTTTTTATCCATAAAACATTTGGTGGAACACATACATGTGCAAAAAATGCAAGATTAACCCCTTCAGGTCCTCTTTTTAACCCCCTATTACCCAAAATGTAGTGTTTTTGAGGTTATAACTTGACTTCATTTCCTATTTTCTAGTGGCTAAATGGATGGACCTTCATGAAAATTGCTCCAAAGGAGGGTTTAGATATGCTTTTAAGGAATATAGGGTGTTTAGGGAGCTAGGGTGAAAAAACAACCCACATAATAAACCCTTTATTACTACCATACCGAAATTCACTAAAATAGTTTTTTTTTTTTCGTGTTTGCTGGAAACTATTGATATTCTAAGTTTTGAATTTGAAATAAAATGTCAAATATAGGGCCTAATAGGGATTCTGATCGACTAATCTGATTATCTTTGCTGGTATTTTGCTGTCATTTGTGATTTAACCCTGTCAGTCTGTGACTGGGCCAGTATTTGAAAAGTTGACCCTGTGTTTACTATGTCAATCTTCATTTTTCAGCAGCTTTGAGATAATATATCTCCCTTATTGTTATCATTGTTATGTCATGTTTACACTTATTGTTACGTCATGTTTAGACCGAGACGTATTTTGACGTCATAGTCTAACAAGAACGTTGCGCTATAATTTCATGAGCTGTCATTTACATTCTTACACAAGCGTTTGCAGCACTGAATCCATGCAGTGCAGTTGCCTATCTATTCTAGAGGTTCAGCACACATGGTGTAGGCCTAGCAGGTAAATAGTCGTTTGAACCCCTTGAAAGAGCAGATCAATATCCATAAGATAGAGCATGCATTTCTCCAAAGTGAAATATAGGCCTATTGCGACTATGAACAGTTGAGCTGTTCCTGTTGTTATAGTGGGACATAGGCCCTCTATCTCTTTTGCCATCATCATTATCTTGAGCTTAAGGTCTGTCAGAGTGGCACAGTGTGTAAGATCAGTACCTGTCACCTCTGAGGTCGTGGGTTCCCTCCTACATGCATTAATCGCCCAATATTGTTTCTGCAGAGCCAATAATGCCCTAGTTGACGCTCAGCTCCATAACTCATTACTTAAAAAATCTTGAACTTTATGTTCCTATGCTGAACTCTGCCATGTAACCGTTTTATTTACAGCTATCTTTCTTGTGATTTTCATGTCCAAAAATGAAGGAGTCCCCTCAAAAGATTCGAAAACTTGATTTATCCTTTGGCTGTAATCCTTTCAATGGTTGTTGACTGTCATCACTCTTTCTGGGGGGTATTCTAAATGGGTGGTTTAGTGACTAACAGAGGTATCAATCCCGACTTCAAAAAGTAAAAACCCTGCCACATATTTAATTCAGCCATTTTCCATACCAACTGACCCTAATGAGTAGTAAAACAGATTGGTTAATTAGTTACATCTCCTGTGTTAAGTGCACAGGCTGAAGAAACACATGACAGAACTTTTACTCTCTGAAGCCGGGGGCCTGCACCTTTGATATCTAACCTGGATAAATTAACTCACAGTAAGTAGTAAATCTTCTAATAGAAGGGTGATATGGCTTCAAAGCAAAACGTCTTTTATTTGTATTCTTTCCCTTGTAGTAGTATAGTCACTACTTGCTCTGAGTGAAAACACACGGGTAAATGAGTAAACCTGCCTCTTGGAATACCCCCCCTCCAGCTTAGAGCCAACTTAAAAAAATAAGTAAACATGCTGCATAGATCTTTTTTATGTTGGTTTAATCACACAACGCCATATACATTACACGTGGCATTGTTATGTTAAACTAACATGAAAACATTCAGGCAGCTGTTTGCCTTAAAGCAACACTAAGTAGTTTTCGTCTTCGGCTGCCCTATAGATTGGAAGCAAAATTGTCTCTAATTCAAACTACAGACAGATGGCCCGCTCCTTCAAACTTACTTAGTGTGGTTAAAGCCCATGGACAGCAGAAAAGTTAATTCCGAAGTGCCTTTCATCCAGTTACAAGTTGATTAACCACTGAAACCATTTTGGAAACATTCTTTTAAGGTTAACAAAAAACTACTTAGTGTTGGTTTAATTTCTTTAGGATGGCTCAAAGCAGCATTTTGTTTCTTGGAACTAGGGCATTATTGGCTCTGCAGAAACAATATTGGGCGATTAATGCATGTAGGAGGGAACCCACGACCTCAGAGGTGACAGGTACTGATCTTACACACTGTGCCACTCTGATAGACCTCAAGCTCAAGATAATGATGATGGCAAAAGAGATAGAGGGCCTATGTCCCACTATAACAACAGGAACAGCTCAACTGAAAATCATAGTCGCAATAGGCCTATATTTCACTTCGGAGAAATGCATGCTCTATCTTATGGATATTGATCTGCTCTTTCAAGGGTTTCAAACGACTATTTACCTGCTAGGCCTACACCATGTGTGCTGAACCTCTAGAATAGATAGGCAACTGCACTGCATGGATTCAGTGCTGCAAATGCTTGTGTTAGAATGTAAATGACAGCTCATGAAATTATAGCGCAACGTTCTTGTTAGACTATGACGTCAAAATACGTCTCGGTCTAAACATGACGTAACAATAAGTGTAAACATGACATAACAATAATAACAATAAGGGAGATATATTATCTCAATGCTGCTGAAAAATGAAGATTGACATAGTAAACACAGAGTCAATTTTTCAAATACTGGCCCAGTCACGGACTGACAGGGTTAAATCACAAATGACAGCAAAATACCAGCAAAGATAATCAGATTAGTCAATCAGAATCCCTATTAGGCCCTATATTTGACATTTTATTTCAAATTCAAAACTTAGAATATCAATAGTTTCCAGCAAACACGAAAAAAAAAAAAAACTATTTTAGTGAATTTCGGTATGGTAGTAATAAAGGGTTTATTATGTGGGTTGTTTTTTCACCCTAGCTCCCTAAACACCCTATATTCCTTAAAAGCACATCTAAACCCTCCTTTGGAGCAATTTCCATGAAGGTCCATCCATTTAGCCACTAGAAAATAGGAAATGAAGTCAAGTTATAACCTCAAAAACACTACATTTTGGGTAATAGGGGGTTAAAAAGAGGACCTGAAGGGGTTAATCTTGCATTTTTTGCACATGTATGCGTTCCTCCAAATGTTTTATGGATAAAAACCAAAACAAAATTAAAAATTTCTTTTTTTTTTTCTTACCCAGAACTGACTTACAGGCTTGTGAGATGACCTGCAGAATTTTCCAACATTTTGGCAAACAAGGGGTTAATACATACCCTTGTACGCACTTTAAGTTAGTACAAACCCCAGAATATGTTGAAAGGCATCCATACCCTTCATTTAAAACAGGTTTTGTTTTGTTCTACTGGGTGGAGGGGTCTGGTGATTTTTTAGCCCTGCTGCCACTGCACTAGAGAGAGAGAAACACACTTCCCCCCGTAAACAGCTTAGGAACCAATGTTCCTCTCGCCCGTCACCCCGTAACACAACTCGCAGCCCGGAGCTCGGAGAATATTACAAACCGGTTTAACGGTAGCCACTTAGGGCGCTTTCAGACTTATAGTTCGATTGCTTTGGTCCGCACTAGTCAGAAAAATGTTACAATGTAGCAAACAGACGTGGGTACGGTTTGCTTTCACATATGTATAGTTCTAAACTAACCAAAATAGACCGTGAAGACCATCGTCACCGGAAGCGGACTAAAAACGCGCCACTTTCGATCACCATGGAGGAACAGCTTTGCCTTGCGCTCCTGGCGCTGATCATCATACATTATTTTGTACGTGTAGGTAATTTTCTGCACGTACTTAATTTCGAACATGTTTCGAGGCTGCGACTCCAAAGACGACTTATAAGTTATTCGACTCGCCGACAGAGCATTGCACGCCTCTTCAGGGAGAAGAGACGTGCCCTCCTCCTGAATCATCATTTGGTCATTAGCCGGCGATCTTCTTGCAGATCCATCAGGTATTCCATTGGTCTATCAATACAGTCTAGCCACACATTTTCATCACATTTTGAATACAGAGAGGTATAGGCTTGTTATGAAATCGTCATACAAACGGTCTTGTCAACGCCTGCATCAACATCATATACACATTCAAACGCGATATTGAGGGCAGTTTTGGGTCGTCATTCATTACCAGGTTAGCTTGCTAAACTGAGCTAATAAGCTCACCATTGAAAGCATAGACATACTATACATATGTATAGTATGTCTATGATTGAAAGACTATTGAGAACTAAAATGATGAATCAGTGTCACTAACAAAACATGAAAAACGGATATTAGTGTAAACCCTAGTCTAAACAAGCAAACATATCATCAGACAAATCATCTCATCCCCACCCTCGCAGAGTGGAAATCAGACTTGCCGTCTGTATAGTTTTCCAAATTGCATTGTTGACATTACCTGGACTACTATGAAAATGTTTTGGGTATTAATAATTGATTATATAAAGTCTATAACTGTACCAATGATTCCATTGTTAATCAGATAGTTGATGACAACTTAAGATTCCCAATATTTTTTCTGTTCCATAGGAGCATATGGGCATATGCACGGAGTGATTGCTGGTGGTCTCATGTTTACAACACCTGGACAGACAAAGAATGGCTATCCAACTTCCGAATGAGCAGATCCAGTTTTGATCATCTCTGTGACACTCTCCGGCCATGGCTAAAACGCGAAAACACAACATTTAGACAGGCTATACCTGTAGAGAACCGTGTTGCCATTTGCATTTGGAGGTTGGCCACCAATCTGGAGTACCGGTCAATCTCTCACCTCTTTGCTGTTGGAATATCAACATGCTGCCTCATCACTGAAGAGGTTGTGACTGCTATCAATTCAGTTTTGAAGCCTGTGTACCTTAAGCATCCCTCAGCAGCAGAGCTACGCCTAATTGTACAGGGTTTTCGTGACCGGTGGAGATTTCCTCAAGTGGCAGGTGCCATTGATGGGACACATATTACAATTAGAGCTCCATCAGAAAACTCATCTGATTACTACAACAGAAAGGGGAACTATTCCATTATTTTGCAGGGTGTGGTGGACCACCGGATGAGATTTTGGGACATAAATGTGGGGCGACCAGGCAAGGTCCACGATGCCCGTGTTTTGTCCCTCTCGTCACTGTATGATCTAGGCAGTGCAGGCACTCTATTACCTCACTGGAGTGAAGCATTTGAGGGGGTCGATGTGCCTCTTTTTCTGTTAGGAGATTCAGCCTATCCCTTACTACCTTGGCTGATGAAACCTTACCCAGAAGGTGGAGGAATAACACCACAACAGCTAAATTTCAATCACAAACTTAGTCAAGCCCGTATGACAGTTGAGCGTGCCTTTGGCCGTCTCAAAGGCCGTTGGCGCTGTCTTTTGAAATTAAATGACACCCATATAACTTTCATAAGTCGCATAGTGTCTGCTTGCTGTGTGCTGCATAATTATTGTGAGTACCACAATGAGGAATATCTTGAGGGAGATACTGAAGTAGAGGAGGCTGAGAGTGTGGGACATCAGGAGCAGGTTCCTGGTCAACAACAGCCAAAAGACATTAGAGATGCATTGTGTAGCTATTTTTCTAGAATGTAAGTAGACACCTTTTGAACAGATAGAGACAGAAAAATGCAGCTACTCAAACAGACTTAACAGTATATTCACATATGCATTTAAAATACACTGGGTTTTCCGTTAACCATGTTTGTTTGTATGTTTGTAAATGCAAAAGTGTGGCAACAATGAATAGGATTTTTATATAGTCCTGAAATGTTATTTGAATTAAGGGCTGTTTTGACCCTAAATATTTTAGGTTCATTTTAACTTAATTTTGCATGTTCAAATACCATATTCTGAATGCTGAATGAAACCATGTTTGGCTATAAAACAGTGTTTAGATTTGGCACATTCCTTCCTAAAAACCTTACCTGTTTTAATGTTTGTAAATGATACTCTACCAAAGGAAAATATTTGTTTATTCTATATATTTGCTTAATGTTTATTCTCAAATGTGTTGCTTTTGTAGATAAATAAAAATTACAAGTATAACAGTAAGGTAAAAAGTGCTTCTCACCAAAAAAAAAAAACACATTAATGAGAATGAGGTATCACATTGTTTAGGCATGTTAAAAATATCTTGACTGCACCTCAAGAACATGTGCTGTAACAGTTGGTACCTAAATAAGTAAAATCAAAAGTGCTTAACCTCAAGTCTTTTAGCCTACCACGTAGGCCCTAAATGAGAACAATGAAAGTATCATTGTTAAGGCATGAGCAAAAAAAAAAACTTTAAAAAACTCTTGCTTTATTGTAATTGCACCCCAAGAACATGTGCTGTATAACAGTCAGTAGGCAACATATTCAAGTAAAATGTAGTCAAAGTGCCTTGTCACAAAAGAGTATTTTAACAACCAAGGAGAATGAGGTAGCATTGTAAACATCAAAAGAACTTCACCCTTTGAATAAACATTCTTGCCTTAACTGAAACCAAATAACATCATCTACTACATGCTACATAAACATCCTACAAATTGTGAAAGTCCTGTTGGCTATTCATGTCATGTAGAATAGATGAAGTGCTGGGACGTTGATTTTGGGCGTCTTGGGGATGTGGAGGAACCCCAAGTGGCTGGGCAGCAGGCTGTGGTTGATATGGCTGTGGAACTGACCAGGCCCTAGAGGGAAGAGGTGTGGTCCAGGGCGACATTGATTGAGATTGGCGTGGCACAACACTTATCAGAGTGCTCATTAGTTGCATAAACATCTGATTGTTGGCTTGTTGCTGTGCCTGTAAAGCCTGAAATCTCCTTTCATCGGCCTCCAGTTGAGCCCTCATCATTCTTTCAAATGCAGCAGCCTCTTCTTCCAGTCGCCTCTGCTCAACTGCTTGTATTTCCTGCATCATCCTTCTGCTTTCAATCATGTATTGCCGTAAGTCATCATCTTCAGCTCTGCTAGACTTTAC
Organism: Coilia nasus; assembly: GCA_027475355.1. Taxonomy (NCBI): domain Eukaryota; kingdom Metazoa; phylum Chordata; class Actinopteri; order Clupeiformes; family Engraulidae; genus Coilia; species Coilia nasus. The sequence goes on along the minus strand of CM050215.1, from coordinate 1,266,919 downwards.
CTTTCTTTTTCGAGCTTGTGCTCCAGGAATAGAACATTTCAACTCTTTAGGGGTCTCTGCATTATCACCACTCTCGATGCTCTGGGTAGACACACTTGACTCATCAAGGTTGTTAACTGAATCTTCCCCTGTTTAAAATGGAAGAGCAGGGTAGAAGAATAGATTAGACCCGTTTTTAAATTAGCCGTACATTGTGTGTCTGTGGTGTGTATGAGTGAGAGACAGTAGAAATATCTTCATAATAAACGTGTTTGTTCCATTAACATCATTTATACAGTATAACTGTCATCAGTTACTTTAATACCACAAATCATATTTGCAATATGTAGATTGGTATTTTTGATTTATTTGCTCATTTTGGGTATATGTGTGCACTATGATGTGCGTAATTTCTATGTTGTATTGGGGAGGACACATGTAAACAGAAATATTAAGTGAAACGGTGATAAAGGGATTTATTAATTAACTAAAGGCATTGTTGTGGAGAAAGGTGGAAGTTATGAATTGAGGAATTTAGCTCCTTTGGTGAGCTATGTCATAATGTTTGCAATCGTTAGCTAACCTAGCCTGCTAGTTGGCCATGTTAACTTAGTGACGTCTGTTGAACGATATCAGCATCGGTTTATTTTATTATCAGTTATTGTAATTGAGTAACGGTGGAATTAAGAATTCCCTGTGTTTTAATCCAAAACTTCATATCTGCGTGTTACTGGGGGAGCTACAGTACAGTGTCGGTGAAAAATAGGCTGCTTACCATCTACATCAGTGTCACATGGATCTATCGGGTCAGGCACAGCTGTGGATTCAAGTGGCGAAGGCGTTGAGCTGTCATTTTCCACCACATCCACCGGGTCAACGATAGGTTTTGTCCTGAGTATTCCATCCAAAGCGTCATACCAGGGAAACTTGTCTTTCTCCTTTCCAGAACTTCCCGTCTTGCTAAGTGCATCACGAACTTCTATGTACTTCGACCGAAGTTTTTTTGTTTTAATACGGCATTGTTCGACGGTACGAACATATCCTTTTTCCCTTAGCTGCTTACTGAACAAGGCATAAATGCAGCTGTTTTTATGCGTGGTGGACAGTTGCTGCTGAATATGTTCATCAGACCATATGTCGATGAGGCACTTTGTTTCTTTGTGCGTCCACGTTTCTCCACGGTTTGAGTGTCCCTTCATCGCGACCGAGTTAACAGAAACCAGAAACAAGAAGTGATTTGATGCCCATAATGCATTCCGTTCCGTCCAATTTGTTTGGGTTGCTTTCACACCACATGCACGGTACCAAAGTAGGGCAGATAAACCGACCCGAGACCACCCCTTTTTATCGGTCTCGGACCAGTTGATTTGGTGCGCACCAAAGTACCGAGAGTGCATTCACACTAACGAAAACGAACCAAACTAAGAACTTTTGGTTTGAATGGGCCATTTGGTGCGCACCAAATGCTGCCAGTGTGAAAGCACCCTTAAAAAACAAATCAATGCAGTGGCGAAGGCATCAGTGGTTCCAATCGCTAACAGCCCTGCATGGCCTGGTTATGACCGAATTGCTCGATAAATATGGTGTCGTTCATTATGCATCTTGTCCCAATAATATGAACTAATGTTAACTCGTTGTGGAAAATTAATTTATCAGACTGTAAATTAGCTGATAGCTGAACTAGCTTAAGTTAAATAAACTAGTTCAAAAAGGGCATTTCCAAAGTACTCTTAATAACGTACTGTACAGCACACCAGGTCATGACTTAACATGCATGTGTAGTGGGGTGCACTTTTACATTCCCCCTCCCCTCCATTAGGAGGGGTCGAGTCTCACTCTTGGTACCGGAAGGAATCCCATCTACTCGCGTCTACTTAGGGAGGTGGCATGCACTGTGATTGGAGGGCGACGTCAGTTTGTATTCTGCTGTGGTGGAAAGTGCAGAGCCGCTTGGTCGGGCCTTTCGTTGCTGCTGTGCTTGCGCTAAGCTGCTTCACAACGAGAGGGAAATTCCTTGCCCTCAGGTAGGACGCGTTTATTTGTATGTCGTGGTTGTGTACATTTTCCTTGGCTCGTCTGTCTTCTGACCTCGCTGGTCTGATTTACCAGGAGTACGCGCTGGCTTCAGAGGTTCCTCTCCAGCGGAGGTTGCGTTTCTCATCTCTCTCTCTCTCTCTCTCTCTCTCTCGTTGGCCGGGGAAGCGCAGCACACGGTTTGTGGTAAGTATCGGTTACTCTTTCTGTGGTCTTATACGGGACTTGTAAGTGCTCTAATGTCCATTCCTCTTGCCTCATCAGCCGGACCAATTTAGTTGGAGCACACACTGGCTTCGGAGGTTGTTCCCTTGTTGTGCTGAGTGGAGTGGGAAGCACTTGCATGGTATGTACGTGTTCTAATTGGCTGTGTAGTTCGCATTATTGTTAGCGTTTTAAGTTTCATTTCTGTTTTTCAGATTTGTGTATGGCTGCTCGCCTAGCTGTTCCTTCTGCTGTCGCTGCTGCTGTTTTGTCTCCCGCTGATTTCGTTTGCTCATGAATGCTGGCTGCTTGGCTCGCTTCACCATTAGCCTGTAGCTACCGCTTATCTGGGGGGCTTGGTGCAAGGCAGTTGTGTAGCTTGCACTGGCATGTTTGTGTCCTAAGTTTTCTGTTTTTCCTTTTGTTCGTTTTTGTTTGTCATGTACTACAGAAGGGGTCAGTGTGGCCGTGCCTGTGGTTCTGTGGTCTTGGATGTGTTTATGTATGCCTGTAACGTTTTTGTCACGGGGACCGGACAGACAGACAGAGAAACCCAAATGCGTAACCTCAAATATAGTTTATTAAAGGGTTGGGGAAAGTGGGAAAAAGTCAAAGGCTCCGGAGAGCAGGTAAGTATCCGGCAGGCGGCCAGGGGAAACTCGCCCCCGGGGGCAGACGAGCAGCGGAGTTGTGGACAGGCAGTGGTCGGTACCAGGAGCAGGAGAGTAGAGCTGGGTCGAGGACAGGCGAGGGTCGGAACCAGGGCTGAAGCGAGGAGCAGAGTCGAGGACGGGCAGGAGTCGATCACCAGGGCTGGAGCGTTGAGCAGTGTCGAGGACGGGCAGGAGTCGTTCACCAGGGCTGGAGCGTTGAGCAGTGTCGAGGACGGGCAGGAGTCGTTCACCAGGGCAGTAGAGCAGAGCAGAGTCGAGGGCAGGCAGAGGTCGAAGCCAAGGGCAGGTGAGTCAGCTGGGCAGGAGTCGATACCGGGGAGCTGAAGAGCCAGGGAGAGCCAGGGACGGACCGGGGTCGAAACCAAGGGCTGGAGAGTCAGGCGGAGTCAGGCAGGCAGGAGTCGGCACCGGAGGACTGGAGATTCTGACAGACAGACAGGGGAGAACACAGGAACAGACGGGAGACGAGCAACACCGGGAATACACAGCCAAACAGACGCAGAGAAGTCAGGAGTCAAAATAGCTTGCCGAGGGAATACACCGTGGTTCGCAGACGGACTGACAAAGAGTGAGTGAATGAGGCGAGTATAAGTAGAGAAAACCCCGGGAACTAAATGAACGTGAACGAGGAGTGCAGGTGAGAAGACTGATTGAATAACTGGTGATTGTCACAAACCAGGAAGTACAGGTGAGACGGATGATTACAGCGAGCGTGAAGCGAGAAGGGCGAGTGAAAAGGATAATCTAATGAGGGTCTAAACAAGGAAGTACAGGTGCCGTGAACTAGCAGATAACCCGGGGGGTGAACCTAATTGACTAACGGGTGAGTAACAGCGACAAGTAAAACATGAAAATATCCAACGCCCAGAGCAACACCGTGACAGTTTTGTACGTCAGTTAACTGTTGCCGCCTGTGACCAAGGTAGCTGCACTCGTTTGCCCTCCGAGTGGAACGCTTCAGGACAACGTGCAGCCCTAGCAACGTGAAAGCTAAGTTGTTATTGCGTGCTACCTAAAGTTAACCCTTCGAATCCCAGTAGCTGCTGCTATTTATTGTGCAATCTGTGTATCTTTCTCTGTTTTGGGCAGGAGTTTGGCCATCCAGGCGGGTTCGTGGCTGGAGAGGTGGTGGAGTTCTCACGTTTCCTTTTGCTGTGCGCACAATGGGTGATGTTGCTTTATTTTTGTATTTTGATCTGCTGTGATTTTGATTTGTTGTGACTGTTTTGTGCTTTTGATTATTGTGTTGTGTTTCTTCTCTCCTTCTTTTCTGTCCCAGCCTGACCCCTTTGGTAAGCCTTAGCTTAGTCCTAGGAGTGAAGGGTAACTTGAATTGATTGTATGTAAGTGCCGTGTCCCTGGTCATGTGGAGTGTGTGTGTGTGTGTATGTAGGTGTGAGTGAATTTGAAATTCAGCATGTGCTTCGTTTTTACTATTGATTGGTTGTATTAATACATTGAAAAATAAATATTTTGTGTGGAACATACTTCCCTGGCCTGAGTGTGTTGAACCTGTGTGCTCATTTGCTTATTCTGTTCCCCCTGGTTAACGTACCAGGTATTAGTGTCTGGGACTGTAATCCCGACTGGCGTAGTCGACTATCAAAATTTCTATTTATTGCCTGGCTCTCGCTACACATGGTACTACGTTTTAACAATTATAAACGCTGGGCCAGTGCTTTTTGTGTGTAAAGGGGGGAGGGCTGGTGGCAACAATGGACAGAATTTAACACTCTGTCACAGACAAAGAAGAGGAGAGTTTTCTGTAGGGAGGTGTGTGTGTGTGCGTGTGTGTTGGGGAATGGACGGATAGGGGTGGAGGTGTGTGTTATGAAGCTGTCAGCTGATGAGGACATCAGACAAACAGTAGTTTCATATGTATACAGGCATGTTCGCAAACACACACACATAGACATGACACTTATTTCCTCCAAGACTTTTAGTGAGCTGAACAAGGCGGGTGTGATATCACATCATGCTGGTGGCACAAGTGATTCTAGCCTAATTCAGGGGTTCCTAAACTTTTCAGACCGCGACTCCCAGTCTTAGGGCTCATTCACACCTCCTTGAGCGTATTCAGCGCGTGGGCGTATTCAGCGCGTGGGCGTATTCTGAGCTTATGACCATTCACACCGGACATGTCAGCGTATTCAGCGCGGGAGCGGGAAGCCCCGTCTTTAAATGCACTTGGCCAATGTCTTTAGGTGCACATAGCCATGTTTCCCTATCTCTCACTTTAGTAAACACAATATGTGTTTCTCTGGTTTTATTTCCTTACTTTAAACGTTGTTTAGAAAGCAGCACTGCACCTATAGTGCAACTTGACACTTTGATAAGGCCAGTGGAATATTTGACATCGTTCTAAATCATAGGCTGATCATTGTCAAAGCCTTTATTCACTCCCGGTACAAGAAAAACGAACGCGTTTTAACCCCTTCCATAAAGTTATGATAAACTCTACCTCTTTGCCAACGGTCACTTTGCCTATCGGGTAGCCTAAATAAATTATTAAATGTAGTGACTTATGGACCTCAGTTTTGCCTAGTGGCTTGTTGACTAGATTTATCAAACCAAATAGGAAACACTGAATGACAAGAACTAGGTTACTATTTTTTTTTATAGCTCGAGTGGTCGACATTAGGCCGATTGAGGCTCTTCTTGCATTAAGACTCCGACGAAGAAATCTAAAGCGATATCTTGCTTCTTCCTATTAAGAACATAAAAGCTCCACCACTATTACCTACAACATGTTTGACTGGACAGCGTGACAACTTCAAAGGTATTTCAGTTTGTGTGTTTATGTAGGATAGTCAATGCCCTTGTAGTGCAGAGCTGATATGATAACCCCACTATTGATAGCTTTCCAGCGTTTGTTTCATGCAGTTGGAAGCGAGTGGTAATATTTTGCAGACAGTCGCGGGGTTATTGAGGTATTCCCTGTGTCAACACATGCATTGATAGCACAGTTGACATGAATTGTAAAGCGGTGCCTATAGCTTTCAATGGGATTTTGGCTGAATACGCTCAGAATACGCGCAGAAAAATAGACTCGGTTTCTATTCTCTAGCTGCAGTCCGTATTCTGAGCGTATTATACGCTCAGAACACGGTTGCGGTGGGAATGGTCTCATCTGCTAACGTGCATTCTAACTGAATACGCTCAGAATACGCCTACCTGCTGAATACGCTGAGAGTTTGGTGTGAATGAGCCCTTAGGCCCCATTTCCACCGCCTCATTCAGCGCGTAGCCGTGTTCAGCGCGTGGGCGTATACAATAGGTTTGTATGGGGACAGAATACGCTCAGAACACGCTTGTGGTGGGAATGGTCTCATCTGCTAACGTGCATTCTAAATGAATACGGACAGAATACGGCCACGCGCTGAACACGCAGAGAGTGCGGTGGAAATGGGCCCTTAGGCTGCTGAATACCTGCGACCCCGCAACCATTCTCTGTTGCACGTTCTTGATCTCTATCGCACGATCTCTCCACCAGGTTAATAATGTGGCTAGTGTATTTTATTACCCAACTTACGAGCGAAAACAAATAGGCAACATCCCATCATATGTAAAATACTGAGCATATACAGACATATTACGAACAAGCAAGTAACATGCTGTTGTTCCATTTCACGGCCAACTTCTAATGCAAACATCTTACAGTTGTGGTGTCCAAACTCAGCGAAACTCAATCGGTTTGAAGAAATGACTACAATACTGCTGTTTAAATTGTTAAACATTGAAGTCATGACTTACGGTTTTAACAAGGAAAACGAGATGACGTGAATTTGCGTTTTAAATGTTTTGACAGCAGCTCTCTGCACATCGATTTAATATCACTGCATTTGAACTGCAAGATTACGAGATAATGGCACATTTACAGTCAACTAAATACTGCAAGTTTTGTCGAGGGTGGGTCAACCTTCGAAGTAAGATCTTTACTTCAGCGTAAACTTCTGTGTTCTTATGCTGCCCCAAGCGGCTGCAGTTGTACTGACATTTCACGGGACTGCGTAAATCACGGATTTTGCGAGTGAAACGAGAATTTTGAACTGGGGACAACTGTACACACACATGCACATACACATAGTTGGGTAGATAGAGATGAAACTCATAGTATCGTATCACGAAGGGCCTGTCTCAGGTGCTGGTCTTCAGGCACTTCATGACACGATGTGGCATAAAGCAAGGCAAAGCAAGTTTATTTGTATAGCGCATTTCATACCATATGGCAATTCAATGTGCTTCACAAAAATAAAAGCAAAGGACAATATGTAAAACCATAAAAGATAAAGTAAGTGTAGAAGCATAACAGGTAAAATCAGTACAGTATGTGGATAAAAGATATAAAAGCATAAAAAAGACAAAATAAGTATAAAACTAGATGTACCGCATAGCGGTACATGGTATGACCGCCGCAGTGTCATGAAATGTGAGAACTTTTTTTGCCAATTTTATGGCATGTGCTGTGCTTTTAGAGGTCTTTATGTTGATCGTGCATGACATATTTTATGCAGTTCCTACCTTCTTAGTCCAAGATATTGGCAACTCAAAATCCCAATTTTTGCATTTACCCATATCAGTAGGTGGCGCTATGCTTCAAGTGAGTGTTTATGAGCTGGGTCGATATGCCTCTGTAACACCGACATACTAACGCAAAATCGTTGTCTTGGGCAAAATTGTTGATGAATTATTTAACAAAAACAGTTTTTCGACACCTGGCTTTGGCGAAAAACATCGCCCCCTATGCAAATGTCACAAAATTTAGTACACATCAAAAGAGGGCTATTTAGAGTTGGCATGTCAAATTTGACTACATTTGAGCAATTAAAAGCCGAGATATGGACTTTTGAAGAATTTTAGGCCACGTGTTAACTGTTCATTGACATGTAACTTCAAAACGGTTTATCTCAAGATAAATCCTTTGATAACTTTTTGTCAGCATTGTCTGTAGATGACATATACCAAATTTGGTGAGATTCACATGAACAGCCTATGATGAGTTCATTTGGATTCGTTTTCGCAATGTTAAAATTTCGCGGAAACTGTTCTCGTTTGAAGTGGGCGTCAACCAGTGTTTTCAATGCGTGAGGGTCAATAGATTTCACGATAAAAAAAATGTTTGTAAACATTAGCATTCTCTAGATAATAGGCAAAATGACATTTTGTACAATTACAGCGCCCCCTATAGACCAATTTGTATGGCACATGCTGTGGTTTTAGAAGTCTTTGTGCTGATCGTGCATGACGTATTTTGTGCAGTTCCCACCTTCTCGGTCTAAGATACTGGCAACTCAAAATCCCAATTTTTGCATTTACCCATATCAGTAGGTGGCACTATGCTTCAAGTGAGTGTTTATGGGCTGGGTCGATACACCTCTGTAACACCGACATACTAACGAAAAATTGTTGTCTTGGACAAAATTGTTAAGGAGTTATTTAACAAAAACTGTTTTTTGACACCTAGCTTCGACGGTAAACATTGACCCCTATGACAAAATGTCACAACATTTAGTACACATGAAAAGAAAGCTGTTTAGAAATGGCATGTCACCTTTGGCCAAATTTGAGCAATTAAAAGTCAAGATAATAATAATAATAATAATAATAATAATAATACACTTGTATAGCACAGTTCATACATGCAAGATGCAGCTCAAAGTGCTTTACAGTTTAGCAGGGTTGTTACAAGACAACATTTCTTGCAGTTCAGTGGTGTCGGAGCAGATAAATACAGTAGCAGACTGACTCTTGCATGAACACAGGTAGGCAGTCCTTGTAGGCCCTAGTCAGCAATCTTTGTAGTCCAGTGGCGCTAGAGCTATGCAACGCCCTGTTAATGTGGGCTCTTATGTGAACATAGGTCGGCAGTCTTTGCAGACCAGTGGCACTAGACGAGGAAAGTTCATTTAGGTGCAGTCGGTTGTTAGTGTCCCCAGGGAGCAACAGGAGTGAGGAAAAACTCCCTGTTTGTTTGATTTGCGTGAATTCAGGAAGAAACCTCAGGAATCAGTGAGTAAAACTCCCTGTTTTTCTAGGAAGAAACCTCAGGCAGAACCACGTCTCCCAGGGAAGCCCATCTGCCGGGGCTGGTAACGGGAAGTCTGTGACTGTTTGAAGGGCCTTTGGTCTGGGCGGAGGAGTCTGGCTGAAGGGACTTTGGTCTGAGTAGTTAGGTATAGGCTTGGTTGAATAGGTAGGTCTTTAGTTGTCGCTTGAAGATGTCGATGGATTCTGCTTCTCTGATGTGTTGTGGTAGGGCATTCCATCTCTTTGGGGCGTAGTATGAGAAGGCCGATTCCCCGATCCTTTTGGATGGTGCGTCTGGAATCCTCAGGAGACCGGCATCAGCGGATCTAAGGGCTCGTGCAGGGGTATAAGAGGATAATGCGTCGGCAATATAGCATGGGGCAAGGCCATTTACAGCTTTAAATACCAGTAGTAGTACCTTGAAGTCAATTCTATAGGATACAGGTAGCCAGTGTAGTTCAGCCAGTACAGGAGTAATATGCTCCATCTTTCTTGTTTTTGTTAGTAATCTTGCAGCCGAGTTTTGAATAAGCTGTAGTTCCAACAGATCCAACATCCACAAAATCATGTAAGTGTGTGGATCACCAACATTTGCAAAACTTGTAAATGCAGAACATGGCTCATTCTTCCCATGGATTTTTCAGAGTTCACCATTCGATTTAGGCTTGTGTCATTGCACCAGCCTGGTGCACTGCTTTGGGCTTTGCTTGTGTAAAGACTCTGAGTTGAAAAGAATCTAAATCATCTCTTTTCTTGACATTATCGTTACAGGATTTTAACAAAGCCAACGTGAAGGTCACATCACTGTCAGCTAAAGTTAAGAATGAAATGCACCTCAAGCATCAATATGTCATTGTTCTCCCTGAATGGAATCCCTTCCTACCCATGTCTCCGGTTCTAAGTACTATGCCTCTCTCAGACCCATCTCTCTCTTACTTCACGAGGTCACTGGATGGGAGCGGACACTGAGTGTCCTCTTGGCCTTGAGATGGAGGGCCTTGGCCGGTCTCAGCGTGATTGCCTGTCATGCTGTGGCCCCGCGTGGGCGTCCTTGAGGGCCGCAAGGGAGGGAGAGTGGAGAGGGCCAACAGGGACGAGGACAGTGGCGCCTCCTACCTTGAACTGGCAGAAAAGGAGATGGAGCACCGATATCTCTCTCTCTCTCCATCTCTCTCTCTGACTTCTATCTATCTTATTTCTGTTTATAACTTGGACATCTGGATCTTCATGAAAACACGTGTGAGCAGATGTGCCTGGTGTTTACATAACATACTGCATATACAGTACAGTAAGTACAGTGAGTATGTTTTGCTATCCATGCAGCCATCTGTCACCCACAGACACATACACACTCATGTGCCTAAATGCAAATAAAACCTGATCAAGTTTAACATGAGACAGAAGTCACCTGTCACTATAGAGTGGCAGTTCAACATGACATGACCAAACCTAAGTGACCTAGGGCAAAAATTTAAGTTCTGCCTGAGTTTGAGACTAATCCTGTGTGTGTGTGTGCGTAACGGAGTGCACCCGAGTGGATGGGTTGGTCAGAACAGAAGGATGGTCAAATACAAGGGAACTAATCAAAAAATTGTTTTCTTTATTTTTTTTGTCAGCTACCGGCAGATGAGTACAAACAAGACAAACAAACACTGGTTCAAACATAAAACAAATACTGGGTCAATGCCCACGCAAACTAGGCTCTACTACTCACAGCACAGGTACGCACATGCTCTCACTGCAGAGGCGATTTAAAAAAAACTAGGCACAACCATGATATGTTTAAAATCAATCAACTGCTGTAAACATGGTTTCACCCTTCTACACATTTTACCTGCACACATCACATTTTAGCAACAAAATGTAGTGATTACATTGTACAGGCAACACTTTAATAATGATTTAAAGAAAAACTCTCTGAACCCCTTCTGCTCTAATGAGCTCTTCCACCGCGCTTCGCGAGTGGAACGCAGAAAAGCATTGTCTGCACTGCACTCCGGTTTCTTCACACACACCGGGAAGATGGACACAGGTAACTAAATACTAGTGCTTCCACTAACAACTAATTTTCTAACGATTAATCTCTTAACTAATTTTTCGACTAATCTAAACAACCAATTAACAAAAAATTTTCATGTGTTCGTTTTATTTTGAACAAGTAAGTAAACAAATTATTATTACTAAATAAATAAAAGTGCAATTACAAAATGAAAGAATGTCTTCCACATTCCAAAAATTGTATAAAAAGCATTAAAGTAAATATACTATAAAACTGATGTTCTCCAAAGTATAAATATATCAACACAAAAGAAAATATATAGGTAAATATGAATACAATAGGCCCTTCCATTTAGGATTCACAGTTTTAACAGTGCAAATGTATATATTCAAAACAACAAACACTAAATGTGTTGTTACTCATAGAATTCAAACAGAAACCAATCTATTATAGCCAAGATGGCAAAAGACAAAATGAAAAGAAACAAAACAGTGGAAAGTGGTCGCATGTCTGTCACGATCATTTTGAGGACAGTCAGTAAGCACTACTGCAAGCTGTGTCGTGCAGTCCTTCCTTGGAGGAAATTCCGTCAGAGCACTTTGCTTGAAACTGACAAAAAGAGAGAGGAGAGAAAAAATAGAATTACTTAAAAAGTAGACTTGAGAGAGCCCTTTCCTAAACATCTTGTCTTGACTTCCCCTCAACAACATACATCACTTTTATTTGTATATGCTCATTAAGTAAGCGGTTCAAAACATATTTATGTAGCCCTAACTCTGCGTTTTCATTAGGCCATGCCATTTAAGTTAGAGAACTCGGCTTACGCTGTGTGTGTGCACAGCAAAATCAACAGTGTAAAAGAGTTATTTTTTCAGAGATAAACATTTCAGTGTTGATTACAGATAATTCTGGAGTTGATTTGTCAAACATGTACTCCTGCAGTGTAACAATAACTCTCATGTTAGTGTTACAATCGTGTGTTAATTTAAAATACTCTCGTGTAGAGTTGTGTAGCCACATCCGGGGTATGTGAAACAGAAGAGCAGATTTCTTGTGAAGAGCAGACGCGGACGCCATTATGGTCAAGAAACACGAGGGAAAAGGTAAAGTCATACTTTTTATATTAAGACTGCATCAAGGCCTTTACACAGAGAAATTATTCATTTAACATTATATGAATGTATTTGCATAACATGATGATGATGAGCTGTTCCGGGAAATATTTAAGATAACAGCAGTTCGTGTAATATCTATTAACGTTACCTCAGGAAAGAGAGACGTTAACTAGCTTTGATAAGACCTCACCAAGCTAAGTGGATTTTAGCGATATGTAAAACGGAAGATTGTGTTACTTGATACTGAGTTAAGATTATTTAGTTAGCGATGACCATGATGTGGAGAACTTAAATCGCTCGAATGAATTTAGGGAATTAGCAAGATGCTAATGGAATAGCTACTGGTGGGTTAACTTTCCAGCAACTTTGCTAGCAACGATAACGTGATGTATTTGGTTGGTTTTGTGTCTAATCGACATTTAAAACGGGAAAAATCTGTTCATTAACAGTGACATCATGATCATGGTTTACTGTCTCCATTTTTTGCTTCCGGCATTTAGTTTACCGCCTGCCACATCAAAGGTGTGAGCTCCCATGAGGCATTGAGCAACCATGTGGTGTACATTAAAATTAACTGGTGGCATTCACGTTCGTTGTCGAGGTGTGTGTGACGTGTCCACTGTTAGATACCTGTCACAGGGTGACTAAAATACAGGGGCATTTTGTTTAACTGGCGTGTGCTGTGGTTCCTAGTGGGACCCACTATTGCGTTGCACCAAGATGGCTGCCCCCTGAGTGACTATTGGTTGAAGTGTTTTCCCCAAAGCGTCTAAGCGTATCGGCACCGATACGCTTTTTTTTCGCCGATACGCATCAAGTTTTGCCGAGACGCTTTCATAAAATGCCGATACGCTTAAAAATCATGCACAAAAACATTCCCCCCGGGATTTTCCCCGAACAAGAAGCCCATGTAGTCAAACGTAGGCTGCGTTTTTAGGAAACTTCCGTGGTGGGTGTGTAAACTACTATACTGGCGAAACTGGCCAATCACATGCCGATTACAGTGCTCCTTTGTTTTTTTCTGCCAGTCAGCTGTATCAGAGAGTATTGTAGAATCTAAGATCTTTAACGCAAACCTCGGGGGTCCGTGTACTTTTTCGTTCATTCATTATTCTATTTTGGACTGAAAGATGAAATTAACAAAAAAACTGTGCAGCCTGGTGTTTTATTTGGAACAATATAACCAGAAAGGGTTCTATTTTGTTTTCAAAATGTATAACCATTGTCAAATATTGGTATTAGAAAAGTGGACACATTTCTGATCGTTTTTAATTTGTAGTATTTGTTTATTCTTTATTTGAATTTCATTTAGACTACTAATTGTGTTTCACCCGGAAGTAAATGACACCGTTTGCCTCGCGCTCACATCAGAGATTGCAATGCTCACACATCGTTATGGATATAAGCTTGCAATACATGCTCTTCAAGGGGCCTAAACGCGTCAGTCTTAGAGTTGTGCGCTTCACAAAACCGTCCTACACTTATAACAGAGCAGCCACCGGGTGCTCCGATGTCTTTCAGGTGCTGTGAAATATCTGCATGTGTAGCATGCTTTCGCAGCATTTCGCAAATCAAGTCATAGTATCCCTCCAAAGACACCATGTCATACGGATGAGTGCCTAACCCGCCCAAAAGCTTAGGCTACGGGTAGGCGACTACTTCCAGGACACCCCAAACCTAACACTTACGAAGCTAGGTGCAATTCAGAACGGCATTTTGCTTTTCCCCTTTTTCTACGGTTCAAAAATTCATTTTCAATAACAAAACAAATGTAAAACCATGGCCATTAAACAAAAGACATACAAAAGTGTAAGAATTCATATAGGAGTCCTTTTTCATTTCCCATGTGACTTCCAAAATAGAATAATGAATGAATACGCGTCCTTTTTCATTTCCCATGTGACTTCCCAAATTGAATAATGAATGAACGAAAAAGTACACGGACCTCGGGGCTACTACAACTGCCTGACTTTGACTGTAAATGCTACACAAGAAGGAAGGAGAACGCTCTCCTTGGGACATGCTCATGTAGCTGCTAGCAAGAAAACTTTCTCCACAGTGTACAGAATGTGATCGGATCATCTAGCTGCTGAAAGAGAGTGAGAGAGAGCGTGAAAGGCAAATCCTCCTTTATGTAGAGCAGAGTCAAGACTGTTTCATTGAATGGGGCACTCGTGGAATTTAACTAATAAATTGGTCTGCTGCAGCCTGTATGGGGTTGTTAGCGCGCTAACGCTAGCGAACTAAGCTAACATAATGTTTTAAACTGAAAGCTGCCACTTTACTCACCAACACCCACCTAGATACTAATACTGATATTAGCTGAAGTGGAGAAAGTAATATAAAGTTGTAGGTTATTGCAGCGTGTTAAATTCAAGGTGAGTCGATGGCTGTTAGCATTACCATATTACCAATCATTTCAATGAGCTAGTTCGTTAGCTTGTTACAGGAACACTGAAATAAGAATTTGTTGTCGTCAGACATCATTCTAGATAATACTACACTGCACTGAATTATATTTATCTGCAGAATCTAAGATCTGTGGTACCAATTCAGCTTTCATGTGGCCATACAGGGAGATATTTAGCTGATAGTAGGAAGAGTGGCCATGACATTGGTGATAATCCCACCTTTTGCGACGCGCAGGAGGCTCAACATTTAGTTTAGACATTTTAGTGACAGCCTAGTCAAATTCATGTGACATTATAGTGCTTGCAGTATTTCTTGTGTGACAAAAATTAGCCTTCCCACCTGGGAGTTTTGGCTCTTTCAACTCACCAAGTGCAACGAGTTTTTTGTTCTATTTGTGCCAAAAAATGCAACATTTTATTAAAAGTGTTATGTTTCCACCAGCCTTCTGGGACCAAAATTTAGCTTCAGATCTTTCTAGAATGCACCATTTTAGCTCTAGAATTTTTTTTTTCCCAGGGTGCATGCCCACCAATCATCCAGGCTACCGTGCCACCGCGTCATCGTATTTACATCAAAATTTAAACCCTTCTTTTTATTTCTGGGGAAAACACTGGGTTGCTGATGAGTTTCAGCTGGATAGGTTAATTGGTGATTGGGGCACTGGTGGTTAGCTGAGCTATTTAATGCCTCCTTCATTTGGTGGTGGGGGAGAAGAACGGCGGGGGCGCGGGGAGCAGCTGCGTCAGCGGGGAAGACTCCTATGGAGAAGTGGAGCAGAGCCGGGTGAGGAGAAACAAACTCCCTATGGGAGCGGCTCCAGAGTTTGCTGCGGTGTTGTGGAGCAACGGAGGGGTGGAATCGTTCACCCCTCACTAAGATAATTGGCGTTCCTTCCCTACAACTATTCTGCTGTCTGCTAGTTATACTAGTACTGTGTGTGCCTCTCAAACCCCGTTTCTTCCCTGCACTCCCTGTCCTTTCCTGCTCCGCTGGACGCTCTGGATGTACCCGGTGCTGTGTGGATTATTTAGCGCGATGCTGCTCGTCTGGTCTGGAACGGCTGTGGACCTTCTCCTGTGGCTAGTTTGTTGCCTGTGGGACGGAAACGAAGGGGGTGCATTCGTTGTCTCCATAAGTTAAGTACTTTTTAACGTGCTTTGTCTACGCCTGCTTACTCGTCCATCGTTTGGCGACTCCTCTTCTTGGCCCTGCATTGCCGTCACCCCTGTTTGGTGGCAGGAAAGACTCTTTTGGACGTTCTTACCTCTGGCCTACTCCTCTTAGCCTTAGTAATACTGTGTTGTGAGAGTATTTTGCAGTGCTCACCTTATTGAACTATTGTATGCAGTGTGCTGTTGTATTGCCTGCCCTTGGTTGTGTGGGGTGAGGGTATTTGTAGTGATCATACCATGGAAATATTGTATGCAGTGTACTGTTGTATTATCTGCCCTTGTTTGTGTGTGGGGAGGGCTTTGCTGTAGTCTTGGCTAAGTTGGGAGGGGCCACAATGGGGTTTATACCCCCCTTTGCTCTGAGTAGTTTTTGCCTCTCTTTCCCAGCTCACAGTGGACGGCTGCTATGCAGGACCTCTGGAGTAAGACTTCTACTAGCCGCTGTGCCACAGGTCTGCTCTACATTCTGGACTAGAGAGGGGGGCCAACTATTGGACTGGACTGGCTTGTCGTGGACGAGTGGCCTTGGACTTATGGACCTTTTTAGTTTTTAAATGTATTTAATAAAGTGTTTTATAACTGCAATTGTTGTCTGGCAATTGATTGGTCTAGTCTGCTCCCTGGTGATTGTGTAGCGTAGTGTGGGTCTACAGCACCCTCTCCCCACTGGTATCATACCGACAGCTAAGTTGTGCATGACAAGACATTACAGTGATTTGGTTTTATTTGGCTTGTGGCTTTCTACTTTTACCGGTAATGTGAGTTAACCAGAAGCAGTATCCAATACGCAAGATGACATTAACAAGCAAAGGGCTTTCACTGATGTTTATGCAGCCCCAACGTGTTTAGAGTACAACCTCGCTCTACCGTCACATCGACCCGTGTATGTATGCAGTTTTGAGCTGTGTAGCTCCCCTTTTAAATAAAGGATGCAGCCTATTCTTTTGCTCCCCTGACGAGGAACCTACTGCCTCTTTGTCAATAACCTTCACAAAATTAAAACAAAACGAAGCCACTGAACACGTAGACACTGTACGATGGGGGCATTGTCTCCCTCTGCTTGAAAGGCTGCCATTCATGTTTGCATGCACCAGTGGCGATATGCTATTTATTTGTAAGCAAACTTTTCGGCTGTTTAGATTCACTTATATTTGAAAATTCCTACCGCTGTCTGTACTTATTTCTTGATTGGTATTTAAAAAAGTGAGTAATTAGATCTGTTGATATTCAGCATAATGCCAGTCGAATTTGGTGGTACAGTATGTTTGATATTCGTCAGATTGTCAGATGTATATTTAAATGTCAGGTTTCTGGAAGTTTCCACGGTGCCTCGAGTTGCCTTTGTAGTAATTCCAGCAACCCAAAAATTAACTACAAGATATAACTTGTAATGTGGTAGTGTGTGATTTGATGTTCATGTGACTTTTCTTTATATTTTCATTGCAGACCACACACATAGAACAAATTAGCAACAATGCTTCTCAAAGTCCAGTATCACAGACTGAAGAGGTACCTGAAACTTCAGCCTGGATTTACATTTGAAAATGTCATTGAAGAAGGTAAGGTGTTTAATTTTTGTGAGCATATTTTATGGGTTTGCATTTCACATGCACACTTAGTGATGCATTTTTAAACTATCTTGAAAAGCCAGTTAAGCATCATAAATATTGTCTATGGCAAACATTTAGGCAATTCATTCTTATGATGCACTGTTGTCAAATATCTTGTAATATGGTTGTACTAGTGAGGAAATTTTGTCTAATTCCCTGAAAAACTGAAAAATTATGTACAATATGTGTACAAAGTATACTTTTTATTCTATTCAAATTATATTCAAATTGTATTAATCCGTTTGCTTGTGTCCCCCATTTACACCACTGACGTGGTGAAAAAAAAAAATCACACTGAATAATGAAATCTGTAACTTCTTTTTCAGTCAAAATCAAGTTTGAGATCCCATCATCAGTTGAGCTAAAGTTATTTGATGAGTCTGAGACTGTGATTGACGAAGAAGTGTTCCATAACATCCTTGAAGCTAACCCAAATATCTTGGTTGGTTGCCAAAGATTTTGATGGTACTGTATTTTAATTGTAGGTGCATTCTAGACTGTGTTGATTTGTTAGTGATGTTGCCATTTAATTCAGAAACATGCTGCAATCACACCTACATAATTGGTACTATAGTGGTGGTGGTCTGGTGAAGATAATATCATAGAGGATAAAAGCAGAGCGAGAGGTACAAATGTCTGTTACTTTCTGTGGCAAACATGGCACTTAATTGTTGTGCTATGAATGATGAAATGCAGGAAACAATATTTTAAATATACTATAATGGTACTTATGGTGCTATATATATATATATATAAGGGATTATGAACCAGCTTTTGACGATGGTGAAACGTGTCCTTCATTTTGCTGCGGACGACTGAATCATCACTGGAATGTAGAAGCAGGGACATGGCCTCCCTAACCACATCCCCATCCAGTGGTTGTTCTGTGACTGTCCTCTTCAAGCTGGGGCCTCCCTGTAAGGCCACAGGACTGCTATTCGTAGAACGCTGAGACACTCTCCTCTGCACCGTTTTTAGTTGCCATGCTAAGTAGCCCGTGCCACTTACTGAATCATAGAAATGCTCCTGAAAAATATTTTCACAGTGCAATTGAAAAATAAAAACAATCAATATCCATTAATTGGTCATTATTCTATATCATAATAAATTAGTAGGCTCTTACATAGCCGTTGGTTGAGTAAGGATCCCGACGTGCAGATTTTGATGTGTTACTGTGGCACAACAGGAATGAACACAGGCCCTGTTCGGAGTAAGCTGTGTGGTATCTTTGTGTTTCTAGCTCGACTCTTTTTCGGAGAACCATTTATTATTATTCTGTGTGAATTTTGTTTCTGTTCATGCAGCATGTTTCATATTGTGTGTGGATAAGACTGGAGTAGTCGTTCATTAGATTTTCATTGTTTGGAAAGAATGAGCCGTTTTCAAGGCTTGGATTTGCAGCGTTTGCTCATGTTAAGTTGTGATATCACCAGTTGACATGGGCATTTCTGTTTTCAGCCATGTTAACTTGTGTCAAATGAAATCAGTCACCGCGTTCATCTTGGCCGACGCTGACTTTCTGCTGCGACGAGATTTGCGTGGTGCTGGAGGGGCGGGGATACAAACCCTGCAAACCTGTGGGACATTCTACTGCCCATAGACATGATGAAACGGGACGAGACTTGGCTGGAACGATTCTAGGTCGCCATCTTGTGGACTGTAATTATTACTACAGGAATTCCAACTAAAACTGCAACTTCGCGACCTGCAGAACAATTAAATTTGTGTGGCCTGTGTGTGCAAAATAATTGATTGTTGCATAGTCAGTTCCACTATATTTAGTACATATTTAAAGGTGTACTTCCATCGTGTTTTCATTAATTTTGCGGTGTTCTCTAGTATTAATAATTGCCCTGTGCGCTGGTTTTGATGAAAAAAATGTTCTAGTGCTTTTGTTTCAGGCTGTTTTAGTTTGGTGGAGGGGGTGGGCCGGAAGAGCGACACGATTTCACCAGAGGCGCGACACGCTCCCTGCAGCTTCCTTTGCCCCACAGTCAACTTGATAGCAGAGTAAGGTAAAGGGGGAAAAGTCAACTTGACAGCGCTAAAACTGCACACAGAATGTCTTTGGAGATACAGCCTTATGTGTTTGATCCTGAATCTGAAGAGGAAGGAGAGATGGCACAAGCACAGTCGCTTCCTGACCGTTTGTCAATGAACGTTTCAGAATGGTAATATTTGCATGACAAAACAGTGCAAGTGCCCGGCTAAATGCAGTTCAGTCATTCAACTAGCCTGTTAATCTTATGCGAGTCAGTCACAGGCTAACATCATTTAAAGCCCATTCGGTCAGTTTCTCTTATATGCATTTGCACGTCTACGTCACGCTGCAGGCCCTTTTCGCATTGGGTCGTTTTTTCTGCCTATTGTCTTCTTTTGACTGATATAGAAAATGGGGGTAGAAAAACATTTTGATATGCAGCATGCATATGCAACTCGGGGTGACCTATCATATTTTAAAAGAGCGAGTACTAAACGGTTTCTCGTGGAAGTACACCTTTAATATATCTTGTCAAACATAATACAACTGACTTACACGACAGCTGCTAGTTCATGCAACTTATGATGGAACACAATGTGGCTGTGGCATTTTCGACACGACAAAACAAACAACCTATCGTCAATTACACTTCGTGTAAAATGCAAATGCGCTGCTGCGCAGCAAAAATCTTGCTCCCGTGATGTCTTCAGGCCATGTGGCATGGCATACAGAGCAGAAAACACTCCCACCTACACCATCACGGACAAATTTCTAACCGGCATGCGTTACGGTCACGCAAAGCGCATGTGCGCTGCGTCGGTTTGTGTGATCGTGGATACAGCTAGTGTTACAATATGTACCAGTCAGAAAGACGATCGACTTGGCGATCCGTGGCGTAGTAGGATGGAGCTCAAGCTGGCACTGATGTTGGCTCAAGCGATAACCTTTCTTTGGTTCCAACCCCCCCTTGAAAACAATTTTAAATTAGTTTGAATTTTGTTACTGTTCATGCAGCATGTTTTGTATTGTGTGTAGATGAGACTGGTGTAGTCGTTTATTACACGTTCATTGCTGAAATAGTCTTTATTCGGCGAAACTTTCTACCGTTGTCTCGGGCACAGGCTTCATGCATAAGGAGATCCAGGGGCGGGGGCGAGTTGTAGCCTAGGCAGAGGCCTCATGAATATTCAGTGAAATTATGCAGAAATCACCAGTCAAGCTGATCACAGTCCAAGCCGGAACACTGGCTTAGCATTCAAAGACAGTCACAATAGTCATGAAATAAACAAGAACTAGCTCGACGTTTAATAATCATACTTACATTGTCTTTTCCTGTTCTGAAACGCCTTCAGCAACTCCTGTGTGTTTTCTTTTAAGGTGCTCATGCGTCTTGGTCGTGCTCCCGTGATAAGCCAAAGGAGTGTACAAACCACTCTATCACCATCTGTCCTGAAGTATTTCCATACTTTCGATGCTTTAGTTCTTGCTCTCGAATATGTCGCTGTTCTTGAGTCCCATTCTGACTCACCTGCCGCTGCCATTTTCATACCGCTCAAAACAATAGCCAATAAAACTCATAGACAGTAAAACTCCAAACCATGCTCAAAACAGGAGAAGAGAGGAAGACAACTTTCTCTGTTTATAAGGGTAGCCATTAGGGTGCGCAGCGCAAATACTAGTGGTGTGGAGGGGAATTACCTGAACACAGACAAGCAAAGGTTCTTTGGACGAGCCGTTTAAGACCAAAAAAATAGTGCTCAAATTATTTTCGAGCTACGTCGAATAATCGCGGCAACACTACTACATACAAACATTTCTTACAGTAACCTTCAACATGCAAACGTTCTGATGTTTCATTTTTGCGCACTTAAAAGAACTTTTTACATGGCTGTTGTTTATCGAGTACTTCAATAAATGTTTGCAATGTGCTCCTCTGGCAGGTGGACATTCAATGCTTATTACCATTGCTAGTCAGTGTAGCTGTAGGTATGGCTGCCGTTCAGCTGTGTTTGTCATTTTTTTAAGATGATTTGCAGAAAAATCTAAATTCCAGTGCAATAACGAAAAGTTCACAGATGAGGTGCATTTTAAGGAGGGACACAGCTAACCCCATTTCCCTGGCCAGGTTGATCCACAGCCTGTGGGCTCTGACTGCAAATACTCTGCTACAGGGGCGCAACTAGCAAGTGTCAGAGGGGTATGCAGCAAACTTTTTTTTTTTTTTTTTAACCATCGTTTTGCCGCCCCTATGCAACGCATATAGCACATACCCACTTTTTGTGCCACTGCTCTGCTATGATAAAATAAGCTGCTGTGTGTGCGTGTGTGTGCATGGTCTCCTAGAACTTTAACTTGAGGGCAACACATTAATACACCTTTTGCCAAGACAGTTTTAACTCACCTGTTTCTCTGATGTTAAGGACAGACACAGTTTATCCACCTTTCTTGTTACTACACCACTGGCTATGACTTTGTTTCTTTTAGTCCTGTTGTGCACCTGGTCTTGGCCCCCCAGACAACCCCAGTGAGACCCAGCAGGATGGTCCATTATAAGGCAACACATGGTGCTTTATTTCTCCTCTGACTCAAAGGCTTGCAGAACTTTCCTAACACACACTGCAAGAGTGTATGGCTTGCGTAACAGACTGTGAGGGTGCATCACTTCCATACCACACTGCGAGCACGATTCACAAGCTCAATCAGAGTATCCAGGCTCTTGCAGAAGGAGAAGTTGTTGGCATAAATCCTATAAACAACATTATTTCGCACAGAGGAGACTGTGTAGCCATTTTGACAGTGGCGACTGCAGTCAGAACCCATTAGTCCCCAGTGTCCTACCTGAAGGAAGCAACGGTGCTGAACGAAGCTTTGCCACTGAAACACAAACACACCTTGTCTGCTTACTGTATGGCTGGCGGGTTGAGATGCTGTAATTACACCAGACAGCAATGAAGTGGGCAGCTGTGGCCTAGTGGTTAGGGAGTTGGTCTTGCAATCTGAAGGTTGCTGGTTCGAATCCTGCCCTATCCATGGTTGATGGATGCCCTTGAGCAAAGCATCTAACCCCACACTGCTCCAGGGACTGTAACTGAAACCCTGTAAATATCTGTAAGTTGCTCTGGATAAGAGCGTCAGCTAAGTGTAATGTAATAATGAAGTCTTTCTTTTTCTTGATTTTTTATTTTTGTTTGTTTTGTCACAAATAATCTCTAACATTAAAGAGAGTTAAGACTGTTTGCTCTGCAAGTTCAGCAGTTTCACTGCATGTCTGCCCAACGGAAAATTTACTATTTAAATCATTTTTTTGCACAATTAAAGAAAGTTTGGGAACCTTGTTGTTTTGTAGGATACGGTTATGAAAACAAAACTGCCTATAGGTTTGACAAGATGTTTTCTTCGTGCACCTATCAGAATGAATCAGTGGGGTGATTTGAATGATGTTATGAATAATAGCTTACATTATTTTGACAGCCAAGACTTTAACGAATTTACCGTTAAGTCTTTCCTTGTTAGGGCTCATTCACACTGACATGTCTGCGTGTACAGTGCGGGAGCAGGAATTCAGCTGCCAGCCCCGTCTTTAAATGCACTTGGCCACTGTCTTTATGTGCACATAGCCATGTTTCCCGTTGATCTAACTTTAATAAACACAATATGTGTTTCTCTGCTATGTTCACGTAGGCTAGTCACTAGTGCAGATCTGGTATGACTGATAGCTTTCCAGCGTTTGTTTTATGCAGGCATGAAAATGTCTCACCTTTCGGCGAAATTCGCCGTTTTGAAGCCAAAACAGGTGACCTACGTGAATCGTGTAGATTCGATGAGAAAAGTTTGGGGGGGGGGGGGGGGGGGGGGGGGGGTGGTTGCGGGAAATATGCGCTTCGTTTCCACAGGACAAAATCTAAATAGGCTACTAGGTGAATTTCGCCTGGGGGCGTGGTCGTGATGCTATCCTGCCGTACCTATGTGTTTAAGCCTATGGGTTAAGCATGTTGCTATCCTGTAGTAGCAACTGCAGTGTGGTTGCCATGCAGTAGCCTGTCAGTTAGCTCTAAAGTTTGAGTTCGCTCGTGCTGCCTGACCAGAGCGCGCACATCGAGTCAGAGTACAGACAACCAGAAGCTACAAGCTGGATTTATCCCACTGAATTTGGTGAGTGATGGTTTCAAACATTTTTATATTTTCTGGTATGTGTAAGTTACCCAGGAGCTCTGTTGACATACACTTAGTTAACGTTAGCTAGAGCTTAATTAATTGAGTTATTGAAAACAGCGAGAGAACACAACTGCTAGCTAGTTATTTAAAGCTCCGGTGGAAAATGATTAGCTAACGCTACTGTTATTGTTACACCCTAGTAGATACTGTAACCCACCCAGTCTGAAGCCTTTCGTGACACAATAAAAAAACATTGTAATGAACCCTGACGTGTTCTACAATGCCGAGGATGAGAAAAGTAGCCCTTGTTTTGGCGTTAGATGCCGACGAGGATGGCAACAAACATTCCTGTTTTGTGAACAGCAGTCAGAGATTTCACTGTGATACAAACTGTCGTTCATGGTCATCTGTGAAAAAAACACTTGACGTAGGACGCTTTTTCTTGAAGAGTAGAACTTTTCTCAACTTGAAAACCAGCCGGGGAAGTAGGGGAAAAAACACCGGCGGCAGCGTTTTGAAAAGCGCCCATGGACTTTTTTTTTTTAGAAACACCCTGTATCATTAGGAATATAATGTAAAACATCCACCCGCATCTGAGAAAAAAATGCCAATGTGAACACCCCCTAATTCATGGTGTTTATGTGTCACGAAAGGCTTAAGAGTGTGGGTTACAATAACACTGAAATACCGTTAACACTAATACAAACTTTTTTGCAGAATCATGAGTGTGTTAGGAGAGAAGGATGCAGCTCTTGTTAAACAGCTGGATGCTGGGTTAAAATGCAGCTGGAAGCCATTCAGCTCTTTAGAAGGGAAGACGTGAAGTTTGGGGAGGTGGACAGAACAATGTGCAAGAACATTAACTCTGCCGCAGCCACATACAAAGAACAGCAGAAGGTGAACAAGCAGGAGCAGCAGAGCAAGTATGGCTCGGAACCAAAATGGCAGTGCGCAGCAGGCCAAAATACAGGCTGCTGAAGGGGAGAAGCGGGCAAGGCTGAGGCATGTGGAACGTCAGAGAAAGCGGGCCATGGAGACCCTTGTGGTTCAGGCAAAAAAAAAAAAAAAAAACTGATCGCTTGCACTGTTTAGATTATTGTTCTCCACTTTCTTTCTTTTATTTGTATTATTCTTACAGGGCATACATTGACTGTTGTAATTTGACTTGTGCAAATATCAATACAATATTTTTTTCAGAATCTATGCTTGGCTTATTATTGCATTCACTCAACTCATTTGGCTACTGTGAAATTGGCAAAGGAAAACTTTGATTGTAAAATCAAACATCATATTTTTTCTGCAGTTGCATTTGTAGTTGATGGTATGTTTTCATAATGGTGGAAAACACTTAGGTTGGTTTCTTTGTCCAAAAAAAGTTCTTGGCTGTCAGTCATGATGGATGAGTTAAGTTAAGTTACAGCCTGTCCCCTAACTCTTGTGGGGGTTATGCATCTAGCCATTTTTGTGCCCTTACCACATTGTGCCTCACATACTGTAAATGTTAGACTAAGTGACAGGCTTGCATGAAATGGCTTGCATAGTAAGTAGGCCATGCTATTTATTCAGGGGGAGGACCCCCAACCCCTCTTCCCCCATGTGCCCCCCCCGACCCACACACACTACAGGCCACGTTGCCCCTCGTGCACCCTTCTCACCTTTTTCACCCCTGACCCATTTTCATGCCTGTTTATGCAGTTGAAAGCAATTGGTAATATTTTGAGGACAGTCGGTTTTTGAGGTATCCCCTGTGTCAATACATGCATTGATAGCACGGTTGACATGAATTGTATAGTTGTGCCATATCTTTCAATAGGATTTTGGCTGAATACACTCACATCACGTGCAGAAAAATAGACTCGGTTTCTATTTTCTAGTTGCAGCCCATATTCTGAGCGTATTTCACGTACAAAATACGGTTAGATCACGCTTGCGGTGTGAACAGTCTAATTTGTTAACGTGCATTCTAAACAAACACGGACAGAAAACAGGCGCTTGCTTTCTACGCGCTGTATACAGAGAGTATAGGGCGTGGCTTTTATGTTATGGTGCAGGATGGGGGAAATAAGCTAAATACAATGAGAGAAAATCTGAAAAAATAACTTGTTAAAATTTTCAATCACCCCCCTTAACGCGTCAATGTTGACAGCACTAGTTTATATTTGTTCCAATGATTTGTTATACCCATCAGCTGTGTGAGTGTGTGTTTGTGCATGTGTGTCTGTGAAAATGTAATAGAAATCTCTAATGTTTCTTGGCCACTCTGTCAAAGTGGACAAATTCCACCTCCATACTGCATATGGTGTGTGTCTCTGTGCACACACCTGTATGTATTTGTGTGTGTGTGTGTGTGTGTGTGTGAGCATGCGTGCGTATGTGTGTGAATCCATATCCACACTACCTGCAGCAGCTGTGACTTGCCACCCCGCTTCTCCCAAGACTCACACACACACACACACACACACACACACACCACTTGTTAAAGTGGGATTGGAAAGTTTGGCTGAAAAAAATGGAAAAAAAACCCTTCTGTGAGTTTATTTGCAAATTCATCAAGCCTTTCCTTACTCACCCAGTGCATTGGCAATGGCTGCGTCTAGCCTTGCCTCTGACTCAACTGTGGATTGTTTCACTAGTGCTGATGTGTCAACTGTGGATTGTTTCACTAGTGCTGATTAGAAAGGCAGGTGACTCACAAGAAAGAGAGAGAGAGAAAGAGAGAGGCTTAGAGAGAGATTTTTTGCCACGACATAAGACATCACCAAAGCATTCCGACTTCCTCATCACAAAGTCGAATAAATTAACATCACCCACTCAAGACACAACATACAGGCCCTCCAGTGCTCATAGCTTTAAATTAGGAGCTCTGAGAGATCACTGGAGGCACTAAAACAAGGGATTGCCAACATGGGGTCGAGGTCCTATATCCAACCCCCACGCAGGCACGCACTAATACACACACAGACTGACACACAGCACATACAATTCCTGCAGTCCACCCCAACACACACACAATCCGCAAACACGCACACACACAATCCCCCACAGCCTGCTGATGAGCGTACTAATTGCATTAGCTCCTGTGTGATTTGCCTAATGAGTCTGAGGGTGACGTGTGGGTTGGCACCTCTCTCACTGGTCATTAGCACTGGACCATGCTGGACACACATCTCAAGGGTTTGTGGGGATGAGGAGGATGGCCAGAACTGGGCCAGATCTGAGTCAAATCAGAGCCAGATGTATATCACTCATACACACACACACACACACTCATACAAACAGAGAAAGAGAGACAGAAAGAGAGAGAGAATGGTAAAAACAAGAAGAGAGAAAAAGATAAAGAGAAAAAGACAGAGAATAAGAGCACCTGGACTGTGGGACAATTGTTAGATTCCTAAGTCCCATGCACACATACTGCATAGCTGCGGATGCTAGTGAGTGCAGGGCTCTGTTTCCAGGGACAGGGGCTTAAAAGTTCAAGGGTTCATGTTTGAACGCCCCGCACCCGACTGATGTTTTCTACTAACCCGTTCGCAACTCAGACCGCAAAAAATAATTGTGAAAATATTGTACACGACCCGCTTCCTGACCCGCATTTTTAAAAGTAGTCTATGCTCTTGATTAACTTTGTAGCGTCATTGGGCTGCATAAAACTGACATTACTGAGTTACTATATATATTCATTTAAAAGTAGTCTATTAAAATGGTACAATGGCATTGCTCAGTTTAACCTGTTAGGAAAACCGGGCTTTTTTCCCTGCATCAGCATTCATTCAAAAGTTAATAATGCTCAACATTCAAAATAAATAAGGATTTTCCACTACAAATTGTATTAAACTAGTCTTTTTTGTCTCGTGGATGCCTAATTGAACCTCTCACAAAGCACAAAATGCAGGCATAGAATATGTTTAGTTTAGTTTAGTTCATTAGCTTATTTGACAGGGACCATGTACAAGACATCGCTAGTACCAGAGTTAGCTAGAAAGCTAATTTGCGTCTGTGGTCCCTGGGCAGGGAGCTTTAAAAACACAAACATACACACATGGCTTCCTGTTGCCAATATGGAGTAGCCTACACACTAAAGTAGCAACCGCATTCTAAAACATGCATCATACTAAAACATATAAAAACATATACTATCATATCATCACATAAAAGCAATACACATACAACAATAGACATCGTCATATAAAAGCAATACACATACCATTTCATAATGCTTAGTATAAAACAGCACACTGATTAATGATCACATGTTTGATTAGCCTTAAGCCATGCCTTTAATGATAATTTAAACTGGCTAAAGCTTGCACTGTTTCTAATGTGAACTGGAATTGTATTCCATTTTTCAACTGCACTAACCGAGAAAGCTGATTGACCAAAAGAGGTTTTCCTGTAACCCACATAGCAATCACCTCTCACAGAGGACCTTGAGACTCTTAGATTGTCTCTGCACAGTGATATGCACTGCTTAAGAGGTGGTGGTGCAAGATCATGGATAAGTTTGTACAATAAACACATATTAGCAAAACAAATAAAACTCTCAAAGGACAGCATGTTGTATTTTGATATAATAGCACAAAGATGGTAATATCTTGGCTTTTTGTCCAGAATCTTTAAAGCCATCTTGTAAAGAGAGGCGAATGGTTTTATGGTGGTCACACCTGCCTGTGACCAAATTGTACAGCAGTATGACAGATGTGAGAAGATCATTGAGTGTAAGAACAATTTTGCAGCAGACAGTGGCAACTGGTGTCTGATATGTCTAAAATTTACTAAACTAGCTCTAACACATTTGGATATCTTCTTGATATGCTTTTTAAAAGACAAATTAGAATCAATGATAACACCCAGATACTTGAAGTTATCAACAGTTTTTATGGCCTCTCCCTTAACAAAGATGCCAGGTTGTTGGCTTACATCACACCTCTTGATGGAAAAGTACATGGTCACTGTCTTGCCCACATTGAGAGTAAGACAGTTGTGTGTCAGCCAGTCTGACACCTTGTTTAAGGCTGAGGTAAGTTTTAGTGCAGCTTGTTCTCTGGTTTTGGCATGAACAAACATAACTGTATCATCTGCATACATTTGCATTTGAACATCTGGGCAAACCAAAGGTAAATCATTAATATATAAACTAAATAAAATTGGTCCTAAAATTGATCCCTGTGGCACTCCAGTTGTGCTGTTGGACAGGGTGGAGCATGTGCCATTAATTCTTGTGCACTGCTTTCTAGAGTCTAAATATGATTCCATCCATGTTAAAGCAGTAGTAGAAAAATCAAGCTGTGAGAGTTTGGATAACAAAATATTGTGGTTAACTGTGTCAAATGCCTTCCTGAAATCCAGGAAGACAGCACCAACTACACCACCTCCATCAAGCTTAGATTTTATTTGTTCTGTAAAGTAACAGAGGGTCGTTTCTGTTGAATGGTGTTTCCTAAATCCAAACTGCATAGGATGCAGTAGGGAGCGGCCTTCTAAGTAGGCCATCAACTGGTTACATACAACTCTTTCAGTTACTTTAGAGATGGCGGGAAGAATGCAAATAGGCCTATAGTTGGTAACGTTGGTGACATCCCCAGATATAAAGATGGGGGTTATTACTGCTGTCTTCCAGGCAACAGGAAAATAGCTTTTTGTAATGGATAAATTGACCAGGTGGGTGATAGGGGTACAGAGTGTATTTGCATATTTTTTGACAAATGCACAATCGCAGTCAAAAATATCTTTTGCCTTGGAATTTTTTTGCTGCCTTAAGATTTTATTTACAGAGGTTTCTGACACTTCTGACAAAGGATGGCATATCATCTTTCACTAGTGTAATGGTACACTATTACTAGTGTACTAATGTACACTATTACTAGTGTAATATGTAAGCCAAGGACCCTCGGGAAGGTGGGTGACTGTCTCACCTTCAACTTGTCCTCGTTTTGTATACTATATAAATTACAGTTAAGTTTAATCTGCATCTTTATTTCAAATGACCTGACCGATTGCGACCTGAATATCATTAAAAATATTTTTTGATGACTCATAACTGTGGGTGACCAATGGCTCGATTTGGATCAGCCCCCGCATCACTGGTGTGTGTGTCTGTTGGTTAGAGCGGTAGTGGCACCCAAACTTAGCTCTGGCTTTCTGTCAGCACCTTTCAGCTTGGGGAAACAAATTACTCCCCACTGGCTGAACCAGGCCACTAAGTAAACACTTTCTGCCCTAACCTTTGTGATCTGTGTGTGTGTGTACATATATGCATACCAATGTGTGTATTTGGGTGTTAGTGTGTGTTGTGTTTGCCATCTCTTGGCATCCCCCCTACAGTGCCCTCAGGCCCCGCTATAATTATAGGATCATACATGCAAAGTGCCAAAATCACTAATATTATTCTCTATTATTTTACTTATACTTGTAAGTTTTAACTGGAGCTTACTACTGCATAGTAAACAAGTGCATAGTTAACTTATAATAGATGAGCAGTAAAGTATATATGTATATATAAATCAAACAATAAAGATTAGTAAAGACATGAAAGTCATAATGGTTAGGCTAGTTAAGTCAATATATGTGTTTGTAATGTTATTATGAACAATTGTAAAATACTTATTAAGCATTAACAAACAGTTTACAAGTTTCTTCTAAGTTTTAGAGTTTTACTAATATTTACAAAGAGCACACAGTACTTGTGCATGTAGGAAGAGCACCTTAGGGAGAAACTATAGCTATTACACCTACCCCTACACTATCTATAATCAAGTAAATAGTTCAGGCTGTTAGTCCCTACTCCCAGGTGTAACACGCACAACTGGCCGCTGACTACAGCTATTCACGCAACCTCATGTGAGCTGTACAGGACAGAGCAGCTGAGGGGATGGCCAACTGGAGCCGTACAGACAGATGCTCAACAAGGGTTAACCTGAACCAGCCGGCTACCGTTACAGTGACTGGGGCTGCTGGGGCCGTTTACATGATCCACTCAGCAGCACCTACCTATCGCTTTCCCCCATGGCTTTCACCATGCCAACAACATGCATCTCATCCAGGACCACTGGCAAGCCTTTGCTGTTTCCTCCAACATTTCCTTAACAATTAAAATAACTAGATAAATACATAAAAATACAAGACACTTGCACATGTGGGGAGAGCAACCATTGTCACAATAAAGAAAGAAAAAAAGTCAGCGTCAACCAGGATTTTTATGCTCCCGCTGTTTTTATTTATTTTTCGTAACGTTTCGGGTTTGCACCCTTCTTCAGACGTAACAATACATGTGAATGACACCCCATATATATACACTTCGTAGGTGATCACATGATCCTCATTACAGGTGTTAATTATTATTGATCACGCTCACAACCTAGAACAATTTGCAGCAATCACATTGCAGGGCTGACAATATGACAGCCCATATTAATCAGTGACAACCTGGCAGAGACCCTAATATATACAGTGGATAGTGACATATATCACAAAGTACAGGAAAAGGAGAAAAAAAATGAAAAAGAAAAAATTTTTTTAGAAAAGAAACTTTTTCGTGTGCATATCCCTTCACCAGTATATACACAATTTGGCACAATTTTCTAGAGTCTAACCTCATAGCCGCAACAAGCAACCAATAGATTTACAATGGCAAATGTGTGATCACAGTCAAAACGTCAATGACACATGTAAATTCAGTTAAGTCAGTCCACAGGGCCACAATGTGTCCGTCCACAGCGAAGTGTAGCAGAGCACACAGTACAATCTAAACCACCACTTCAAGAGTCACAGGGCCAAAATGGCACCGTAGGTGTAGATACCCTCCAGAGTTCATATAGTACAGTTCACAAGAAAGGCCTCAGGTCAAAGTCTTCATTCAATACTTTAGGAAACAATGTCCCCAGAGTGTATATCCAGTATGCTTCTCTTTTTAGTAATACAGAATTAACATCTCCCCCACGACTGGGGGATTTGACATGCTCGATGCCTATATACCTCAAACTGGAGACGTTGTGTGAAGCAGCTGTGAAATGAATCGCCACTGACTTTTGTCGTTGTGGTTACGAATGTTGGATCTGTGTTCAGCAATCCTCGTCTTCAGGCCCCTGGTGGTCTTACCAATGTAGGCCAGCCCACAGGGACATCTAAGCATATAGATTACATTATTGGTATTGCAGGTTATCACACCTTTAATATGCAACTGTTTCCCTGTGAGGGGATGATGGAAAATCTTTGTTTTTGTTGTGAAGTTGCACTGGGCACACTGACTACACTTATAGTTACCCTGCGGAATCTGGCGCAGGAAATGTTCTGGTTGGGGGGGATTGTGAGCCCTCACCAGTAAATTTCTGAGGTTAGGTGGTCTTTTGAATACAACTCTTGGGGGTGATGTAAAACATGTCAGGGATGGGTCAGATGCTATTATGTGCCAATATTGTTGGATGATGGACTGAAACTCATGACTGACAGGTGAGTATTGTACAATGCAGTTGATACGAGGTTCTGTATTGGGTCGTTTTGGTGCGTATAAACACTCCATTTGTGACATACCCTCAAAGCGTTTGCGGGCGCTGGTGATCCACTCCGGGGTGTAATGTTGGTCTTTGAAACGGGCCTCCAGGTCGTTGGCTTGTGTCTGGAAATCTTCCTCTCTGCTGCAGAGTCGTCTGATCCTGTTGAACTGTGAAATAGGCAAACTTTTTTTCAAGGATACTGGATGGTAGGACTGTCCATGCAAAATTGAGTTTTTATCTGTCGGTTTGCGGTACAGAGTGGTGCCTAAGTGTTCCCCATTCCTATACACCAGGATGTCAAGGAAACTCATTTGTTGTTTGCTATATTCCATGGTGAATCTCAGGTGTGGGTTACAAGAGTTTATGTATTCATGGAACAATTTGAGTTGATTTTCAGTCCCATTCCACACAAAAAAAACATCATCTATATACCTTTTCCAGTTGGTAATATGTTGAAGATAGGGGTTGTGTTCACCCCAGATGTGTTCCTGTTCAAAGAAGCCGCAGTAGAGGGAGGCAAAGCTTGGGGCCATCTTGGATCCCATACTAGTGCCTGAAATCTGTAGGTAGAAATCAGTCCCAAACATAAAGTAGTTGTACTTAAGGACAGTCTCAATCAGTTCCACAATGCATTGTGTGGGGGGGGTGCAGGTGGAACGCTGGTTTAAAAAGAACTCGGCAGCCTGGAGGCCACCATTAAATGGTACATTTGTGTACAATGACTCAATGTCCATGGTAACCAAATACATTTCTTCCACAGACATGTTAATGTTGTGAAACATCTTAATACACTCCACTGTATCTTTGATGTAGGATGGGAGTAAAGTTACTAAAGGTTGAAGAAAATGGTCAACAAATGCGGAAATGTTTTCTGTAAGTGAGCCTATGGCAGCTACAATAGGCCGTCCAGGTGGTACTTGTGTGTAGGTTTTATGTATTTTTGGAAGTGTGTAAAGCACGGGTATCACTGGGTGGTTGATTGTCATGAAAGCATGCTCTCGTTTGTTAATGTGGTTGTGGTGTAGTATTGAATCCAAGTGCTTCTGAATTGTTGCTTTGAACTTTGTTGTTGGGTTACATGCCAGTTTCTTATAAAATGTGGTGTTGTTAAGCTGTCTGGCTATTTCCCCTTCGTATGCGTGACGATCCAATATAACAATACCCCCTCCCTTATCTGCGCTCTGAATGATCACAGTCTTGTCCTGTTGTAAAGTTCGCAGTTCAACTCTCTGCGACTCTGTCAGGTTGTTAGCCACCTTGTATTCCCTCTTCTTGGACATGAGGGTAGTTATGTCACGCTCAACTAATCGACAGTAAGTGTCTAATGAGGCATTTCTCCTTTTGGGGGGGATAAAGGTGCTTTTACCTCTGAATGTGGTGGCAGTGGTCATTGCAGGGCGATCCGTCTGCTCCTCGTTGGATTCAGAGGAGACCCCAGATGTTGTGCTGTGGACGTCAGATGTTGTGCTGTGGTCAGAACTGGTGGGTGTTGAGGGGTTGTTAAAGAATTCCTTTAGTCTAAGTGTCCTAAAGAATTTATGAAAATCCACCATTGTAGTGAATTCATTGCAGTGTGTAGTAGGCACAAACGAGAGGCCTTTGCTTAATGCTGATAGACAGTCTTCAGATAGAGATTTACTCGAAAGGTTTATAACATTAGTTACCTGTGGCTCGTGGTGTCTCTTATGCTTTAGCGACCGTCTGCACGGTTTCTTTGGTGTTTGCCTCGTGGTGGCAAGTACCTTTGCCCTTGATTTGTTCGGTTTGCTCTGCTCCCTAAAAAAGGGCCGCTGTGTTGGGAGAAGTTACTGGATTCAGACTCGTATTCGTCCGTGGTGGAAAGCATCTGCTGGGCGGCAGTAGGCCTGCTGCTGTGAGGCCTTCTCGCTGGATGTTGTACGGGCCGAGTTCTAGGTGTTGGATTCCTCCACTGGTAAACTCGACCTTGTTCGTAGTCACGTGCATCGCGTTCAAACTTCCTCTTCTTCGAAGCTGTAATTGTTTTGATTAGCTCTTGTTTGTGTTGTTCACATTCGTCCATTTTCTGTTTAAGAATCATTGGGTCATTGACTTCCATGCCAAGCTTACTTTTGAGCTCTGAGATCTCATTGCGTACTGTACTGCCATCAGATCGAACGAGCATTTATTCAAAATAGCAGTCCATTGATCACAAAAAGCGGAATTATCTTTGTCCATAAATGGGCCTTTATTAATTCGTAATCCTCTTGGTATCCGCTTGGCTCGCATATAGTCACTTAGTGTTACTGCATGTAGGAAGAGACGCGCTTCTTTCTCCTCCAATTTTTGCAAAGTCTTCAGTGACAGACCTGAGATATTCTGTGCAGTGTTGCTGTTGAAAAGCGAGTCCTGTAGGATAATCCGCGTGTAATCTTGCTGCGAGAATTCAAACGTCGCCGATGTCGCCAGATCCATTAGTCCTTTAGGCGGTTGTGTAGTTCAAAAGGGAGTCAAACAAATGATTATGGAGTGCTGAGCCAAAGACAGAGTTCAACGAGGTAGATAAAAGCTCGCACATCCAAGCGTCTGACCTGGGAGCTGGACAAGCAATAGTCACAATAAAGAAAGAAAAAAAGTCCGCGTCAACCAGGATTTTTATGCTCCCGCTGTTTTTATTTATTTTTCGTAACGTTTCGGGTTTGCACCCTTCTTCAGACGTAACAATACATGTGAATGACACCCCATATATATACATATATATTAATCAGTGACAACCTGGCAGAGACCCTAATATATACAGTGGATAGTGACATATATCGCAAAGTACAGGAAAAGGAGAAAAAAAATGAAAAAGAATCCTTTTCCTGTACTTTGCGATATATGTCACTATCCACTGTATATATTAGGGTCTCTGCCAGGTTGTCACTGATTAATATGGGCTGTCATATTGTCAGCCCTGCAATGTGATTGCTGCAAATTGTTCTAGGTTGTGAGCGTGATCAAAAATAATTAACACCTGTAATGAGGATCATGTGATCACCTACGAAGTGTATATATATGGGGTGTCATTCACATGTATTGTTACGTCTGAAGAAGGGTGCAAACCCGAAACGTTACGAAAAATAAATAAAAACAGCGGGAGCATAAAAATCCTGGTTGACGCGGACTTTTTTTCTTTCTTTATTGTGACTATTGCTTGTCCAGCTCCCAGGTCAGACGCTTGGATGTGCGAGCTTTTATCTACCTCGGAGAGCACCCATTGTACCACACTTCAGGCTTTCCTAACTACAGCCATTACAATTATCCATACACTATGTGGGACACATCCTCAGCAGTGTACCTCAGGATCAACGGGTGTTTCGGGCCTTTACTCACTGTACACCCTCCCCTGAGGCGGCCCCACTAAAGGTGATCAATCCTTTAGCCTGTGTCCACAGTTTAGCTACCTGCTACCCAAATTTCCAAAATGTACTTCCACAATTCACTTACAACCACAGTTTACTTCCAAAATGTACTACTTACTGCTCATTACCAACTGTTTGCACGACTTTCAAAGTTTTACTTACAAAATTAACTACAACCACAATTTACTTCCAAAATCGAATATCGAATATTTGCACTTTACCACCATTTTACCACAGATACTATCACTTTGCAGTCACTAACGCATATGCCATTACACAAACGACCCTGCCAATGCTAGTTCTAAAGACAATTCTACCCA
The DNA here is from genome assembly GCA_027475355.1 of Coilia nasus. NCBI lineage: Eukaryota > Metazoa > Chordata > Actinopteri > Clupeiformes > Engraulidae > Coilia > Coilia nasus. The sequence continues at coordinate 1,231,386 of CM050215.1, read as the reverse complement.
CTGACTTAACATTAAATGGTGTCTAATGCTCAGCTATCCCGTGTTCCATACACCGCAAAACCCCGGGAAACTTGGCCACTCTGTATCCCAATACACCGCACGATCCCAGAGAGCCTGATTCTAAGCTGCCCATGTGTGTGATGGCTGCCATTTATAAGCCTCTTCTTCTGTTTTTCTATTGACCCACTAAACGCACTACTGCCATCTACTGGTCTGGGGTGCCCATCCTTATCTGCACAAACAGCCCTAGGTTGCACTAATCTCCACCTCCTCGGTAGCACACTGGCTAAGGCACTCGACCAACCCCTGGAGGGCCCGGGTTCGAATCCCTCCACTGCCCCATTCAAACATGGCAACCCTACTGCTTACCTCAGGCAGAGACCGCCCTTCTCATCCAGATCCAGTTACTAGTCCTAGCTGCTTCCTCTGACATCTCCCTAACAGTTTTACGTAGATTCTTACCACCAACCCCAAGCTCCCCTAGCAATGAAATGACTGACCTCCCTACAAACCCTCTACAACCCACTTCTACTGGAAATACTCTTGCCCTCCATCCTTTCTTCTCTGCTTCCAATCTCAACTCTTATATATAATACATATACACTAACTATTGACTATTAACACTTATTACAAGGACCTTAATATAAAGTGTTACCCACATTTCAGTGAAATAGAAATATCAAGTTTTTCAGGTCAGATTAAAGGTTAATGTCCTTAGAGCTTTGGGATATACACCTTGCCCCCTGTGCTCTTTTCCGTCATCTTTAGTATCACAGCACAGTGATGAAGGCTAACTGGACACTGTGGTCTTTGTCGCAAGCCTGCGATCTTGAAGTGTGTGTGTGTGTGTCTGTGTGTGTCAGGCCTGCCCAGAAAGATGGCTGGGATCCTGAAAAGATCCAATTATTTACCCCTCTCCCCCAAAAAACTCTATGGTGTTTAGTTGACTGCCTTTTTTGTTTTCAAAGGAACTGTGACACTGAGCTAGGGTGTTACAAGCTGGCTGAGACCTGAGATCTCCAAACACAATCATGCCAGATTGTCCTGCCAGGTTATCATATGTACACATGGACACACACACACATGCACTTGCGTATGTACACTGGCACACACACACGCACACACACAAATGTGCATATGTACATTGGCACCTGACACAAACACACACACACACACACACACAAATCTTTCCTACAGACTACCACACAGTAGTATCCATCCGGTCCAGACACACACCAGATGCACGTATGCACGCGCGCACACACACACACACGTGTATGCTATCTATCTTAGTTGCATGAGTGGGCTGCGTGAGTATCTTGTGTTGCTATCAGACCTTCCCTATCTGATTAAAGCCAGTCACTGAATCATAACTGCATAACAAGCCATTTATCACATTTATCACAGCCTGTATGTGTAGAGCTGCAATGTTTTACATCTTTAATTTTGTTATTGAAAACCGTGAGGCTTTTTTAAGGCTTCAAATTGGTTATGAAACTAACTGTGTGTGTGCACACCTGTGTGTGTGTGTGTGTGTTAATTACCAACTCATCAACTCTGGCTTTCCTCTTGCTGACAGATTATGTGTCCCATATCTCATTTAGAATTCCGCAGTTTGGTGTTGAAGAACATCAAGCTTTCAGAGCTTGTACATACAGCTACTTTTAATAGGCCCATAAAGGCTGCTGATGTCTTTTTAATTGATCAATAGCAGATCAGCGTATACTGCAGCAGACACTGGCTTAGAGAAGACTTTTATGTCTGCATGTACACACTCACCCACACACGCACACACACACACACGTGCGCATACTCTCTCTCTCTCTGTCACACACACACATGCTCTCTCTCCCTGTCTCTCTCTCTCTCACACACACACACACTCTCTCTCTCACTCTCTCTCTCTCTGTCTCTCTCTCTCTGTCACACACACACACACACACATACCAAATAGCAGCCAATCAAGACTGAGAGTTTCCTACTGATTGTCAGGATCAAGTGATATGGATTGACAGCAACAGTCTGTCTCATCTCTCAGGTTGAACCCCTTATCCCTTTAACACAAAGCCATCCAAAGAGCACTGTATGCACTACATCAATATACATTCTCAATTATGCATTGTGTGCATGTGGTCATAATAACTGGGGTAAATTTGGAATCTTTTGGGGTGTCTTCGAGTGTGCGGTGCGCTGCAATATGGATGGAGTTGGCAGCTCAGAAGGAGTCTAAATGCACACACTCTTTAGAAAGATTCTCCTGGGCCAGCAACTACAACTCAGAGGCAGAACTCTCTTTAGACGGTCTTTACATGGGCTTTGCATGCTGAAGTGAATGCCTAACCCCATGGGGGGCAAATATTGCCTTGCACTGGCTTACTTCAACTAGTGCAACAGGCACTGTAAAACTTGTGTGTGTGTGTGTGTGTGTGTGAGAGAGAGAGAGAGAGAGACAGAGAGAGAGAGAGAGAAATAGAGAGAGAGTCTGTGGGTGTGTGTGTGTGTGTGCGTGAAAGGGTATGTGTGTGAGGCATCATGGCGATGGGCAATTTGGCTTGCCAGTGTGCAAAGCCAGCAGTAGGACCATCCATCTGCTCCTGAACCCTGCCAGCTGCTGCTGCTCTCCTGGGTGCTGATGGGATATGAAGTCTTTTTGTTTGATTGCACCGCACCATGTTAGCCCTCCCATGGTGACCAGCGAAGCACACTGCTTATTGGACTATGCTCACTCCTGGCTTCCTCAACACACAGAGAGATGGAAGGACTACAGAGAAAGAGAGGAAGAGGAAGGGAGAGAGTGAGAGGTTAAAGGCAGAGGGAGAGAGGGAAAGTTGGAGGAGAAAGAGAAAAAAACAAGCTTGAGATGTCAAGAAAAAGAGAAAATGAGCTATAGAGATAATGGGGAGAAAAAAAGAAGTGTGAGAGAGCAAGAGCGAGAGAAGAAAGACTATAAAGAAAGGAAGAAAGAAAATGGGAAAGAAAGAACAAAAGTGGAAGGGCTTAAAAGAGAGAGAGAGAAAGAAAGAGCAAGACAGCAGACTGTCAATCTGAGCCCTGTCCCTTGTTTATCTCTTGCTTCATGTTGATTTTTTTTTTGTAAGTGTGATGTAAATGCACATTCCATCCCTGTGATGCCATCACGCTAATCAGTCCAATTTCCAAGAGAAGCAGCACAGACATGTGCATGCAACCCTGTGTTTGGGGGGGGGGGGGGGTGGGGGGGTTCTGCACATCGATAGGATTACCCCAAAAGATCGGCTTCGGTTTGCCAAAAGCCATGTTGGTTTTAGCACTTACGCTGTACCCTGGTGAAAGCAATTTGGACATATGCACCATCGATTTCTCATTTAAATTCCATGAGACGAGATGACAGGCGGAAATGAAGAAAGGTCGATGGCATGGATTTCTTTTTCATATTGCCTCCAGGCCAGACAGTGTGTGTATATGTGTGTGTGTTTGTGTGTGTGGTGGGGAGTGGTACACGAAAGGAAAGGTGGTGCTTGTTGTGTGTTTAAGGTTGTAATTACGAGCAATCAAGGACTCTAGCAGGGCAAGTGTGTGTGTGTGTGTGTGTGTGTGTGTGTGTGTGTGTGTGTGTGTGTGTGTGTGTGTGCGCGTGCAAGTGTGTCTGTGTGTCAGCAAGAAAGTGACTAAATGCCTCTAAGTGTGTCCGCAATGACAATGGGGGGCTCCATCTTTGATCCACATCACCACTCAAGTGTAGTCACTGTGTGTATGTGGGTGTGTATGTGTGTGTTTGTGTGTGTCACCAAGAGAGTGAGTGAATGTGTGTGTCTGCAATGACAGTGGGGGGCTCCATCTTTGATCACCACTCAAGTGTAGTCACTGTGTGTGTGTGCCTTTCTTACAACAATAACCATGTACATACCCTACCACACAAACCAAACAAACAGTTCATTTGTTTTGCGAAGCCACAACCAAACTCACTCGCTAACGTCGCCACCCATACAGCATACGCCACTTTCCTAGAACGATCCAAGAAGAGCTACTATGGTGGTAAAGTTGTCTTTTTAAAATGCTCACAAAACGTTAGTAAAAACAAGCAGACATTTGAAACCCATTGGATTTCTTTTACCACGTGAAACACTTTGCAGATGTAACAAAATCAGTTTTAAAATATAGCTGCAAGCAGCGATGAGGAGGCCATGCATTTGCCCATAGCACAACCTGTACAATTTTTTTCTATAACAGCGCCCCCTAATGGCCAAATAGCACCATTTTTGGTATGCCTTCTCCTTATTGGGTCCCAAGTGCCTTTATCAAGTTTGGTTGGCATATGTCAAAACTTTCCTGTCACTTCCTCTTCGGTGGCTTTGTCATTCATTTTAGTTAGCTGTGATGTGCAAACGCTTTCACTGACCACACAGCTGGTACATATAATTTATTGGGCTTAGTTTGGAGATCATCTCTGTGAAATTTCTAAATAATTCACCAAAATTTGTGGCCTGTGCAAATTCAGTTACATTTAGAAAATTTTCAACATGGTGGTCACTATAATTAGGCTACCATGATGATTTTGCCTGTTTTGGTCTTGAGACCCTTTGCTCTAATAACCCACTCAAGAATTACGTTTTTCATATAAGCACATCAGGAGTTTTTTTTCCCTTTAATAGTGCCCACCTAACCATGTTTGGTATGCCTTCTCCTTACTGGGTCCCAAATATCTTTTGGTATCAAGTTTGATTAGCCTATGTTAAAATCTTGTTGAGATTAACATAACTTCGACACCAAATTGGATTGGCTGTGACACACGAACTGTTTCACTAATCAAATCACCATGGGGGTTCCTTTTTCTGACGCTGCGTCTGTAGATTATATATGCCAAGTTTCGGGAATATTGGACAACATTTGTGACTTGTAAATATTTTGTTTCACTTTTGAAACTTTCTAAAATGGTGGGAAAGTTTGGAGGTGAAAATGTATTTCATGGGTGTCGTTGAACTCAGCTTGATCCAAGGATTCACAAGATAATTTAGTTTCAGTATCTCACAAAAGTGAGTACACCCTTCACATTTCAGCAAAAAATGGGCCATATCTTTTTAAGGGACAATACTACACAAATGAAACTTCAGTATGTTTTTGAGTAGTCAGTGTACAGTTTGTGTAGCAGTATTAATTTACTGTCCTCTGAAAACAACTTTACATACAGTTTTCTTTTTTGCCATGAGGAGCCATGTTGGTCATCCAGTAAATAGTATGAGAGAATTACAGCCAAAACAATAAAATGAATAGCTGTAATACATGACACACACATTTGTAGGGTCCAGTTGAGCAGACCAAAACACAAAAATGATGAATTGGACAAGTGGGTTTTATGGTTGAATGATATGTACAGTTATCATTCAGGGTGTACTCTGCTGTTCTGGTGTACACTGCTATTTATACAAAAATGCCTGTGTGTAAAGTTGTTTTCAGAGGACAGCAAATTAATACTGGTACACAAGCTGTACATTGACAACTCAAAAACATATCAAAGTTTCACTTGTGTAGTACTGTCCCTTGAAAAGATATAGCAATTTTGTTGTTAAAATGTGAAGGGTGTATTCACTTTCGTGACATACTGTATAAGCCAAAACACAGTTTTGCATATTATAGTGCCCCCTGGTTAGCCTGGTAAACCCACCCCTCATACTTAATTTCATTTTGTACAGAGGGTGTAGACCGGAATCTCTTGAGGGTCATGTAGTCAATCCCCGATCCAATCAGCCAACAGAGGGTGTGTTCGTTAGCCGTGACGTTTACCTTGTGTGCTACATTTGAATTGTAGTGTGTAGGTAGGCTAATTGCATATGTGACAACCAGGCGTTAGCGATTGGGTAAAGGCAGAGGCACTTGTTTTAAAGGAGGACTTCAGTGTAAAATGAAAATTGGCATGTTAAAACATCATACCGAGTTGGTATGTGTATTGAGGAGTAAAATTGATTTAGCCTGTTGCATTCAGAGTTTAACTATTTTTTATCGTTTGTCCCAGAAGGCTAACAATGACAGTGGTAGGTGCCCTTAGACGAAGCATGACGACTACGCTATTTTTAAACCATTAAAACAGCTCGAAGAAACTCCACACTCCATCGGTAGTACAACAAAAGCTCTGGCATTAAAAACAAAGCACTGAGAATATTGTAAATGTACACAACATTTATTCAAAAAACTGTTCTTACATGCAGTAGTTTGCAGTTGTTTCTCGTCGCCGCCATGATGAAAGTCCAAACAAGTTGATTGTACTACCTCTCCTCCTATTCTTCCTGCTGGTTCGTGTTTGTCAATCGACATGGCGGCGACGAGAAACTACAGCAAGGTACTGCCTGTCAAAACTGTTTTATTAATAAATGTTGTGTACACTTACTTAAGTCCTCAGTGCCTCGTTTTTAATGTCAGGGACTTTGTTGTACTGCCGAGAAATACGTAGGAGGTTCTCTTCTACCGAAGTTTCCACTACCATAGTAGTAACTTCCAAAGTTTTTCACTATCGAAGTAAAGTACTACAATAGTAGGCTTTGAAAAATGTGAGATAGCCTTTGGTGTGGTACTTCGGTAGTACCAATAACGGTAGTGGCTAAAAACTTTGCATTCGAGAAACGCACCCCAGACCAGATATCAAAATGTAGTCTTATATTAAAACAGATTTTTGCTTATTACAGTGTCCCCTAGTGGCTAAACTTCAACACATTTGTTTTGACCTCTTGTGAATGTGTCAAGAGTCATGGGACCAAGTTTAATTACAGTACGTCAAGGCGTTGCCAAGATATAAGCTCACTTCCTGTTTGGTAGGTCCGCCGCTCAATTGGCTGTGACGCTTTCACTAATCAGCATTTTCACTGATCAAATCGCCAGGGGGGTTCTTTGTGTGGCTTGGTCTAAAGGCTATATTTTGACATGTTTTGGGAATATTGGACAAAATTTGTGACAAAATAAGATGTGGCATCACACACACACACACACACATATAACAGCAGTAGTCTGTTGCACTAAAATAGTAATAATAATTAAATAACACGAGGGTTCAGGACGCTCAGGTTCCCCTTCTTGCCTGACTGTGCTGTCTGGCCTACACTTTCACTCCCATAATTCATCTCAATAATTCATCCCCATTTCACTTTGAACTTCTATCATCAATATTGATGAAAGGCTGCCTCTGCACATAGCCTGATTCATTCCCCTCCCACTGGTTGCTACATCCACTGCACCGGAGCCCCATACTGCCACACTTGTGGGAAAAGTCAGCCCACTAAAGCCTACACTGCCACCACTGGGTTCAATTGCTCTGCTACACACACAATAGCAAGCACACACACACCTACTAGTATATATACTAACACATAAACACGTCACAACTTAACTAGCACACAGGTTCGTTGACTAACACACCAGAGGCGATTAAAAAGATGTTACAAAATAGCACTCATGCATCCAACACAAATTTCACTCATACTGATAGAAGAATAAAGATAAGACAAGGCCTTTCAGGGCTGAGGCTTACCATCAGGGGGCGAGATACCAGAAGACGGAAGGGGAATCCCAAAGAAAAAAACACCAATCAGTCCTTCGTGCCCACACCTGCACACCAAACAAGATCATAAATGACAAAATTAGGAAAAAGGGTCCAATCCACGATCCACACGTGCACAACACAAACCAAGAAGGGGACACCACCACCTTGACAATATAATTGACTCCCTGCCTTGGTGACTCAGCATCTGGGTGGCTCAGCCAATCACTGATGATCCACGGCAAATTCAGAATGGCCTCCCACCAGCATCAACCACATTAACTAGAAAATATCACTACACAACGAAAAGTAGATAAAGCAAAAAAAAAATGATGGGGGGCTTACGTCACAGATCTTACATACACCTTCCCCAAATACACTGTAGCCCTCCCCAAAAATAAACACAAGAAAGAACAGAAATGAATGAACTAGGCCCACACACTTGATAGCCTACAGGCTATCCGCAGCTATGAAAAGGGTTACATAAAGAAGGCAGGACTAAAACAAACAATTAACAAAATTCCTTAAACCAAAATCTTCCCCAAAGACCCCAACACACAAATATACACTCGCAAGACAAATTATAACACAGACAAATTACAACACGCCAGGACAGGACAACAGATAGGCAGTCAATTAAAAGTAGTGGCTTTTCAGCGTTGTTGCCGCTATCTTTAAGCAAAAGCTAGCCCTGCACAACTAAAATCAGCTAGGCAGGCAAACACGTGTGGCAAAGACAGCAGGAGACACAGACACAACCCACGGTACCAGGAAGTTGACAGCTCCACATACACAGCAAACACACAAAACAATATTCCAGCACAAACCGCTGATCTAGCCAGAGCACCGCCAAACAGCCAATACAAACGCAGTAGCAAGTAGACTACGGAAGGCTTGCAGGAAGATACGTGGAGATAAACTATGGCGTCTTAACACCACTGCCCAGGCCAAAACACCACTAAGCAGCAGATGGAAGTGCATAGGAAGATAACGACAAGGGCCTAACAGGAAGTCGCGAGGGGACAAATCGGGGCGTATCCCAACACAACACTACTTCCGCTTAAATACATTGGTGACGCCGGCACAGGCTGCACCAACCCTAATCAATCAGCTGGGCTCAGCCTGTGCGTCTCACCACACACACACACACACACACACACAGCCTGCTGCCACATTTCTGCAGATCCACGACCCATCTCTTCCCAAGTACGATATCATTATATATCAGAGAGGTGCTTGTGGAGCTGTCTGGGAAAGGCAGAGTGCTTTTCCATTGCAGTGTGGCGCAGGCCATTGGTGCTGTCGAGCGCTCTCTGTTCTTTATAACCTCATCCTGCCCAGTCAACACTTTGAGCCATCTTATCTCCACTCCCATCATTACCCACAGCCCTCTCTCCCCGCATACTTTACACTGCAATTTATTTACCTATTATTTTGCACCAGCACCACCCCCCCCAACACACACACACACAGACCCAGACACTCACACACACACACACACACACACACACACACACACACACACACACACACACACACACACACACACACACACACTTAAAGACAGACAGACACACATACACACACACACACACACACTCACCTCTTGGCTGCATGGCTAGCCGCGCCCAGGAAGAGACAGAGAAAGAAAGCGTCTGGCGCATCTCGCCAGAGGTGTCAGCAAGTTGCAGTTCCTGCGAGACCAAGCACTTTTTTATGCCTTAATCTCTTATCACAAGAGGCAATGTGTGTGTGTGTGTGTGTGTCTGTGTATGTGTGTTTGTCATTGCATCGTTACAATGTTAGAGTGTCTGATGTTGTTAACAATGTCCAATGAAACTTCCATGAGAGGAAGGAGAGGAAGAGGATGTGGAGGATGGCTTAACCTAGATTTACACTCACTGTGTCACACCGTGAAAAATTGACGTCAGTGCACATCTGGTGTGATGTTTTTAAGTGCACGTCTGCACCTCATTTTTTTGTAACTTGCGCACACAGTGCGTGAAGCAGCCTGAATAGGCAATAGGCAATGACAACTGTCGGTATACACGGTAAGCATACTGGAGCCTTTAGACAGAAAGGTGTAGGAGGAGAAGGAGAAAGGGAAGAGAAAAAGGAGGAGAAAAATAAAGAGGAGAAAAAGAGTATCCAAAATGTCTGTAAAATTAGCTGTAGTTGCAACTGAGAGAAGTACTAATAAATTTTGGTTTTAGTGATGATTGAATGCAATTGTATCAAAGCAACACAAAATAGAACTGTGTTTGGCTCCAATAGTCTATGATGGAGGTAGGTCTGGGGGAAAGGAGATGAAAGTTCAAATTAGATTCACTGTGTCCATCTTTCAACACTGCATGATAATCACACACTCTATCACTCACTCTTTCTCTATCTCTCTCTATCATATTTACCCATAGGAAGGCTAAAGCTCTCAGCGAGGTAGTGGGAGGTATTGTGCCTGCTCCTCACATGCACATATCCAAACTCCATATTTATCCCTTCAGCATAGCGATGATTCACAAGCACGTCATCCACATAATGCAACACACAAACACACAGACACAGACAGGCAGACACACACACACAGACACACACAAACATGCACACCTGTGCCCGCACGCACGCACGCACATACACACAAACATGCACACCCGTGCACACACACACAGCCAAACACACACACACTTACAATTAAAGCATCTTAAAGAAAACAATTAAAAATACTTTTACTGAATAGTAATTAATACATCTCACAGGGAGCTAAATGCCCATGACCTTGCATGCACACACACATACACATACATACACACACACACACACACACAGCTCAGCGGAGTATATGACTCCTACTCTGTGCTCCTTATGGCAGGGTACCTAAGGCTCAGCTGGCTGACTGGAGGATGCTGCAAGCAGCTGTAAGGTCACAGGTTTGCTTTCACTGGCACCGCTGTGTTCTGTGTCACTTTGAATAGCCATGAGTGAATGTGGGGTCTGTGTGTGTGTGTTAGAGAGGAAGAGAATGAGAGAGAGAGAAAGAGAGAGATAGATAGAGATAGAGAGAGCGAGAGAAAAAAAATCAGGAACACAATGTTATAAGAAGCAGAGAGAAGAAACCATGTACTCTTCTCTTGTTGAGTGGCACCTGGTGGTCTGCAAGTACATGTGGATGAGTGAATATGTGAGTGTGTACAGTAGTCAATATGTGTGTGTGTGTATGTGTGTGTGTGTGTGTATTAGTGTGTGTCCATGCACGCATGTCTGTGTGTGTGTATGTTCACTTTCGCAGCAGGAGCTGGAATGCACTCTCTCCCAATCACCACCTGATACCAATAAACCTGTATGTGTGTGTATGTGCATGTGTTAGTGACTATGTATGTTTGTGTGTGGGTGTATTTTTGTTTGGGACGTGTGTGTGTGTAAACATGCATGGGCCTGTTTCTGTGTATGTGTGTGTGAGAAAAAGCAAAAAAGCAAGGGCCTGTGTGTGTGGAGGCAGTGTGCTGCTATAATGGGAATCATGTGGGGCGGTGTGTGTGTGTGTGGTTGTGCAGGTGGTTCTGCTCCAGTTGCTCGCTGCTTGGAGGGCAGTGAAGGAGAGCCACATCACAACCCATCAGCTTCTCACAGCCTACACACACAAATATGCACACGCACACACACACACACACACACACACACCCACAAAGACTCCTGCCTGCCAGAATCACTGCCCACCGCCTAACAAGGAGAGCAGGTACTGTCTGCTGGGATTAGCATGGGAGGAGCAAATCAACAGTGTACATGTGTATTTGTATGTGTGTGTGTGTGTGTGTGTGTATGTGTGTGTATGTATGTGTGTGTACGTGTATGTGTATTGTGTATGTATGGTGTCTGGTGGGATTAGCTTGAGAGGAGCAGACCCACCTGCCTCCCATCTGCTGGCCCTCTGCACAATGGCTAAGCAAACAAGAATGTATGAGAGCAATTAGGCCAGGGCTCTTTTGCTACCCTACCACACAGGCAAATATACTCGCTTTTCACATTTCTGTTTTTAACTTGCTTTTATTATGTCATTCTTTTATTCCCGTTTTATCTTTCCTGCATTGGTCATCACATTGGCAAGTTTTTTTCCCCACTCCTACACAATATTATTACATCATTTATCATTACAATATGTGGCCTTATTTGTGAAAAATTGCTACTCATAATTCTATTAGGGACAAAGTGATGGTGCGGGATGGAGTCTGATCATTGTTGGAACTGCATGCACAGCTGTTCTGCTGTAACTGTTCACGAGGGACAGAGGGGTCGTGATGTCACCTTACAAAAAATGTCAAACAGGCCAAACAAACAAATTAGCCCACTTGTACTGCAAGACTTAAAAGTAATATAATGAGCAGCAAACAAATGAGTCTCGATAGGTAAGGTGAGCCTCATTAAATCTGAACATGCTGCCTACTACCTGGAGAATAAAAAAACACAAAAGTAAGTAAATAAATAAACAACAAAAAGGGCAAAGAGTTTAATGAACGGTCATGTTTGTCTTGGTAATGACTTCCAATAATTGCATGTGCTGCCCTACCGTGGATCATCCATTCTCTTAGTGGACAGAATGAATGTGGTGACCATAGATCATGTTTTAGTTGGTGGTTTTGTTCACCCCCGTGTCCGTTATTAAGATTAATGGGGTGCACCAATGACGAGCAGCAAGTGGGGAGTTCACTGTCATGGAGGACCTGCCCCTGCCCCCGTAGGCAAGCAGGTTTTAGGGGGGGGGGGGCTGATTTCAGACTGCGAATGAGGTGATGGGATCTCTTTGTAAAAAATAATAGTAAATAAATGACCTTGCTGGGCTATGTATGTGTGTGTGTCTGTGTCTGTGACTATTTCATGTTGTGTATATGTCTGCTTATATATCATGATGCATGTGCTCACTCACTACAGAGTGGGCCCTGGGGGATGTTGTTTGCAGGGAGGAGTGCTCTGAGATGCCACGTCTGGCTGTCTTGGCTTGCTAACACCCCCAGAGCAAAATGCGTCTCTAGGTGTTTTCAGACCAACAGAGAACCATGCTGGTGCCGGTTCCCACACCTAACCTCGAACCACCGATGTGTTCACACCAAAAATGTCCCAAAACGTTTGGGAACTGAAAATTTGATCACTGGAACAGCACCTGGATGGCTAGCTCACCTGATCCTCATGCTATCAGGTCCTCCACGGACTTACAAACCCCCTGAGGATAGAGTTAAAGTTACGCTATACATTTCCACACCAGCACTATGTTTTTTTTTTTGTTCAATTCATGGCACATGATAAATTACCAACTGTGGAGTAATGCACATCAAAAAATGTCTGTGTGGTGCAGGCCACTGTAGACAACTTAGGAAAACCAAAAACCTGCCACATTCTCAGCACATAGCTCCATATATACAGATAACATTTCAGTCTTCATGAAAAAAATGAATTACTATTAACATGTTTGGCATGACATGGTGCCATATGACATGTCTCTCCACACATGATGATTGATGTTACTAATAAAAAAGAAGGCAGTGAAGTTACCACCATAAATAATTAGCGCAGAAGCACTTGTATATGGCATACCTGGTTATGACAGGTGCTTATGGCGTGTCACAGCAGCATACATTAGCAGAACTGTCATGGTTGTTATTTATAACAGTGACGCGACAATGTCATATTGCCGGTAATGAAGTATCATGCAAATTAATGATAGCAGCTCTTTGGCATCAGATGTTAGCATGATTGCATCCCACATTAAAAAAAATTCCGAGGACGTTTACTCTTTGCAGTGTCTGCTGATACAGTAATCTCCCTCTTTCTTTCTCCCTCTTGCTCTCTGTCTCTCCCTCACTCTCTCCCGCTCTCTCTGCAATACCTGCTATTCCACCAGATGTTAGTTGCACAGCATGCTTCACAAATGACACTACATGAGAAGAGACTGAGGATACAATGCACATGTGATTCCCCCTGAGAGGGGCTCAGGGCTGATTACACAGCCAGAGGGGTAAATTAAACAGCAGTCTATGAGCAGACTCTCCACTGAGGTGTAAACAGACATCGCTGTGGTAACCACACAATAACAGCCTTTGCAAACATGGAGACATGTTTGTGGGACAACAGGCAGAACTGACACTAACACATTAATAATACATGGATAGTTTCCTCTCTAATTTAGAACTATTCAGTTTTAAATTTTAAAACTTTCAGTGCTATGTCAAATTGCTATATTTATTGTGTTTACAGTTTTTCTCTATCACTTTAGTACATTTTTCGAATCTTTCTTGTAAGTTGCAGATCAAGTGCATTTCTCAAAACAGTGTGGACAAATAGCAAAACACCATGGATCACCTGCAAAAGCCAGTCTCTTGCTCAAAATCCTTAGTTCATCCCTCAAAAGCATGTTTTTGTGTCAATATACATGTCAGTGCCATCAGAATGTTTAGTCATTGTGTCACTGTGTACGGATAAGACATTCAAATTCATTAGTCATGTTGGCAATTGAATAGTGCACTTTGAAGGGACATTTTGATGTAAAATGTGGTTTAGGTGTGATGACAAGTGTTATACATTTGACCTAATATAATGTATATATATTAGATTGATTGCAAAAGACAAGATTCACATTTACAGAATGACTTCTTTATTGGCAGACATTGACATTGACAAAAATATGAACATCTCCCCAAATTCTAAATCCTAATCCTGATCTTCAGCTTCTTTGCGTTCCCGTCTGTCAGGCCACAAATTTTCATCCACATCACGCTGTTGTCCATTTTCTTGTCCTTCCATTGTCAGACATTGTAACTTTGTATTGTGCTCTGGTTATATACTTTCCATTAGATTGTTCATGAGATGCTCCCTTGAGCTCATTGAGAAAACTGTTCATTGACTGTTCACTGATCATTGATTGATCAACTCTCTTCATTAGAGAAAGTCTGGATTCAAGCAATTTACCAATTTAGATCATATTTACAAATGTCTTATGGAAATGTATAGAAATGTGCTTGACATGTTATGATAGCTTGGTAAGTCATTTTGCATGTGAAGACTTATATGATGAACTATAGCCTAAATGTTTTGGGGAGTGAAACTATTTGAGAGATTCCCATAACAAAGCATTTTGATTAGCCTGACAAAAGCAATTGATAATGTACAAAAAAACTGAGAATTGTACACAATCATTTGCATGGATGGACAAAAGCATTTGCATTTTGTTTAATGCGATGAGAAACTGCCTTTTTAATCTGCACAAATGGCATGATGATGTGACAATTGAACAAGAACTTTTGAGAATTTCAATTCTGATGTGAGAAATGTACCAAACCAATTGAGAAAAACTGTAATATGTTAGGAAGTTAACTCCACTGCTGCAAATGAAAATATCTCAAAAACTATGTTGTCTAGGGAACACTACTGAGCCTGCTTACAGTGGAGATTCCTAACCTAAGTGCAGTACACCCCCCCCCCCCCCCCAAGTGTATGAGGCATGTCAATGACTTGTGTTGTCGTGCACCCTAACCTTTGCCTATCCTAACAAATAGTAGGTAGTTTTGGTTTACTGGATGTTACAAATGATATTCAATTACACAAACTCCTCAGGGTTGTGAACATAGCAGAGGGGAATGAGGAATAAAGAAGCTGTGTGTGTGTGTGTGTGTGTGTGTGTGTGTGTGTGTGTGTGTGTGTGTGTGTGTGTGTGTGTGTGTGTGTGTGTGTGTGTGTGTGTGTGTGTGAATGTGTGTGTGTGTTTATGCTGGCTCTACAGGCTCTACAGGCTGCTCATCTTCACTGTCATCCTTGATGAGCAGATCCCTGACAAACGCCTGCTGTATGCAGAAGACATAAAAGCATTAAGTGTTTTTCTTTTGTGGCTAGCCATCCTACTAAAATCTGCCAAGCAACCCATGCTGTGCATGGATCCATCTTGCCTAAACACAATCCATATCTGGCCTGGGTGTCACTGTTTCACATCACACTAGGGACAACACATCTGAGGACTCATCTGAGATGGTGAGTGATGAAAAATGCAGGTGTATGTGTGTGATGTAAATGCTCACCTATGATGTCTGCACATCGACAGATTGGGACATTCAGCAGAAGGCCTCATGGCCTTGAATGACAGCAGCATAGCAGAGCGTGCTGGAAAGAAGACTGACAGTACCCGTAAGGACGTGTGCTCCAGGGGATCATTGTAACCTGTGGAAAGGTGTATATTTATGTCATATCACTTCCCTCACCATCTGTCTGCCTGGGGCAGTAGTGTCCTGGCAGTTATCAGACTTGTGACCACAGGATCTCAAATTCAAATCCACCAACTGCTAGTAGTTCCACTTAGGTACCCTAAGCATGGTACCATTGCCACACACTGCTCCTCGAGCACCGTTGCCCCCTGCTCACGTGTACACTGTGTGCTGTTTGTTATATTCATGTCTTATCACTTATCTCACCACCTGTCTGTCTGTCTATCTATATATCTCTTTGTGATTATTGTGTCACCTGTGAAAAGTTGTAAATTCATGCCATATCACTTACCTCAGAACCTGCCTGTCTGTCTGTATAGGTGTATATTCATGTCTTATCTCACTGACCTCACCAACAGGTGTCACCTGTGTGTCACAACCAGAGCATATGTTTTGACACTGATTTATTTGACACTGTTTTCACATTTATGATTCTCTCCAGTCCAGATGATATTCACAGATCTCTTTCAGCCCCCTCTATCTCTCTTCATCTCTCCTTTATCCCCCTTTTTTCCTCTTTCTCACTGCCTTCCTCCTCTCCACCCTTCAGCCTGTCTGTACCTCCCTCACTCTTACCTTGTTCACTCCACCACAACTCACCATCTGTTTTCTATTCTCTCTCTCTCTCTCTCTCTCTCTCTGTCTTTCTCTCTCTCTAACCCCAGTCTCTGAGGGCTTACTCCTCCAGAGTCACGTGTTGTGTTTTCTGGGTGGGCGGCAGAGAAACAGCCACAGAGGGGAAATGATGCATTCTGACTCACGGTTGTTTTCCAGGCCTTATCCTGTGTGTGTGTGTGTGTGCGTGTGTGTCTTAGTCTGTATGTGCCTCTGTCTATATGGTAAAGAGGTAATGAAATATTTCAAATATACAATGTTACTTTCTCCACTTTTTTCTTCTTCTTCTTTTCCTTCTCCTCTCCCTCCTTCTCTTCTCCTCATGAAATAACAAGAACACAGCAGGCAGTACAAGTCAATAGTTCCTGTGCTAAGACTAAGTGTGTCCTGATAGTGTGGGTGGGGGAGAATGAGAGGGAGTGAAAGCTGGTCAAGATGGCCTCTGACGAGGGGGACAGGAGAACAAAAAAATGAAATCTGCTCTCTAATTGCTGCTAACTGATTGTGTGCTGTCGGATACCTTGGTGACACACACATGCACACACACACATGCCCACTCACATAAACTGAACACAGACACACACACAAGCGTACACGCACACACACACTTTGACAGGGTCTAAGTGTTCCAAAAAGGGGCAGTTTGCGATGACCTGACATGGGCATTCCCTGACAGCCTAACTGCTGTACATTGGTTGTACTACTGTTTTTACATTACATTAAGCAGGTTCCCTTATCCAGAGCAACATACAGTGAAGTAGGTAGAGGGACTGTCCCTGGAGCAATGGGGGGATAAATGCCTTGCTCAGGGGCACTTCATCTGTGGATGAGGGTGCAGGAGAGCACTAAGCATTCACTTTCCCACCTCCATTTTTCTCTACAGGTACAGGACTCGAAACAGCAACTTTCCAAACCCAAAAGCAGCTTCCTAACCATTAGGCCACAGCTGCCACTGCTGTTTGCTAGCTTTACTAATATTTTCAGCTTCCACTAATTAAACAGTAGGGCCTATTTTTTGACAGTCAGTGTTCTTAACACACTATAGGGAGGGAAAGTGGAACACAGCGATCCTAGCGGTGGCGTTCCTATCCCCAGAGCGATCCTATTAAAAATCCCATAGACTGATTTTTTTAAAAATCCCACAAAGGTATGACACGGAACTTGTGCACCAGACATATTTTTCAGGCTATATATGGGGATTATCTACTAACTGTGAAAGTATTGTGTGAAATTTCGTCCTATTTAAAAAAAAATCTAAATTGTGCCTAACTTGTCATAAACGGACTACAACTTTGAGTCGCTCCCGTTACGTCAGTAAACACAAGTTCACCATGCTGTAATTCACGACTGATTGCAACCACGGAGAGACAAATGAATGCCAGTTTTCACATTCCATAAAGATTCCATCAAGCTACGGTTGTGGATTCTTATAATCAGATAAGTTTCATGTACACAATCACTTACTCTTACTTCTCTCGCTGGCAGCTAACTGTTAGATTTGGACAGGCGACAGATTTTACAGTGACGTCATACACGTGCCTATCGTTCAGTGTAGTCCTTTATCAGCTTTTTAATTAACATTAAAAACAATTCAGATCAGTGAAAAAAAGAAAGTATGACAACCTGAATCGATAGAACTGCCCAGCATGCATATCATATGAAAGCCACTATCTTAACTTTAGAGTGTGAGCCGAAATGTAATTTTTTGAAGAAAAAATCCCATTCATTTCGATATAGAGGTGGGGAACGCAACCAGCAGGGGGCGATGAGATTACTTTCCCTCCCTATACTGGTGCAATCATTCAAACTCAAAAAACAATCCCTTTCAGGCCAAATGTTAGAATGTTAATGTTAACAGATATAGCTGCTTTTATTATTTTAACAATATCAATAAAGTTGTTGCTGTAAAATTCTGATTTCCTCCTACTTGGTGCATGAATAATTATTGAGAAAGAAGACAGATGTCAGAAAGTGTACATGCTGTGTAAATATAATGACAATTTTTTTTTATTTTCCGGATCTGTTTAAAATATTGAGATGATGAGTAAAAATGTACAGTGACTCAATACAAACTGAAATACCTACTTGTACTCAAAAGAGATGATGCCTTCACAGGAGCAGTAAAAACACCATTAATACCTTAAAAAAGAAAAAAGAAAAATGCTCGAAAGAAAATGATGTCTTTAGTGTGTCACTCTAATAATGTGGCTCCCTCTTCTGCTAGGCCTGGAGTGTGTAGCTTGATTATGTTGCAGATGATTAGCGTGCAGACGAATTCGCTGACACTGAGGACTCATGTCTGAGGCAAGACAACACTGCCGAATATACACAGCCCCATAACACAGTTGGAACATGAGCTGAGCAAAAGCCTGAAATAGCTCCTTATTAATAGGAGAAGATTTGGCAGCAGGGCAGGGGCTTCTGTTCCACACACACCACACTACACACAATCCAACCAAGTGTCCTTGGTCTTTGTCTGGCTACACAGTGTTTTAAATAACATCTGCTTCTGCAATAAAACTACTCAGGTCTGGTTTGGTCTGGTCCCAGTCTCATTTGTGTGCACAGCTTTTTGCTTGTGTGTGTGTGCACAGCTTTTTGCTGCAGACCCGCACAAGTGAAACAATTGCGCCGTGATTTGTCTTGACAGGAGCCGGGCCCAAAGGCTGCAGAGTGGGTTTGGATGGGAAGAAATGACTGTGATTTGGCTCCGCCCGTAATCAATAGCAACACTGAGCTCTGTGCTCTGATGATGGTGATTGCATACATTTTAACTCCCAAGAAGAGGGAAAAACATGTGGGAAGGAAGAAAATAAATAAATTGTAATCAAGAGGACCAAAAAAGAACAAACCAAAAAAGAATAAGGAAAGTTAGGCTCTTTTGTACAATCCAGTAAAGTGTTTGTACCTAATTCTGTTACCAACATGTCAGAAACATGAATAGCCAAGTTGATCTCTTAAGATCCTTTCCAGACCACTACATAACTGCCTTCTTTGGTGGTAAATAAGAGGTGATTGCTTCTGTGGTTCACTGGTGAAATGTAAGCGCAGCGAGAGGTTCTACCAGGAAGACGTAATGCGCGTCATCAATTATCTATCGTCCAATCAGCATGTAGCACCCGTTTTTTAAACGTCATCTTACCTTCCTGCTTTGCTGCTCACAGGTGTATTCCGTCGTTCGAGTCGAACGGTTCGACGCATTGTCCCTCGCGCAACATCAGACAGAGGATATAATACCAGTTCACTTCTTCCTGCTCGCATTTGCCCGTACTGCTCCTAAAGGATTTTCTCCACTCGCTGCCTGATGGCCAACGTCAACATTCCTATCAAACCCCAAGCCGCCCGGCTATTTTGGATTTTCTCCCGAGTTCCAGTCTGTTCCGGTTCAGGTCTCCCTTCCCCGGAGCCGTGCCAATTATACCTAACCTGCCCTTTGCTTGTTTCAGTACCTAACCTTGGTTTTCGTTCATTCGTTCTGACGATATCATTCCGTTGATGTAGATATGTATGATGGGTCGTACACCTTTTTATGTTGTTTGCCGTACATGTGTATTAGGCGTCCGTGGTTTGTACCTCCAAGATGGTACGCGCAATTTTCTCGTCCTCAGCGGGTTTCTCGGGGTAGTTAGCGCATTCATCGTGGTGCTCGTATGCTCAAATTCGTTTGCAATGTCCTGTTGTTGCAGGCTACCTCCCATAGTTGCTAATATGCAACTTAGCTCCGGTTAGCTTCCTATCAGTCAAACTGGGCATATCAGTCTAACACGGATTACTCGTTGACGGTATATGTTTAAGGTAAGCTCGTACAAACATGTTAGAATGTGAAAGTTGTCATGTGTGAATTTCTTGTAACCAGTAGTCTACTTAGGTGCCGTTTCCAGGTTAGCTTCCTATAAATAATCTGACCATAGTCAAGTTCTGTGGGGGCTAGTTTCTACCCGTCAGAAGTCCTGATGCTTTCGTTTGCTAGCTGGGAAACAGTGCTATCGGCACACTAATATGAGGTCTAAATTCATCTGCAGTGAGACATGCTTACATAGATGGTGTCTCGTGGGTTTATTGTTGTTGGTTAATCTGTTCAACTTTTCCAAGCTGTAACTGCATCAACAGTTACCTATGATCCTCGTAATTGGCCCGCTCTGTTTACCCCGAGGCTATCCTGCTTGACGTGACTGTTCCGTTGTGGACGGATCAATTCAGTTAGTGGGATGGACCGATGTCGTTCTTTTGTTTCAAGGTCAAATGTTCTTCCCCGTGTGCACAAGCATTTATTCTGCTGCCAGTTTGGTAAGCCGATAGTTAAATGATGGGAATGTTTTGTATTAAGGCTCTGCAATTTTGTTTGCATACTGATGGGAACCAATTATTTACTCCCCGACAATTCAGTGTAGCATTTATTAAGCATTCTCATTCGCAGCTGCTCAATGTGGTGTTTATGGGGCTCTTGTAGTAATTTTCCATTTCATTTTCCAATGCAATCTTTGCACCGGATGCCATGCTTTAGCCCTTATTGACTAGGTTGATGGTTATTTATTGAGCGTTACAGTACATCACAAACACTTCGCTCAGGTTCTGTTCCGTATTGAGGTACCCATTTAATGGCTCATGCATGCAGCGTCGTTAACTGACTGACTTATTTTATTTCTGCAGGCTAATTGTCCCAGGTGTGGTGGTTTAACAGTGGTTTGGCCATTTTATCTTCGTCTTCGTAATCTTAACAGTGGTGTAGCATGTCCACTCTTGGCTGTCCAACCCTGAGTAGCTTTTTTGAAATGTTTATCTCTCCACCTGCCGCCTTCCTACTGAGAAGTCGTTGGTTACCGCTCAGCCCGCCTCTCTGTATTGGCGCTGCTGCTGTCAATTTAAAGGCTGGGGAGATGGTCGTCCTCAGCTTTTGAATATTACATCAGGTCCGATGATCGTGTCGTTCAGTCTTTCAAATGGCACTCCCCGGATTTCAAGGTAAGCTTCGACGTCTGGTGGTGGTCGTTTTCATCACTTTTCATATCGTCACTGTTCATGGTGTTACCTGTGACATCTCTCAAATGTCCGTGTTCCTACTGGAGGAATCCGTCATTGTTTGCTATGTGCAGTGTATTGTAAAAGAACTGTACTATGTCTGTGCTGAGACCTGAAGCATCCACCACGGACTGTCTCATATCTGTCATCTCCGCCACTACTCAAGGCGTCCGTCATCGTCTGCGCCAACACTCGAGTTGCCAATGTCACTTCACTGGTTTAGAATGCATTTATCAATGGTGGTGGGGAGTTGTGGGTCGTCTCCCTCTGTCTATACCGGCCATTCGTTTCGCATCGGCGCTGCTACGGCAGCGGCAGAACGGCATACCTCCAACGACCATCCAAAGGCTGGGGAGATGTCGTCCTCTGCTTTCGAATCTTACGTCAGATCCGATGATCAAGTCGTTCACGACTTTCAGTTGGCACTCTCCAGAATTCAAGGTAAGCTTCAACGTCTGGTGGTGGTCGTCGCTTTTATATTCACTATGCAAAGTGGGTCACCTGTCATTGTTTCCGGTGTTCACACTGCATCCGTCATTATCTGCACTATTGTGGGGTATCCGTCATTGCTTGCCATGTGTCATGTATGGTAAAATCCCTGGTCTGCGCCGAACCATCATTATCATCAATATCATAATCATCAAAGAACTCAATATCATCATCATCGTCATCATCATCATCATCAATATCATTATCATCACCATGATCAATATAATCGTAATCATTATCATCAATATCATAATCATCAAAGAACTCAATATCATTATCATCATCATCTTCATCATCATCGTCATCATCATCATCATTATCATAATCACCATGATCGATATAATCGCAATCATTATCATCATCACCATCAATATCATACTCATCAATATAACCCATGTCATCATCGTTATCGTCACCATCATTATCATCATACATGTCATTATCTTCATCAACATATTCAATATAATCATTATCATCGTCATCATCATCATCCACATAATCATTATAATCATCATCATCACTATCATAATCATCAAAGAACTCAATATCATTATCATCATCTTCATCTCTTCGTCATCATCATCATCGCCATCTTCGTCATCATCATCATCATCATCGTCGTCATCATCATCTTCGTCATCATCATCATCATCTTCGTCATCATCAATATCATTATCGCCATCACCATGATCGATATAATCGTAATCATTATCCTCATCATCATCAATATCATACTCATCAATACAACCCATGTCATCATCGTTATCGTCACCATCATTATCATCATACATGTCATTATCTTCATCAACATACTCAATATAATCATAATCATCATTATCATCGTCATCATCATCATCCACATAATCATTATAATCATAATCTTCATCATCATCATCATCCACATAATCATCAAAGAACTCAATGTCATTATCATCAGCATCATCTTCATCTCTTCGTCATCTTCGTCATCATCATCATTATCATCACCATGATCGATATAATCGTAATCATTATCATCATCATCATCATCATCAATATAACCCATGTCATCATCGTTCTCGTCACCGTCATTATCATCATACATGTCATTATCTTCATCAACATACTCAATATAATCATAATCATCATCATCATCATCCACATAATCATTATAATCATACTCATCTTCATCATCATCATCATCACTGTCGTAATCATCAATATAATCAATACCATCATCGTCATCATCATCATCATCTTCGATATCATTATCATCATTAATGCAATCATAATCATCTTCATTAATATGCATGTCTGCGCTGACACTTGGGGCATCCGTCATTCAGCCGATAGTGGAAGCCTCCGTTTCTGTCTGTGCAGTGTTGGTAATACAACGTCATGTTGTATCTAATGTCATATGTTGTATGTCTGCTTAGCATAATGTAATGTTGTGTGATGTACTGTTTGCGCCGATGCCCGAGGTCTTTCTCCCGGGGTTCTCTACCTCTCTCCTTTCACTGTCTCCGTACTGCCGGAGGCTTTTCTCTGGTCTGATATGGGACACAATTTTCACTGACTGTGTTGATGTTACGGGCGTCACGGGACTTTTGTCTTCTGCTTTTCAATTCTTACCGTCGACTGTTGGGGAATTCAAATTGTGTATATGAGTCGTCTTGCAGTGTTTTCTCGCATAATTATGCTTATTTGCAGACGGTGGTGACTAAAGGTGTTGGTGGGTATCACTTCGCGAATTGGTAGGTCTTACATTTCTTTTGGGTGTAGAGTTTAATTTATCTATGTAAGTATCAATTAAATACTTATCTTATTTTCTTTTGGGGGTTTTATTATTATGCCCTTCTACTACTACAGTCAGCATCTGTTCAGTTTTCATGTTTTCTGATTAGGACAAAGGACAGAACCTATGCCAAAGTTTGTTGTGCCATATCATTACTTGTCATCAAATAAATTGTCATTAAGTTATTATATATTCAGAGTCTTTCTGGTTGAACTTATATTATTAATAACAACAATAGCATACATTCAGTATTGTGTGTAATAAAACTGTGGCTTAAGCATCAATTATTACTGGGCAGGATGGAGCACTAGTAGCATTATGCAATAAGCAGTTGGTGTATAGGGCAGGAACTATCCTCACTGAAACCAGAACAGGTGGGTAAGGTAAGCACACTAACATTTGTTCATTACTCAGTTACAGACAGGCAGAGGTGTAGCAACATAACAACAACAGTGGCAATAGTGGCTTAAACAACAATAGTGGCAATATGGTTTTTAATGATAATTGCTGCTACTACTACTACATTACATTACAATTAATAATAATAATAATAATAATAATAATAATAATAATAATAATAATAATAATAAACTTTACTTGTATAGCACAATTCATACATACAATATGCAGCTCAAAGTGCTTTACAGTTTAGCAGGGTCTTCACAGGACAACATTTCTTGCAGTCCAGTGGTGCCGGAGCAGATGAATACAGTAGCAAACTGACTCTTGCGTGAACACGGGTAGACAGTCCTTGTAGGCCCTAGTCAGCAGTCTTTGTAGTCCAGAGGCGCTAGAACTATGCAATGCCCTGTTGATGCGGGCTCTTATGTGAACATAGGTCAACAGTCCTTGCAAACCAGAGACGCTAGACGAGGAAAGTTCATTTAGGCGGCTGTTAGTGTCCCCAGGGAGCAATAGGGGTGAGGAAAAACAGGAATCAGTGATTAAAACTCCCTGTTTTTCTAGGAAGAAACCTCAGGCAGAACCACGTCCCCCAGGGGATCCCATCTGCTGGGGCTGGTAACGGGAAGTCTCTGACTGCTTAAAGGGCCTTTGATCTGAGCAGGGGAGTCTGACTGAAGGGACTTTGGTCCGAGTAGTTAGGTATAGGCAAGGTTGAATAGGTAGGTCTTTAGTTGTTGTTTTAAGACGTCGATGGATTCTGCTTCTCTGATGTGCTGTGGTAGGGCATTCCATCTCTTTGGGGCGTAGTATGAGAAGGCTGATTCCCCGATCCTTTTGGGTGGTGCGTCTGGAATCCTCAGGAGACCGGCATCAGCGGATCTAAGGGCTCATGCAGGGGTATAAGAACATAATGCCAGAGATGTTCACAAGTCATTTTTTCCAAGTCCAAGTCAAGTCTCGAGTCTTTGTAGTCAAGTCCAAGTCAAGTCTCAAGTCTTTGAGGGCAAAGCCAAGTCAAGTCTCGAGTCTTTTGTCCCAAGTCCAAGTCAAGTCTCAAGTCTCAAATGACTGAAATGAACATTCTGTCATCAGATTAAAACCATACTGTACCATGAGTTATTATTATTATTATTATTATTATTATACACTGCAGTATCAAAATAGATCAGAGCATGGCCACTTAGCACTGTGTACGAAAAAACTATGCACCACCATCTCTCCCTTACCCACATACATATATAGTGATGCCAGGCCAAAGTATGTGTAAACAAGAGCCTTTTAAAGAGGTACTGTGCAATTCCGAATAGAACCTTAAAACCTGTAGATGTCATGTAAATTAATTTATTTGCTTACTTTAAAATGTGGACGACAAAGCTAATATTGTCATTTATAAACAAAATACTATATGTGTGAGTAACTTGACAAAAAACCCTGTTGATTGAAGAGTTTACCGATGGACACTAGGTGGCCACCTTCCCTTTAAGTTCACTTCTTAACAAAGATTCTACAGCACTACGGGTGGCTCAGTTGCTATAGCGACCAGCCATGTCATTGTTTACTTGAGAACTACGTTCGTGACAGTTGGATTTTAAGCTGCAGTCTTAATTCTTGTAAGCAGTGCCCATTATTAATGTCTGCTGGTTTATTATGCTTATTATTACTATTATTATTGTTAAGCTAGTTAAGGCCCTGCCTTTAC
The DNA here is from genome assembly GCA_027475355.1 of Coilia nasus. Lineage (NCBI taxonomy): Eukaryota > Metazoa > Chordata > Actinopteri > Clupeiformes > Engraulidae > Coilia > Coilia nasus. The sequence goes on along the minus strand of CM050215.1, from coordinate 1,205,644 downwards.
ATGTTGTGTCAGTATGAATTACGAGTTTCTGCACATATTGATCCTGTTTGTATTGCCACGGAGCTTCTTCATCTTTGTAATTAAAACATAACTGACATCGAGGTGTGTATTTCTTCATTGATATTTATGTTAACTACATTGTTGCAATATTTTTAGACCACATTGCATTTTTGCAGTCAAATCTAGTAGGCTGCTACTGCCAAAATATGACATTTACTGCAGCAGCCTAATATTAGAGCAATATTATCAGTGATATTGCAGTGGAATGGTCTGCAGTATTTTTGTGATAGACCTTCTGAAAGAAATTCTTCTTCACTGATTTTACATTTTAATTTAATATTTTTTCTTGAACACTTGGGCCGCTGAACGGAATTTTACTGGTGCACTGATATCATAGGTTACCTAAGTAGGAATTCCTATGGCTATGTCGCCTACATACTATTTAAGTGTTGTAATATCGTTCCAGACACCCCAACCTGCAGAAACTCATTTCAGTAAAGTCAACAACACCCCCGAGGTCGCGGGAGACTTAAGATGTCTGTTGTTCCCCAAATGCAAGAAGTGTACTTGTGCCCGTATACGTTAGGTAGCTAGTGAGTTACATATTTGTTAACTAACTTGGTTAGCTCAAAACGTCGACTGCCTCATAGTCTGCTACCAATGGATCTAGATAAACAACAAATAAATGACTCATAATTAATCAAATGAAATTGTAACGTCGGGTGTGGAACAATAAACCTGTCATTCAGCATGCATAACCTAAAACTGTGGTTCGGTTGCTAGCGATCTGTCCATACGGGCCAAGTTTTCCCTATGTGATAAAGTGTTAGACTGACCTATCCTTGTGGGTTTTGAGGTGCCTGATGAAATTTGATGTAGTTAAGCCAGCATCATGGATGGTGATCCCACACACTTTACACGAGGCTGTCCGTTTGTTGCCTGCCTGTACGAAGTCTTTAAAACCAAATGAAATAACAAATGGGACAGCCCCAGCCGAACCCGCTGCCGCCATGGTCTGTCTGTCTGTATTTCAAATCTTTGCCTCCCCTGCATGCGTTGCGCGTATGAAGGGAGGAAAATATTCAGTCTGTCTCCGATTTTCACACCTTGTAAATATTTCAGTTAAATGAAATAAATAATTTAATGAATGAAGATTGTTCACGAGTCACAACACACAAGTCCGAGTCAAGTCTGAAGTCATTGAGGGCAAGTCTAAGTCAAGTCCGAAGTCTTTCTTTGTGCGACTTAAGTGTGACTCGAGTCCAAGTCGCTACACTCGAGTCCCCATCTCTGGATAATGCGTCAGTAATATAGCATGGGGCAAGGCCATTTACAGCTTTGAATACTAGTAGTAGTACTTTGAAGTCAATTCTGTAAGATACGGGTAGCCAGTGTAGTTCAGCCAGTACAGGAGTAATGTGCTCCATCTTTCTTGTTTTTGTTAGTAATCTTGCAGCTGTATTTTGAATAATTCAATTCAAGTGAACTTTATTGGCACGACAAATAGTTCATTGCATTGCCAAAGCGTGACATCCAAACAATACAGTATGAGCATACATGTATCTACGACATTTGTACATACAAACAAAATGGTGTGTGTGTGTGTGCGTGTTTGTGTGTGTGTGCCTGTGAGCGTGAGTGTGTGCGTGTGTGTATGAAGTCTGTGTGTGTGAGTTGTTATGTGTTAGTGTGTGGGTGTGGTGTGTTCTGAACAGGCGCGGCTCGTCCATATGGGCAGTTGGGGCAGCGCCCTACCAAAAAACATCCACCCCAAAACATAGTTCCCCCTAATAAATAATGTTACCTATGTAACTGCTCTGCTTGCTACCTATTTAACTACTCTGTCGTATATGGTTTGTGTCTGTGTTTTTTTATAACTATTTATTTAGCACTGTGGAATTGAATCTCAAATACTTTTGTTGATTGCAGTTATGGGGCAGGACCGGTCACTGCCCCCATTCATCTGTTGATTTTTCCTATTCGCCTGGCGTCAGTTGTCGGAATTGCAAGCAGCGCTAATAGAGTCCAATATGGGCAGGAGCAAGTCTGCCCCAACCAGCTTTTTTTTAACCTTCTAGCAGCTCACAGATCAGTACTCCTCTAGTAACGTTAGACCTAACCCAATCGTGTCAAATGCAGTGATGGCCTGCAGCACAGAACCTGCCTTGACAAACAGCATGGCCTTTCTGTTAAAAATGCGATGGACTGAAATTAGAAGATTAGTTAGTGATCAAGCAGCTTGGCCCAGACAGACCAGACGTCAGTGTAACAGAAAACTAAGGACAAAGGGAAAATACAACCGAACATTTTCGCGAACATGGTATGATGAAAATGAAATGGTTGTGTGGTTGCTCCATAAGGAATACAGTATTTTGCTTTCCATGTCTACTGTTCAGATCATGCTTAGGACAAGGGGACATAGGGATTACAGAAGTTAGCGATGTGAAATACTTTTCTGAAGTAGCAAAAAAGCACACTATCAAGCAAAGCGCATTTACAGTGTGCTATAAAACTACCCATGCTAGGTCAAGTTAAATCGCAACACACCTCAATGAGGGCTATCATGTAAGCATTCGAAATCAATTAGAGAGGCAAAATGTGTCGTTGTGCTTATTATATGAGGCTGTTGCATTGTTTGCTTTAAGTGTATTGGGCATTTCATTGGTCTTTGTTAATCATAGCGCTACATTAATGTTAATATTTAAAAAAAAAAAGAACTCTGAAACGCATGCTTTATGGTGCTGCTTGCAGACAGATTTATTATAGACCAGCTTACTGGTTACTACATTAATTAGGTTTTTAATAGGCTATAATAGGCCATTATTCTATAACATTTGGTCAGGGTAGTGATTCAGGCAGGAGATAGTGTCTGCCCCACCAATATTTATGCTCAGGAGCCGCTAATGGTTCTGAAATGCTGTCATCCTGCTGTCAATGCTGAAATGTGTCTATCCACTGTCCCTTACTGTATGGCATTCAGTGACATATTTGGCAGCAAGAGCTGCTGTTTGTCCTTGCTGTCCAAGTAAGACAAATAGTAATTCCTGTTCGCACAGGTTTTGGAAGCCTGAGATTAGGTTTGTGAATTTATCAAAATATGTTTCCCTTACATCTGAGTATTTCTCACATTGGAGAAGAAAGTGCACCTCTGTCTTGACCTCACCTGTCATACAGTGACACATACCCTTTGTTCTCTTGGCAGCCATGATTGCCTTAGTCTGCTTTTTTCTATGGCAAGGTTGTGGTCACTGAGTCTGTATTTGGTCAGGATCTGCTGCTGCTTTATATCTCTGACAGTAAAGAGATATTCCTCCAATTCGTAATTAGATTTGATGGTCCTATAACATTCTAGTTTGCTTTGTTTTTTTGTTTCGTTTTGCCAATGTTCCAGATATTTTTCTTTAGATGTTTGGACAATTTTGTTGACATTTAGTTTGAAAGCAGTGTTTGTCTGAGAGAAGTTGTTAGCATGTTGGAATTAGTTAGTCTCATTACAAGCTGGCTTGTTTCAGAATTCAGTTCTTGGGTTTTTGCTGCAATGAAATACAGTGTGTCTGTGGGACCTGTTTGAAGATGCATCCAAAATTTTAGAGCTCTTTTTTGTACATTGATGACCAATGGAAATCTACCCAATTTTGCCCTACATGCATTCGTTGGTGTTTTCTTTTTTTTTCTTTTTTTAAAGATTAATCGGCAGAATTCTGCATGTAGGGCTTCTATAGGATGCCTGTCCCATCTATTGTGGCTGTGTTCACTGAGTGGACCCCATATCTCACTTCCGTACAGCGCAATAGGCTGAATTACAGTAGTCATGATCAAGCCAAGGTAAGTGTACTGCATCGTGTGATCTAGATTAAAGCGGTATCTGAGTTCCTGACGTGGGCTTCTTTTGAAATTTCATGATATTTGTCTTTTTTAAGTTTACTGTCAGGGCCCAGTTCTGACCGTAATTCTCTAGCAGGTCTAGGTGCTGCTGAAGTCCCTGTGCAGTGGGAGATATCAGCACTAAATCATCTGCATAGAGAAGGAATTTGATTTCTTTGTGAAGTAAATTGAGGCCAGGAGCTGTAGACTGTTCCAACTGCACCGCTAACTCATTAATGTAAATATTGAACAGTGTTGGGCTGAGGCTACAGCTCTGCCTCACTCCTCTGTTCTGAGGGAAGTACTCTGTGATTTTCTCACCAATTTTTACAGAATTTCTGTTTTTGGAATACATTTCCTTTATTAATTGGTATACTTTACCCCCTACACCACTTTGTAAAAGTTTGTAATATAATCCTTAATGCCAAATTGAGTCAAATGTTTTTTTTTTTTCGATTCAAGTTCAAATTGAGTTATTGGAAAGTCAAGAGGATTTTGGTTATATTTAATTGTATTTTCAAGAGATCATAATTTTTGTCTGATTGTTTCATAATTGGATTTTATTTCTTGAAGTCGAATGTCTTTATACAGATTTTCAAAGTGTGTTTTCCAAATATCACCATTTTGTATTGGTAAGTTTTGTGGTTTTGTTTTACTCAAACTGTTCCACATCTCCTAGAATTGATTGTTCTTTATGGATTCTTCGGTCGTGTCGGTGTAATTTTGTTTTTTCTTTCTCAGCAGCCATTTGTTGCCATTTTCAGTGTTTCATGATAGTCCTTTCTAAACTTAGCATTTTCAGGCTAGTGGTGTTTCAGGTTTGAGAGATGTCTAATTTTTTTTCCCTAATATGTTTACATTCATCACCAAACCATGTTTCTTCAGTTTGTCTTTTTGCTTGATTTTTTTTTTTTTTTTTCATACAAGCTGCATTTGCTGCTTTGTGAAATATAATATTTAATTCATTGGTGGCATTATTAACACCAGCTTCATTGGTTTCAAAGTGTTTTGAATTGTAGAATTTAATATTTTCTTTAATTTGGGGGAATTTAGGGCATTTGCAAATTTTGCCGGACTATCCTGAGTCGATTTATATGGTTTGTTGATCTCGTATAACTTGTTGGGCTCAATTTGGGGCTGCTGTATAATTTTAAGAAAGACATTAATCTGGTTATGATTGGTTAGTGGAGTTTGTCAGTAATTGCATAGTCAATGACACTAGTTCTGTCACGGTGTTACGCTGGGCGTTGGATATGTTCATGTTTCCTTGTCACTGTTTCTCACCTGTTAGTCTATTAGGTTCACTCCCCGGGTTATCTGCTAGTTCACGGCACCTGTACTTCCTTGTTTAGACACTCATTAGATTATCTCTCGCACTCGCTCCCCTCGTTTCACGATTACGGTAATCATCCGCCTCACCTGCACTTCCTGGTTTGTGATCATCACAAGTGATTCAATCATTCTACTCACCTGCCCTCCTCGTTTCACGCTCGTTTAGTTTCCCGGGGTTTCCACTACTTATACTCGCCTCTCTCACTCCCTCCTTGTCAGTCCGTCTGCGAACCACGGTGTATTCCCTCGGCAAGCTATTTGACTCCTGACTTCTCTGCGTCTGTTTGGCTGTGTATTCCCGGTGTTGCTCGTCTTCCGTCTGTTCCTGTGTTCGCCCCTGTCTGTCTGTCTGAATCTCCAGTCCTCCGGTACGACTCCTGCCCGTCCTCGACTCTGCTCTGCTCTGCTGCCCTGGTGAACGACTCCTGCCCGTCCTCGACTCTGCTCTGCTCTTCTGCCCTGGTAACGACTCCTGCCCGGCTGACTCACCTGTCCCTGGTCTCGACCTCCGCCTGCCTTCGACTCTGCTCTGCTCTTCTGCCCTGGTAACGACTCCTGCCCGGCTGACTCACCTGTCCCTGGTCTCGACCTCCGCCTGCCTTCGACTCTGCTCTGCTCTACTGCCCTGATAACGACCCCGGCCCGGCTGACTTACCTGCCCCTGGTTTCGCCCCTGGTCCGTCCCTGGTTTTCCCAGATTCTCCAGCCCGCCGGTTGTCTACTCCTGGCCGCCTGCCTGGGTGTCTCGACGCTCCGCTGGTGGATAATTACCTGCTCTCCGGAGCCTTTGACTTTTTCCCACTTCCCCCAACCCTTTAATAAACTGTTTTTGAGGTTACGCATTTGGGTTTCTCTGTCTGTCTGTCCGGTCCTCGTGACAGAACGGACTGACCATAATATGGACCCAGCGGACCTCGCTATGGACCTGAACCAGTCTCCTGAGCCGCCGTCTGCCCTACAACGGCTTGAACTTTCGGAGAGAGAGCTCGGTCGTGTGTCTGGCGACGTGGCCTCGCTGATGGGCACCACGGAGCACATACGTCAGCTGGTGTTGCGTCTCCAGCAGCAGGGGACGAAACAGGCTCAACAGCTTGCCCAGATCTCCACCTTCGTCACCTCCCCGGGAGTCGGTGATCCTATGGCTCCATCTGCTGGACACTCTGCCCCGTCATCTAGCCTGTCAAGCGTTCCCCTTGCCGCAGGCGGTCCTGAGCCCAGGATTGGGCTGCCGGAGCGGTTTGGGGGGGACCCAGAGGAGGTAATCGCGTTTATCACGAACTGTCAGCTCACTTTTGACCTTCAGCCGCGGAACTTTTCCTCGCAAGCGGCACGGGTAGCGTTCGCCATAAACCTTCTGACTGGACGGGCCAGGCTGTGGGGAACTGCTGAATACCAGCGTCAATCGCCGGCCTGCAGGTCCTTTGACGCGTTTGCAGCGGAACTACAGAAAGTGTTTGGCGCTGGAACCCGTGCAGCTGACGCTTCCCGCGAACTGATGGAGATTCGGCAGGGGAAGAGAACTGTGGCGGACTTCTCAATTGACTTTCGCACCATTGCCAGTGAGAGTCACTGGAATACAGAGGCGCTAGTTGACGCCTATCTTCACAGCCTAGCTGATTACATTAAGGACGAGCTCGTCGCCCACGAGACTCCGGCGACTCTGGACGAAGCTATCGCCCTCACCATTCGCATAGATCTGCGAGTTCAGGCGCGCCGCCGGGAGAAGGGCCGGTCCAGCCAGCCTCCTCGCCGCTCCTCTGATGGGGGGAGTTCGTCCTCCAGTCGCCTAGCCAGCACCCGACAGGACTCTATGGAGCCCATGGAGGCCGATCGCACGTCCCTCTCTCTCGCTGAACGTCAGCGGCGTCTGATGGGGGGACTATGCCTGTACTGCGGGGGAGAGGGTCATCGCGTCTCTGCGTGCCCAGTAAAAGGATCGAGCTCACCGGAGGTAGGGAACGTCCGGTTGAGCTCGACCTCCATGAGTGCTCCCCGGGGAAATAGACCTCTCCTGCGGGTAGCTCTCCAGCTCCCCTCTCTGTCTCACTCACTCACTGCCCTCATCGACTCTGGCTCGGAGGCCAACATCTTGGATGTCACGTTGGCCCAGCAGATGGGGCTAGAGTTCCACCGTCTTCCGTCTCCTGTTCCCGCCCGTGCCCTGGACGGTCATCTGTTGGGTCAGATAACCCACATTTCTGAGGCAGTAGGCTTGTTATCTTCAGGAAATCACCGGGAGAGGATCCGTTTTCACCTCCTCTCGTCTCCCAGTGAACCCATCGTCCTTGGATTACCCTGGCTCCGCCTTCACAATCCCCGTATCGACTGGCGGACTGGAACTGTTGTTGAGTGGGGTGCAGATTGTCACCAGTCCTGTCTCCGGTCTGCAGCCCCCTCTACTCCGCCGGCTCCATCCATGACACCGCCTGACATCTCCGGGGTTCCGGATTGTTACCTCGACCTGCAGGAGGTGTTTAGCAAGGCCAAGGCCACCTCTCTGCCGCCGCATCGCCCTTATGACTGTGCCATTGACCTGGTGTCTGGAGCTACTCCTCCCCGCGGTCGCCTGTATTCCCTCTCTGGTCCTGAGAGGCGGGCTATGGAGGAGTACATTTCGGACTCCCTGGCGGCAGGCATCATCCGTCCTTCTTCCTCACCGGCAGGCGCAGGATTTTTTTTCGTGGGGAAGAAGGACGGTTCCCTTCGCCCCTGCATCGACTACCGGGGACTGAATGACTTGACTATTAAGAATAGGTACCCTCTGCCACTGCTCGCTACTGCATTTGAATCCCTCCAGGGGGCCACGGTCTTCACGAAGTTGGACCTCCGTAACGCCTACCACCTTGTTCGCATCCGGGAGGGCGACGAGTGGAAGACGGCATTCAATACCCCCAACGGACACTATGAATACCTGGTTATGCCGTTCGGACTCACTAATGCCCCTGCCGTCTTCCAAGGACTAGTCAATGACGTGCTGAGAGATATGTTGGACAGGTTTGTGTTTGTTTATTTGGACGACATTTTGATATTTTCCAAGAGTGTGGAGGAACATAAACAGCACGTCAGACTAGTCCTCCGTCGCCTCCTGGAGAACTCGCTTTTTGTGAAGGCTGAAAAGTGCGAGTTCCACGCCAAGACCGTGGCCTTCCTGGGATACATCGTGGCAGAGGGTGCCATTCAGATGGACCCTGCCAAGGTGTCTGCTGTCACCTCCTGGCCAGTTCCCGAGAACCGCAAGCAGCTCCAGCAGTTTTTAGGATTTGCTAATTTTTACAGGCGGTTTATCCGCAATTATAGCTCAGTCGCAGCACCCTTGACGGCCCTCACCAGCACTAAACACTCCTTTTCGTGGACTACCGCAGCGGATGAAGCCTTCCACAAGCTTAAGACTCGCTTCACGTCTGCCCCCATCCTCCAGGTGCCGGACCCAGAGAGACAGTTCGTGGTGGAGGTGGACGCGTCGGATATAGGAGTCGGGGCTGTGCTTTCTCAGCAGCACCCAGAAGACAATAAGTTACACCCCTGTGCTTACTTTTCCCGTCGCCTTTCCCCTGCGGAACGGAATTACGATATCGGAGACCGAGAACTTCTCGCCATAAAACTGGCCCTGGAGGAGTGGCGACACTGGTTGGAGGGGGCGTCCGTGCCGTTTTTTGTCTGGACTGATCATAAAAATCTGGAATATATCAAATCTGCCAAGAGACTCAATCCCCGGCAAGCCCGGTGGTCACTGTTTTTCTCACGTTTCAATTTCTCTCTGTCTTTTCGTCCAGGTTCCCGTAACCTCAAGCCGGACGCCCTCTCCCGTCAATTCCAGAAGGAGGACGACCGTCTCCAGGGTCCAGCCTCCATCCTGCCAGAGTCCCGGGTCGTGGCAGCGCTTGCCTGGGACATAGAGGGACAGGTACAGCGAGCCCTCCAGGATCAACCCGGTCCCAGCGCCTGTCCCGAGGGAAGGCTCTTCGTGCCCGAGGCCCTCCGCGCCCAGGTCCTGCAGTGGGGGCACGACTCCCTCCTGGCTTGCCATCCCGGAGCTACCCGCACCAGCCTCCACATCGCTCAGCGCTTCTGGTGGCCCAATCTGGAGAGGGAGGTCCGGGAGTATGTTCAAGCCTGCCCGGTGTGTAATCGAAACAAGACGTCCAACCGACCACCCGCTGGCCTTCTCCAGCCTCTGCCCGTTCCTTCTCGTCCCTGGTCCCACATCAGCCTGGATTTCGTTACTGGACTGCCTGCCTCGGAGGGGAAGACTGTCATCCTGACAGTAGTGGATCGATTCAGCAAAATGGCCCATTTTGTTCCTCTCCCCAAACTCCCATCGGCAAAGGAAACCGCGCAGGCAGTCCAGCAGCACGTTTTCCGACTCCATGGCATCCCCACTGATGTGGTCTCCGACCGTGGTCCCCAGTTCACCTCGACTTTCTGGAGAGAGTTCTGCCGTCTTTTGGGGGCCACGGTCAGCCTCACCTCTGGATTCCACCCTCAGGCTAATGGGCAGTCGGAACGGGCTAACCAGGAACTGGAGAAGGCACTGCGCTGTGTGGCCTCCCGGGACCCCCTCTCCTGGGCTGGTCGGCTGGTGTGGGTTGAATATGCCCACAACTCCCTTACCTGTTCTGCTACTGGGATGTCTCCTTTCCAATGTGTGTATGGCTACCAACCCCCCTTGTTCCCCAGCCAGGAGGGAGAGGCATCCTGTCCCTCTGCTCTTGCCAATGCCCGTCGCTGCAGGAGGACCTGGGCTCGGGCACGGGTGGCTCTCCGGAGAGCCGTCGCCGCATACTCAGCCGGGGCTAACCGCCGCCGGACTCCGGCTCCTGCTTATCGCGTTGGACACAGGGTATGGCTGTCCACCAAGGACCTACCTGTCCGGGTGGAGTCCCGGAAACTGGCAGCGCGCTTCCTGGGTCCCTTTGTGGTGGAACGGATCATCAGTCCCACGGCGGTCCGTCTGCGGCTCCCTACCACCCTAAGAGTCCATCCCACGTTTCACGTGTCTCGGATTAAGCCAGTCAGAGTGAGCCCCCGTACTCCTGCAGAGCCTCCGCCACCCGCTCCGCGTCTGCTGCATGGTGACCCCATTTACACGGTGCGACGCCTCCTCCGGTCCCGTCGGAGGGGCCGTGGCATGCATTACCTGGTGGATTGGGAGGGATACGGTCCTGAGGAGAGGTCGTGGGTCCCGGCCAGCAGGATCTTGGACCGTTCCCTTATCGCCGACTTCCACCGGGACCACCCTGACCAGCCGTCCCTCCGTCGGGGTCGTCCCGGGGGTCCTCCCCGGCCCGGTCGGGCGCCTCGGCTCCCGGCTCCGTTCCCTCCCGCCGGGGTCGCTGGAGTGGTCCGGGACGATGACGCCCAGCTGTCGGATCGCTCTGAGGAGTTCTGATGCTTCTCCTCCTCCTCCTCCTCCTCTCCTCCTCTCCCCCTCCCTCTCCTCCTCCCTCCCCGCTGTTTTTGTTTTGTTTGTTTTTTGGGACTTCTGGGGCCGTCCCTTGGGGGGGGGGTTCTGTCACGGTGTTACGCTGGGCGTTGGATATGTTCATGTTTCCTTGTCACTGTTTCTCACCTGTTAGTCTATTAGGTTCACTCCCCGGGTTATCTGCTAGTTCACGGCACCTGTACTTCCTTGTTTAGACACTCATTAGATTATCTCTCGCACTCGCTCCCCTCGTTTCACGATTACGGTAATCATCCGCCTCACCTGCACTTCCTGGTTTGTGATCATCACAAGTGATTCAATCATTCTACTCACCTGCCCTCCTCGTTTCACGCTCGTTTAGTTTCCCGGGGTTTCCACTACTTATACTCGCCTCTCTCACTCCCTCCTTGTCAGTCCGTCTGCGAACCACGGTGTATTCCCTCGGCAAGCTATTTGACTCCTGACTTCTCTGCGTCTGTTTGGCTGTGTATTCCCGGTGTTGCTCGTCTTCCGTCTGTTCCTGTGTTCGCCCCTGTCTGTCTGTCTGAATCTCCAGTCCTCCGGTACGACTCCTGCCCGTCCTCGACTCTGCTCTGCTCTGCTGCCCTGGTGAACGACTCCTGCCCGTCCTCGACTCTGCTCTGCTCTTCTGCCCTGGTAACGACTCCTGCCCGGCTGACTCACCTGTCCCTGGTCTCGACCTCCGCCTGCCTTCGACTCTGCTCTGCTCTTCTGCCCTGGTAACGACTCCTGCCCGGCTGACTCACCTGTCCCTGGTCTCGACCTCCGCCTGCCTTCGACTCTGCTCTGCTCTACTGCCCTGATAACGACCCCGGCCCGGCTGACTTACCTGCCCCTGGTTTCGCCCCTGGTCCGTCCCTGGTTTTCCCAGATTCTCCAGCCCGCCGGTTGTCTACTCCTGGCCGCCTGCCTGGGTGTCTCGACGCTCCGCTGGTGGATAATTACCTGCTCTCCGGAGCCTTTGACTTTTTCCCACTTCCCCCAACCCTTTAATAAACTGTTTTTGAGGTTACGCATTTGGGTTTCTCTGTCTGTCTGTCCGGTCCTCGTGACAAGTTCCAAGAGTTGAGCAACACGTGAACTTCCCTAAAGAGTCCCCTCTTATCCTGCCATTAAGCACATACAGACCTAAGGCTTGACAGAGGTGCACAAACTCTCTTCCATTTTTATTGACAGTAGAGTCAAGGCTGTTTCTCTGGGGCAAGTTTGGGCGAACACATGGTTGTTGCCATGTGAGTCTGTAATGTCAATTTCACGTCCAGTCCTGGCGTTTAGGTCTCCACACAGCAGCACATTCCCCTGGGCCTGGAAATGGCTGATATCTGTGTAGAGGTTGCTCATGCTCATTATTTTCAAAATGGACATATTAAATAGAACAGATTTAAGAAGTTATTAAAGTAATTGAATGAAGTCTATTAATTGTATGCAGTGTTTGGGGGTAAATAGGTAATGAAAATAGAGCATAAACAAATAACTAAACCATTGCAACACACAGAGGGGTAGGGAGCTAGAGGTGTGGGGTTAAGGTCTGGGGGTGGGGTGTAGGTTACCTTGTAGTATATCCTTAGTGATGTAATGGGGGTGGGGTGTAGGTTACCTTGTAGTATATCCTTAGTGAGGTAATGGGGGTGGGGTGGTGGAGGGGTAGGAATTCTTAGTGGTGTCATAGTAGGTGGTGGGGCTGGGGCTGGGTGGTGTCGTAGTAGGTGGTTGGGGGTGGGGCTGGGGAAAGATGGTGGAGGGGAGGGGATCTATGGTGAGGAGGGGGAGAGGGGGAGATATTAGCTGTCACCTAGGAGTCTGGTGCATAATAATTGTAGGATATTTTTAATTTCACCCAGTTCTGTGGCCTTGTGAGATGTTTGGCCTGGGCGCACAGGTTGAGCTGCTGCAGCTGCATAGCTCTGGGGTCTTTCCTTTAGGGAAGGGTTTCTTGCAGGGGTGGCCTTTTTTGAGGAGTGTGTGTGGGTGGTTGTCCTGCCGTGGTACACAGGGGCATGCTGTGCTCGGCACATGGGTGAAAATTTTGGTCGATGTCATAGTGGAGCATTGATGGTGGTGTGTGGGTTGGGGTCCAGTGCACAGTCTTTGAGGGATTTTGCGAAGGCTCCTACCTGGTCCTTGTGCAGGTGAATCCCATCGTACATGTCCCTTGGGCTGATGGTGGGGTGGTGTGCCATATGCACATTAGGTAGGGCTGCGCATCCTCTGAAGATGTCCGCGTTGATGCCGTTTATGATATGAGGTGGTGTGTCATATCGTGGCAGCAGTGCTGAGATGACCACGCGTGCATCTGGGAACATGCTGCTGGCCTTCACCGCCACAATGCACACAGCCTCAGCAGTGCCTCTGTGAAGGGAGTGCAGGTCATTGGTGCCAGTGTGGACAATGATCACCTGCGGGTTTCCTAGGGTCTTTGTTTCCAGCATCTGTAGTACCTGCTTAGATGTGTTGCAGTTTTTAAGATGAACTTGGTGTTGTGGAAACAGTTTCTTAGGGTCCAGAAATTTTCTGTTGGAATCCATCAGTAGGACTACCTTTGGGCGGTTATCTGCTGTTTGGCTCAATGTAGTTGATCCATCAGGTGGCTGGCTGTGTGGGGTTTGTGTGTCAGGTGGCTGGTTGTGAAGGGGACTTGTTGTCTTGGACAGTGCAGCTCTGCCTGGGAAGAGTTTGTCCACTGGATTGGCTTTGTCTTTTGTTTTTTTAGATGACATGCTTGTGTCAGGGGGCCTATCATGGTAGTCTGTTTGAGTGCATAGGGGAGGTGGTGCATTGGCATGATAGTTATCCAGGTGGTCTCTCAACTCCTGTAGCTGTCTGGCAAAAGAGATTTCTCTGTTTTTGCTATGCTTTTCCAGGACAGACACTTGTTTCCGGAGCTCTTTATTGTCATCCTGTACCTCTTTTAAAGCACTCCTGAAGGCAGAGGTGATTGTACTAATATCAGCTCTTAGTTGCTGGACCTCCTCTCTGAGTTTCTGGATCACATTGCTGCTGCTTGTGTCTTGAAGTTTGGCCTGTGTCTGCACCCTGAACTCTGTGAAGTCCAGCTCCAGCAGAGCCAGGTTCTCTCTTCGCTTCCTGTCCTGAGAAGGGGAAGGGAGAGGGGCTGTTGCAGGCTGAGGGGGCTGCGTGTGTCAAGGGGGAGGGGCTGCTGTGAGTGGGAAGCACTGGGAGCTCTTCTGCTCAGTGTCTATGTGGTCTACAGTAGCACATGCTTTCTCCTGGTCTGTGAATAAGGCATTGTAGTAGTCTAATCTACTTGTGATAAATGCGTGAACAAGTTTTTCAGCATCTGGCTAGGTCAAGAAGGGGCAACCTTTTGCAATATTTCTTAGATGGAAGTATGCTGTTTTAGTAACTTTGTTGATGTGTGGTTTAAGGCTTAGGTCAGAGTCAATGATGACACCTAGGCTAGTTACCTGTTCTCCGACATGTTGGTTTAGGTTACCTAGACTTCAGGAGAGCTTCACGTTTGTCTTTAGGGCCAATAAGTAGTAGTTCAGTTTTGTTTTCATTTAATTTTAGAAAGCTATTGCTCATCCAGTGCGTGACAGCTGACAAACAGGAGGTTAAAGACTGTAGAGCTGTGGTTTTGTTTGGCTCAACTGAGATATAGAGTTGTGTATCATCGGCATAGCTATGAAAGTGTATATTATGTTTTTTAATAATGTTGCCCAGCGGTAGCATGTATAATGAGAAAAGGAGGGGGCCAGGACAGCTGCCTTCAGCAACACCGAAGGGTACGTCGTGATTTTTAGATACATGATCTCCTATGCTAATTAAGAATTATATTCCGGTGATGTATGATTCAAGCCATTTTAGTACATGGCCTGAGAGGCCCACCCAAGTTTTGAGACGATGTAGTAGTATATTGTGGTCGATTGTGTCAAAGTAGGCACTTAGGTCCAAGAGGACCAGGGCATAGACTTTGTTTGTGGCTGTACTGAGTCTGAGGTCGTTTACTATTTTGGGTAAGGCAGTCTCTGTACTATGATTTGCTCTAAAGCCTGACTGGAATTTTTCAAAGATGTCGTTTTTATTAAGGAATTGGTTGAGCTGTATGAAGACAGCCTTTTCAAGTATTTTGCTTATAAATGGGAGGTTGGAGATCAGTCTATAGTTATTTAGCATGTTATAGTCCAGATTTGGTTTCTTTAGCAATGGCTTCACTACAGCAGTTTTAAAGGTGCTTGGGAAAACACCTGTGAGAATGGAGGTGTTAATGATCTCTAATAGGGGTGTGGAGACATAGTTAAAATTATTTTTCATAAGGAAAGTGGGCATAGGGTCTAGGGGTGTGCAAAAAATATCGTAATATATCGTATCGCAATATATCGTATCGCAATACACTGTATCGTTTTAAACATCAATATCGTGATACTAATTTTCACAATATACTATATAAATTTCTGACTCCAATCCTATGCACTTTATGTTTTTCTGTTATATTGAGTTCAGCAACTCTGAGTTATGTTGATTTAATTAAGTTTTGATAAGATGTGAGACTATCTAGATTGTAAATAGCAACTGATAATTTAGCTCTATTTTGACATTTTCACTGAACAATGTAGAATATCGCAATATATTGCAATATACCCAGTATCGCAATGTATTGTGATAGAATCGTATTGTGGTATAAGTCCTTGCCAATACCCACCCCTAATAGGGCCAAGGCTGCATGTTGAATGCTTGCTATGTTTAACAAGTTTATATAGTTCGTCTTCTGTAATGGCGTTAAAATTCTGTAGGGTCGGTGCTAGGGGCATCATGGAGATAATTAGGGTCTCAAGTGATTTCTGCTCTAATGGCTAGTATTTTGTTTGTGAAGAATTCTGTGAACTCTTCGCATTTTGGAGTGGTGGCTAGACTAAGTATATCAAAGGCTGGCGCAGGATTATAATACTCTTGTGATGCTGTGATGGTCTGCAATTTTCTTTCTTTCCGTGTGTATTGCATTGTTATAGGTAATAATATGTTCTTTTATGATTATACGATTGACTTCTATTTTAGATTTAGATTAGCAGATGCTTTTATCCAAAGCGACTTACAAAAGGAGGACATAGTAAGCTAACAGATGTGTAGAGAAACAGAGAGTAAACAGACTACACACATTCACATAAGGAGATACATATGCCTTAGGTAAGTTTCCTGGGGCAGGGACACTTCAGAAGCACATACCCCCTACACACTCATACAAGCACGAGGCACCTATGTAAAGAGTTGGTTAGTAGAGATTAGTTTTGTTAGGAAGGGAAGCAGTCTTGGAAAAGTAGGGTTTTCACAAGCTTTTTGAAGGTTGAGAGGGATGTTGCTGCTCTTGTATTGACTGGTAGTTTGTCCCACCATTGAGGGACAATGACAGAGAAAGCTTTGCGACCTCTCTTTGTGTTAGGAGAGGGTACGGCCAGACGGTTCGTATTAGAGGATCGCAACACTCTGGACGGGATGTAAGCCTTTAGTATGAGGTTGAGATAGACAGGGACAAATCCGGAAGTGACTTTGTAGGCTAGAGTCTAATGTAGGCTAGGCTCTAGGCTACTGTAGGCTGTAGGCTTTGTAGGCTAGAGTCCTGCAACAACAACAACTACTACTAATAATAATAATAATAATAACAATGAAATAAAACAAAATAAAATAAATGAATATAATAATAACAATAATAGCAATAATACTACTACTATTACTACTACGACTACTACTACTACTACTACTACTACTGCTAATAATAATAATAATAATAATAATAATAATAATAATAATAATAGTATAGTAGTAGTAAAAATAACAATGTCTCCCTTTAAGCATCTATTTAAGTGTTTATTATGTGTGGGAGATGTGCAACTGATACCATGATAGGTTAATCATGTTTTATAACATCAAACAAAACCTCCCCACAGCGATTAGCTCCGTGTCTGAAGATTTATACGCTGAGAAACCCTCTCTACTTTCGAGGCAGGCAGCGCCAGGCACAATTTAGTGCCGTTAAAGCAATAATTACAGCGGGCCCTATCCCCTCCTCCCAGTCATTAAAGCACAACCTTCTCTTCAGGCTGTGTCCACGGCCGCCTTCCGTAATCAGCCATTCATCCCCGCCACTGCCCAGCTCCACTAATTACCCCATTAATTGTGAGCAGGGTGAGTGGGCGTGATGCCTCACATCTGCATCCTCCACCTCCTCCTACACAACTGGCAGGAGCCCAGAGCCCCCCCCCCACACACACACACACTGCTTCTTCAGTCTCCCTCCCAGGCTATCCATCAAGGCTGCAGGGAGGGAAAATGAGGACACCACCACCCTGTGATAGATGGACAGATATCTACCCAAATTATTATTCATAATACTACTACTACTAATAATAATAACAAATAATAATAATAACAACAACAACAACAACAATAATAATAATAATTGTATAGCACATTTCATACAAAGGATATAGCGCAAAGTCTTTCAACAATTTGGCAAAGGAACACAGGACAGAGATACACATGGGAAGTTTTAAAGAGGAACAAAAGTTCACCGCACACTTCTTGACTTTGTTATTTATTTAGAGCGAACAACGCGTTTTGCCTCTGTGCGTCATCAGGTTCGCTCAGGTATTACCTGAGATGTGCCAGGTGTGGCTTAATACCCTCGGGTCACATGATGTTTCAAAAAGTCAAAACATTTTTACATGCAAAATATAAGAAATATATACAAGTGAGAAACCGACAAAGTGTCAACCAGTGTGCACAACATTAAAAAAAACCCAGTAAGTCCCATCATGTAATACATATATTCCCTAATAATAAATCCCAATTTCAGCCATTTACATAATACACCAGAATATTTACAAACATTATTTACAGAAAACAGCTCAAGTCCTGAGCCTCATTCAGTCCCAAAGGTTCAATGGTTGACAGTTCATTAATCCAAAATGCTTCCATTCTGAGAAGTTGTTTGATCCTGTTGCCCCCCCTAGGATTTGGTGGAACTTTTTCAATTCCCACAAACCTAAGGGAGGCCGCAGAACCATGACCTCGGTCTCTGTAGTGTCGGGCTATAGCATAATCAAAGTTGCTATTTCTAATGGCCGCTTTATGCTCAGCAATCCTTAATTTCAGGTTGCGCTTAGTCTGCCCAACATACATTAGGCCACATGGGCATGTAAGCACATAAATTACATGGGTACTTGAGCAGTTGATAAAGTCTTTGATCCTGTAAATCTGTCCAGACTGTGGATGAGCAAATGTTTTTGTGTTTGAAGTATTCGCACAATGTGCACACCTTCCACACCTTCCACACCTATAATTTCCCAATATTTGTTGTTGTTGGGCGAGCCAACTGTTTTGAGTGGGTTGCTGGTACATAGAGGTGACAATGTCCCTGATATTTTTTGCCTCTTTTAAAGCAGAAGCGTGGTCTGCAGGAGGCTAGATGGTTCAAATTGGGGTCACACTCCAGTATTCTCCAATGCTTATTTATGATCTTTTTGACTTGTTTGAAGGCGGTTGAATACTGTGACACAAATGTAATTCCCTTTTCATTGTTGTGCTGCACAGGTTGAGGATATAATAGCTCTCTTCTGTCCTTTTGGTTAGCTCTACCCATGGCTGTGTCAATCTGAGTTTGACTATATCCCCTTTGTTTGAATCTATCGCACATTTCTTGAGCTTTAGCCACATAGTCCTCCTCTATACTGCATATTCTTCTCAGTATTATAAATTGGCCGTAAGGAATATTGTCAATCAGGTGATCAGGGTGAAAGCTACTGGCATGCAAAATTGTATTTCTGTCTGTCTCTTTCCTGTATATGGAAGTCTCCAGTTGTCCATCATTATTTACTGTGATCAGTAGATCCAAAAAATGTATACTTTTTGCACTGTATTCCATTGTAAACTTCAGGTTGGGATATGTGTCATTAATGTAATCCCTGAAAGCAAGTAGTTCACCTTCGTCTCCTGCAAAACCCATCAGGATGTCATCAATGAATCGCCGAAAAAACACCACATTTCTAGCATAGGGGTTGTTATTGAAGATATGCCTTTTCTCCTATAGTCCCATGTATAAGTTGGCATAATTGGGTGCGAATGGGGATCCCATGCTTGTACCTTGACATTGTAAAAAGTATTTCTTGTCAAACATGAAATAATTGGATTTTAAAATGAACTTAGTTAATGTCATCAAAAACTCAACTGGTAATTCATCTTTTTTGGTTTGTAAATAAAAGTCCATTGCCTCTAAACCACCGTTATGTGGGATATTGGTATATAGGGCTTCTACATCAAATGACACTAGGAAAGAGCCCCCAGGCATAGAAATGTCAGTTAGTAATCGCAAGACAGCGGTCGTGTCAGCAACATATGATGGTAAGGTTTTCACAATGTCCTTTATAAATGTATCCACAAATTGGCTTAATGGCTCGGTCAGAGAGTTTTTGCTTGCCACAATAGGTCTTCCTGGTGGATTTAGTAACCTTTTATGTATTTTGGGAAGCAAGTAGAACACAGGAGTCATTGGGTATTCCACTTTAAGAAAGTCATAATGTTTTTTGGTTATCCAATGATTTTCCAGTGCCCCATTCAATATGTTATCCCGCTCTTTAACAAACTTTTCCACAGGATTCTCTGGCAATTGTTTATAAAAGGACACATCATTAAGTTGTCTAAAGGCCTCTGTAGTGTAGTCGTGGGCATCTTGTATAACTATAGCACCCCCTTTATCAGCAGGCTTTATCACAATGTCAGTGTTGTTCTGCAGTTCTTTCAATGCTTTTCTCTCTGCCGAAGTGATGTTATTATGTGTGAACCCCTTTTTGGGTGACTTGGCTATAGCTTCAATGTCTCTCTCTACCAATTTACTGAAAGTAGCCAAGGTGGGGTTGGGGGCGCCAGGTGGCATGAAAGTCGATTTTTTCTTAAATGGGTCAGTAGAACCTGTGGTAGTGGCGCATCCTCTACTATTAAAGAAATGCTTGAGGTGGAGCTGCCTGAAGAATTTAAACGATTCAACTTTTAGATGGAAGGCATTTACTTTATTAGTGGGAACAAATGACAGTCCTCGACTCAAAACTTTGATTTGGGGGTTGGTTAGAGGGCAGGAAGAGATGTTAATTACCGACAGTTCTCCATCCGTGCTCTGTAGCTCTGCGTGTCCTTGTATGCCGTCTCCCCTGGTGGTGGACGTGCGCCTCTTCCTCTTGCCCCTCCTCGTTTTTTTCTGCTCGCCCGGTCGTCTTCTAAAAAAGCCT
Source organism: Coilia nasus (assembly GCA_027475355.1). NCBI lineage: Eukaryota > Metazoa > Chordata > Actinopteri > Clupeiformes > Engraulidae > Coilia > Coilia nasus. Next base: position 1,185,769 of record CM050215.1, on the reverse strand, counting down.
CCTCTGCAGAGGATGCTCCGGTGTGGCTCTGGTCGCTAGTTCCATCTTCACTTGTTAAAAGCAGATCTCTGCGTTGTCCTGGTCGGCTACTTTCCCACCACATTGTCCGTGCCTGTCGCTGACTGGGGGGCCTCGGTCTCCTTGAGTGACACTTTGTCGGTTTCTCACTTGTATATATTTCTTATATTTTGCATTTAAAATTTTTTTGACTTTTTGAAACATCATGTGACCCGAGGGTATTAAGCCACACCTGGCACATCTCAGGTAATACTTGAGCGAACCTGATGACGCACAGAGGCGAAACGCATTGTTCGCTCTAAAAAAATAACAAAGTCAAGAAGTGTGCGGTGAACTTTTGTTCCTCTTTAAAGTTTATTTTATCCTGCGTTTACCTGCACCTTCAGCTGTGCATGGATTTTTGAACCTTTGGATACACATGGGAAGCTTTGTTGTAGTCTAGTAGCACAACAGAAATCCACCTGGGCACTGTTTTTTTATTACTTTATTTATGTAGTCATGTACAGTGTTTTAATACCTTTCAAAACAAAATCTTCTTCTTAATACTGTCATCACATTTACAATTTTACAAAGAACACAAAGTACTTGTGCATGTAGGAAGAGCACCTTAGGGAGAAACTATAGCTATTACACCTACCCCTACACTATCTATAATCACGTAAATAGTTCAGGCTGTTAGTCCCTACTCCCAGGTGTAACACGCACAACTGGCCGCTGACTACAGCTATTCACGCAACCTCATGTGAGCTGTACAGGACAGAGCAGCTGAGGGGATGGCCAACTGGAGCCGTACAGACAAATGCTCAACAAGGGTTAGCCTGAACCAGCCGGCTACCGTTACAGTGACTGGGGCTGCTGGGGCCGTTTACATGATCCACTCAGCAGCACCTACCTATCGCTTTCCCCCATGGCTTTCACCATGCCAACAACATGCATCTCATTCAGGACCACTGGCAAGCCTTTGCAGTTTCCTCCAACATTTCCTTAACAATTAAAATAACTAGATAAATACATAAAAATACAAGACACTTGCACATGTGGGGAGAGCACCCATTGTACCACACTTCAGGCTCTCTATCTCTCTCTGTCCCTCTCTCTCTCTCTCACACACACATACACACACATACACTCTCTCTCTCTCTCTCTCTCTCTCTCTCTCTCTTTCTCCCCCTCTCACCCCCCCTCTCTCTTTCTCTCTTCTCTCTCCCTCTCCCTCTCTCCATCTCTCTCTCCCTTCCTCCCTTTATCTCTCTCTGTCTCTCTGCCCCCTCTCCCTCTTTCTCTCTCTCTTTCTCTCGCCCTCTCTCTCTCCCTCTATCTCTCTCTATCTCTCTCTATCTCTTTCTCTCACCCTCTCTCTCTCCCTCTCTCTCTCTCTCAGCTGTTTTTCTCTCAGCTGTTTCTCCTCTCACTGATGTGTCAGTCTCGGAGACCCCCCCCCCCCCCCCCACACACACACAAACACCCCCCCCCCCCCCCACACACACACAAACACCCCCCCCCCCCCCCCCATTACAATTATCCATACACTATGTGGGACACATCCTCAGCAGTGTACCTCAGGATCCACGGGTGTTTCGGGCCTTTATTCACTGTACACCCTCCCCTGAGGCGGCCCCGCTAAAGGTGATCAATCCTTTACCGTGTGTCCACAGTTTAGCTACCTGCTACCCAAATTTCCAAAATGTACTTCCACAATTCACTTACAACCACCGTTTACTTCCAAAATTTACTACTTCCTGCTCATTACCAACTATTTGCACCACCGCATAAAAAAAAAAAAAAAAAAAATTAGGGAAAGAGGAGGAGAAGGAGAAGGGGGGAGAGGGAGCCTGTCTAAACATCCCCATATGTCCATTTCCTTTCATATGTACACTTATGTACTACCATAAAACTTTTTTTTTTTTAGCTTAGTGAAGGAAAAAAAAGAAAACACAAACAGAGAAAAAATAAAACCAAAAAAAAAAAGGGAGAGAAAAAGAAAGACACGGAAATAAATAACTGAACTGGCATATCTGCACGTACATGAGCTGTGTGTGCTACGTATACGCATCATGTATATGGGTATGTAAGGTGTATGTACTTTTGAATGTAATATGTGTAGTAATTTGATCATTGTGGTGGCTTATGTCTTATATTTACTTTCAAAGTAGAAATACATTTTATTACACAGGTTATTTGGATATAGCTTTTTCCATTTCTCAGACTTATTTCTGGGAGCATTTTTTTTTTTTCCATATCCAGCACCTTCTCTATTGTGTTGTTCCATAATCTTATTTCTGTTTTTTTGGATTGTTTCCATATTCTAGTAATCTGTTTTAATGCTGTTAGTCTTAGAATATTAAAGAGTTTATAGTGTGTTCTTTTTATTAAATGTGCTATGTCGATGCCTAATAGGTGTATTAAAGCTATAGGTTCCTTTAGCCCCAAGATGTATGTGATGGCTCGCCTCACATCTTCCCAAAATTGTTTAATTGAAGGGCATGAGAAAAACATATGTGTATGGTTGCCTGTCTCCCCACAACCTCTCCAGCATTTTTTTTCTTCTCCTAAGAGATGAGCGCACTGATTTGGTACCATAAAGAACCTGTGGTTTATCTTCCAGCCAAACTCCCTCCAGTACTTTGTTTGTGTTATTTTGAAGTTCTCTTTCCAGGATTCTCTCCAGTCGGTATCTGAAATACTAATAGACATTTCATTCTCCCATTTTTCTTTTGCATTATACAACATATTTTTCATTTTTTGTAATGTAACCTGGGCACTGTTGAGACCTCCACTAATGTCTCCCATGGTTCCCAGGGAAGCTCAACTGCCGGGCTGGTAGAGGGAAAGTTCAGTTAAGGGCAGTTAAGTGTAGGTGAGGTTGAACGGGCAAGTTTTCAGTTGGTGTGGGCATTCCATTTCGTTGGGGGGTACTATGAGAAAGCTGCTTGTCCAATCTTTTTGGGTGGTGGCTCTGAAATCCTCAGAAGACCAGCCTCAGTGGATCTCAGGGCTCATGCTGGACTGTAAAGGGAGAGTGTGCCATTGATATAGCATGGGGCTAAATCCTTAACAGCTTTGAATACTAGTAAGAGTACTTTAAAGTCAATTCTGTAGGACACAGATAGCCAGTGTAGTTCGGCTTGTATTGGAGTGATGTGCTATCTCCTTCTTGTTTTTGTTAACAGTCTTGTGGCTGAGTTTTGAATAAGCTGTAGATGTTCGATTCACTTTTTGGGAGGCCAGTAAATAGAGCATTACAGTAGTCTAATCTACTTGAGATAAATTGATTTTTCTGTGTCCTGTTGGGTCAGGAAGGGGAAAACTTTTGCAATGTTTCTTACATGGAAATATGCTTTTTTTTAGTTTCTTTTTTATGTGAGATTTGAAGCTTAAGTCAGAGTCAAGACTCACACCTAAGCCTATTACCTCTCCTCTGACATGTTGGCTTAAGTTTTCCAGACTGGAGTAGAGAGCCTGTCATTTATCTTTGTGGTAAATATGTAATAGCTCAGTTTTGTCTTCATTTAGTTTTAGGAAGTTATTACTCATCCACTGCATGGTAGCTGACAAGCAAGAGGTTAATGAATGTAAGGCAGTGGTTTTGTTTGGCTTAACTGAAATATAGAGTTGTGTGTCTTTGGCATAGCTAATAGGTGTCTTATCGTCTGTGTCTGAGTTGTTACATAAGTTGTCCCCCACCCCTGCTTGTCCACCTGCTCACGTGTATTGTCGCTCAGCCTGTCTGGCAAGCAAAGGCAGACTCTGCAGCACACACGGCCAGGTTGTCATGCAAATTACACTCGTGCAGTGATAATGGATCTAATGACATGCCCTTTTTTGTTCCCTCCTGCTGTAAGACCAAGGCATCGCTATCTGTGCTGACATGGGTTTGACATGCAAGCTCATAATGCAGTCAACCTTACATGGACCTGAGCTGTGTTACAGGAAAATGTCACACTTGCTCAGCTTCGGCTGTATATGTCGTATGTGGCACCTCATTTCCTACTCATTTCCTGTCTCACTCTTTTTTATCTGATTCAAGGCATAAAAAGCAAAATACACTTGATGAAATATAGACTTGCGAATAAGTAACGATACAAAAGATGAGATTCACCTATAGCAGATCACATTCACATATTAAACTGTAATCTCTGGTAGGCTGTCAGGCTGTAAGGTCAGATACAGTATGTCACAAAAGTTAGTACACCCTTCACATTTTAGCAAAAAAAATGCTATATCTTTTCAAGAGACTACACAAATGAAGCGTCAATATGTTTTTGAGTTGTCAATGTACAGCTTGGTACCAGTATCAATTTGCTGTCCTCTGAAAACAACTTTACACACAGGCATTTTTGTATAAATAGCACGCCACAAAAGTGAGTACACCCTGAATGACAACTGTCCATATCATTCAACTACAAAAAGCCACTTGTCCAATTCATAATTTTTGTGTTTTGGTCTGCTCGACTGGACCATACAAATTTGTGTGTCATGTATTAGAGCTATTCATTTTACTGTTTTGGCTGTAATTCTCTCATACTATCCACTGGATGACCAACATGGCTCCTCATGGCAAAAAAGAAAACTCAGGATTTAAGACAGGATTTGAGGATTTGAGAATTGTTGCATTACAGAATGATGGCCTATGCTATAAAAGATCAGCAACACCATGAAACTGAGCTACACCATCATGGCTTGATTCATTCAAAAGTATGAATTTCCGAAACCATATCCTGTGATCTGACGAGAATAAGATAAACTTTTTTATCTTAAATGATGTCAGGCATGTGTGGCAGTGGTCTGTTTAACAGTACCATTATAATTGTGCCTTGCCTACAATCAAGCCCAGTGGTGGTAGCATCATTGTTTTGGGCTCCTTCAGTGCTGCCAGCACTGTGCAACTGCAGTTCATTTAGGGAATCATGGATTCCAGCATATGCTGTGGCATTCTGAAGCAGAACATGACGCCCCCCCTTCAGAAACTGGGACACACAACAGTTGTTTCAACACGATAACAACCCCTAACACACGCTCAAGATGACCACTGCCTTCTTCAAGAAGTTGAAAGTGAAGGTAATGGAGTGGCCAAGTATGTCTCCAAACCTGAACCCTATTGAGCTCCTGTGGGGCATCCTTAAACAGGAAAGAAAGGAGCACCAGTGTCTAACATCTCCCAGGTCCATAATGCCATAATGGAGGAATGGAAAAGGATCACAAAAACAACCTGTGCAGCTCTGGTGAATTTTATATTAAGACAGTGGTACATAACAATGGTGCTCACTCAAAAAATTAACGATTTTGACACCATTTTTCACATGTTCACTGTGGGGTGTACTCACTTTTGTGGCCTGCTATGCATACAAAAATGCCTGCGTGTAAAGTGGTTTTCAGTGGACAGTAAATTACTACTACTACAGGAGCTGCACACTGACTACTGAGAAACATGTTGAAGTTTCATTTGTGTAGTATTGTCCCTTGAAAAGATATGACCCATTTTTTTGCTGAAATGTGAAGGGTGTACTCACTTTTGTGAGATACTGTATTGAGACATTCATGTGTAAACCTTCATGTGTATCTCTTTCGCCTCAGACAACAAGGTGAATGCCTACAAAAAACAAATAAGGAGATATTTCATGTCCTGAAGTACACACTGACAAAGGCTGAACACGAAGGCACTACTCACCTCCTCCTCATGCGATCAGGCTTCCAGGAAGTGCCTCATCATTACGAATCTTGGGATATCTACCATCTTTGGTTAAATTGCAAATGTCCCTTTTTCTAAAGGGCAACTAATTTCCTTGAAATGTCAGACATAAACAGCATTTGCATGTCATCCTCCTCTTCTCTGACTTGGCTCGGCTGCTTGTCTAAGTCTATTCAGGGTGTCGAAATGCCTCTGCCAGTAACTCTGAAAGCGGATGGTAATAGAATGGTACACAGCGAGTGGTGCGGCAGGAGTTTTACTTATTAATTGATGTGGCAGAGCTGATAGAAACATGCTACAAGTGTGCTAGGTGTGGAGAGAGGAGACACAGTCAGCTGCCTGCTGCCTGAGACTCCCCCACGTAGTGTTGTTGACTGGCTCTTGCAACAGCAGTGTGCGTGTGTTGCGTGCTTCTTGCGCAAAGCTAAGAAACAGTGCTGGAAGCATCTCTAATGGATAATACAATGCAATACAATAACTTACATCTAACAACCTGTGGGCAACAGGATAAAAGAAAGAAAGGATGCTACTTGGCAATCGCAAGGGGCAGTGCACCTCTCTCTCTCTATTGTGTGTGTGAGGAAGATTAAATGATTTATGAAACTATAGATTAATGTAACCTTAATGGCAGTGTTATTGGCTTAGTGTGCACTTCAATTACTTAACTTCCAGAAGGTGATGTATTAAGCAACAACTACTTAAAACTTTCAACAAACTTGGTGTGTGTGTGTGTGTGATCCTTTAAAGTCCTATCAATATTAATACACCCTCTTCCTCTGACCTCAGCCATCTCTCATTAGTGAATAACCCTTCAATTGGGTGGGGCTCCTCTTCACAGGCAGGCCAGGTCACGATGCCAGTGGGCTTTAATAGTGTGTCTCCCATCCGTGTAGATGACTATTATGGTGGCCTGTCCATACCCTGCCGATGCAGATACAGGAGATGCCCATTGTTTTGAATGGTGGTGTCATGCACCCCCATCTGTTCCTCCATTCCTGGCATGCGCTGAAGAAAGGAGAAATGAGTTTAGACTTTTAAAGCTCTGCTGATCTTGGCATTGTTCTGACAGCTGTGAGAAAATTTGGGGCAGCTTCACAATTGTTGCTGTGTGTATGTGTGCCAGGGCCCAGTGAGATCACGAGAAGCTGAGATTTACTGGATATGGCTCTGTCATGGACAGAAAGTTCCGGCTTGCCAGAAGTTCCGGATGACGCAATAATACCTTTACGATCAGCTGTAGAATCTTCAGCTCTCTATCGGCTGGCTCTGGGTTGGCCGCATGCGTCTGATGCCAGATGTTTATCAACTAATCTTGTCGTGTCGTTGCCAGGGTGATTAGGCTCGTGGTAGGAAACAGAAAGTTACCAACACAAACTTTTGTCATAAAAATAATCTATTTACGAAATAAATTAACTAGCAGCTGTAGCACACGAATGACTTAATCTAATAGCATACACCCAGTATTTAGCAGACGCTTTCCTTCATAGTGACGAACAAGTAGCCTAATATAGATATATAAGTGGGGTAAGATACGGTCTTATCTTCTTCATAACATATCGCCAATTACCTACCTTTTCCTCCTTTTTTGTCATCATGTCATCTTGAAGAGCTGGAAAACATCTAACCTTTGCGGTTGTGGCCAGTACAGTGCAGTCGCGACATTTTTTCCCCACTCGAATACACAGAGAGTGTAACTGACTACATTTGCAAGTGCATAGATGATGATGTTCCTAGTGTGACCATTCGGACTTTCCCCAACCAAACGCCTTGGGTGAATGGAGAGGTTTGCACAGCTTTAAGAGCTCGATCAGAAGCCTTCAGATCTGGTGATACAGTAGAATACAAAAAAGCTCGATATGATCTTCGGAAATCTATAAAATCAGCTAAAAGACAATACAGAGCAAAGGTGGAGAAGTACTACAGGACGCAGATAGTAAGAGCATGTGGAATGGACTCAGATTAATTACAGACAACAAGAAAAGGAACATCTGTATAGAGCAGGGCCTGGCCTCTCTCGCTGAGGAGCTGAACATTTTCTATGCTCGCTTTGAGTCCAACATCAGGTCTGAGGTCCTGCTGCAGGAAGAATCTTGCCCCATCCAACTATCTGTGTCAGATGTGTACAAATCTTTTAAGAGAGTGAATGCACACAAGGCTCCAGGTCCTGACAATATCCCTGGCCGCGTGCTCAAAGCCTGTGCATCAGAGTTGGCTGTTGTCTTTGCTGATATTTTCTTTGCAACAGTCTATAGTCCCCACATGTTTCAAGAGGACCACCATCATCCCAGTCCCGAAGAAATCCTCTGTAAATTGCCTGAATGACTACCGCCCAGTTGCTCTCACATCTGTTGCCATGAAGTGCTTTGAGAGGCTAATCAAGACACACATCACAACGTCTCTACCTGCTGTACTTGATCCACTTCAGTTTGCATACAAGTCAAATAGATCTACTGATGACGCCATTGCCCTTGCCCTTAATACTGCTCTTACACATCTAGAACACAATAACACCTATGTAAGGATGCTCTTCATTGACTACAGCTCTGCCTTCAACACCATTATTCCATCCAGGCTAGTGATGAAGCTGCAAGACCTTAACCTCAACCCTTCCCTCTGACGCTGGATTCTGAACTTCCACACTGACAGACCACAAGCTGTACGGCTGGGCCAGATCACTTCCTCCACCCTATGCCTCAGCACCGGCGCTCCGCAAGGATGTGTGTTCAGCCCTCTTCTCTACTCCCTTTTTACACATGACTGCATAGCCATCCACTGTTCTAATTCCATCATTAAATTTGCCGATGACACCACGGTCGTGGGCTGCATCACAAATGGAGATGAGTCTGCCTATAGAACTGAGGTAGCTGCATTGTCATCTTGGTGTGAGTGCAACAATTTGCTTCTCAACGTGACCAAAACGAAGGAGGTGATTGTTGACTTCAGGAGGACACAACAACAAGCACATCAGCCAATCTACATCAACAATACAGAGGTGGAGAGAGTTAGCAGTTTCAGGTTCCTTGGAGTTAACATCAGTGAGGATCTAAGCTGGTCTGAACACATCAAGAACATCACGAAGACTGCAAGACAGCCGCTCTTTTTTCTGAGGCGGCTGCATAAATATGGCATGGACAGTGGAATAACCACCAATTTCTACCGCTGTACCATTGAGAGTATTTTGACTGGTAACATCACAGCCTGGTATGGAAACAGCAACGCCCAGGACAGGAGAGCCCTCCAGCGTGTAGTCAGGTCTGCTCAACGAGTCATACAAACTGAATTACCCAGTATACACTGTCTCTACAATCAACGCTCTATAAGGAAGGCAAAACGCATTATTTCTGATCCCTATCACCCCAGTCATGCACTTTTCACCCTACTACTTTCTGGCAGAAGATACAGGAGTATACGGACCCATACCACAAGTCTAAGAGACAGTTTCTATCCACAAGCCATAAGGCTGCTTAATCTCCCTGAACTGCCCTCATAGAGCCTTTTTTACTCCTTTTTTCCCTCCCCTTCAACTACTAATTTTTCTTTTTTCTTTTTTTCTGAGCAAAACAATTTTTCATTGCTCATAAATGGAAATTTATGAAGCACATGACAATAAAGTCCTTGTATCCTTGTATCGAGCATTATATTCTGTCGTTATATAGGCTACAGCGCCGTTTTGCACCGTAAACGACGTGAAATAGACTACAAGCAAAGTCCCATCTCATTACAATTAAAATGTGTTATTTTCAGGAAATTGACATAAAAATATTTGCCATCTTATGCTTGCTTAACTCAGACTTCCAGCATAACCAAAACGTTTAACAGTATTTTTTTTTAATTTACTACTAACAATTACACAACTAACAAGACATGCAGCACTTTCAATCCATAAACTCGTGCATTAATACATCAGCACTTTGGACAGTGTAGACTGTATTTAACTGTGCTTTATAAAGACATTTATTTACTAACTTACTATAAATAACTACAGACAGGATGCTACTATGATTCAGAGACCAATGAGCTTAACCAATTACATAAAAGGATCACAGACGTAACAGCATTTTCAGGTGTCTTACTTTTTTCAATCCACTACTTTTAAACAAAAATATCTTCACTTTCTACTCCTTACTAAAGACTTTTTGTCTTAATGTTATCAATCACTACAGGCACATGGTAGGATCGGATTGGATTGGTATTGGATTGGGTTTTGCTACCCAACGGGTGGTCTGTCCCAAATCCCTGTGCACATGAGAGTTCGTGTAAGCGGATAATGGTCAGAGATCTGGCCGTTTCCGCTACGCTAGATGGCGCTGTATTTCTTTCGACAAATGATGTTAGAACTACTTCAGGTTGACGGCTGCATGCATGTTGTGCATTCTCCTTTGTTTGGAAGTCCGTATGAAAGAACAAAGAGCGTTTTTGGTTTCCTTGATACGACATGAACTGTGCCGTCGGCGTTTGATATTACAAGCAAATGAGACTTGTTGAGATCAGGCGCTAGAAAGCCTCGACGTTCAGTATGGATGAAAATCAGGGACAGAAGCTTCTGGGATCGAGTGGTCTTACATGCGCAGTACGCGAATCCAAACCAATACCGTGCACAAGGCGGCACCAAGCGGATTAACATCGGCTTAAGCCAGGGGTTGCAATCGGATTCGCGAAACCAATCCCTACACGATCTTTAGCCTGTGCACATGAATTCGATACGATCCCAAACCATTTCCAATCGGATTCAACTCATCCATGTGCACGCAGTGAGTGTTATTAATGGTCTTCTATTCATGCCAATATGGTGTGCCTTCCCAAATTATGAAAGATTCCAACATGGGTGAGACAATAATAAAATATTAAATGAAACACCATCAGTCGAGTGAAATAATTGTTTACCTAAAACAGCCAACAACAGTCCTTTAAATGGGCTAAAGTACTTTTTACTTCTATACTTTCAGAGCCTGTACTTTTTGCTTTTATTCGAGCAAGGAAGCAAAGTCAATTCAACCTTCACTTGTACAACAGTCCTATTTTACATAAATATCTATACTTGTACTTGAATATAGAAAGTGCATACTTTTGCCATTTCTGGACAGGATGCAAGATATAGTGCGCACATAATTCTCATACCAAGAGTCTGAGAACTGTGGGTTAATTTAGAGAATATAGCCCTGCTACACAAAGACGCACTGGATGCACCACAGTCAAACAGGTGGTGAAGACTCCATCAACCAGGCATCAGCCTGCCCAATGCCTCACAACTGGTCATTTTAAACATGTACCTCTATTGCTCAAGCTACCTGAGACTTTCCAGTGTCAAAGACGCAAGACGTTATCATCCGGTTTGTTTACAGTCCTGGCTTCCTGTTATTTTCAGCAACCACAATTAAAAACACAGGGTTCGCTGTTAGCTGCTAATATGGGCTACATAGCATATATGTATATGGGTCGAATGACAATTTTTTGCGTCTTCGGTACTGGAAAGCTCGGGTAGAGCAGTAGAGCTGCATGTTGAAAATGACTGATGTTGTCCTTTACTGGCTGATAGTCATTTCAAGGAACTATAGTAGTGATGCTATATCTAGAATGATTGGGGAGTTGCACAGTAGTAGAGTTACATTTTCTGTTTTTCTTTTTTTTTTTAGAAACAAATTGAACCAATTATGAAATATTGCAATAAACAAATGGGAAATATTGCAATAAGAACAACAACAAAATACACAGAGAGGATACAATAGGATGAATAAATAGGATACATGGAGATAACAGTTTAAATAAGAACATAAATAAATTAGTACATAAACAACAAAATGAAAAATATTTACAAGAACTTACTGAGCACTTACCATACCAAACAAGCAGCAACTGTAACACTCACAAAAAAACTTGAAAACTTAATAACAATATTAATTATATAATTATAACAACCAAATTACTGTACATGATTTACATATATACATCATGCCATCATGAGGAGCAATGCAGTCCTGATGGAAGACCTTACCACATCTTCCATAGGTAATGTAAGAGCCATTTTGTGTCAGTCCTTGTTGGTTTGTATTTGTCCACAGGGTGGCACTGTCATGTAATTGGGGGAGGGCATGGCAATAAATGGGGGAACGTCAACTCAGGTGGCAGGTGTTGCCTGACGGAGGGGAACACACAGTTTTTGACCGCTTCGTTTGATCTGCTTGCTGGGCTCATGGTTTTCTGTCTTTCTTTCTTATATGTGTACGAGTTCTTTGTTTTGCTGTAAGCTACGTTTGATGAATATGCACGTATGCACCTGGGACAACTGGAAGATGTGAGCAAAATAAATATACAAAAGGAAGAACGTAAAGTTTGTTTATTCCAGCACGTTAGACAGCAGCGGAGTAAGCGCGTCACATAGGTGTTCTGTCTAGCAACCCCTCAGGGGCTTCAAGTATTAGGCTTAGCCTCTACATCTAAAGTCAAAAACTGTTGCCTCACGCCATCGAGAAGGAACGAGTTTATCAACGTGGATGTAGCGTTTCAACGTGCGACTGGATGGGAGCTACAGAAATCGCTGACTTTATTAAAGGGCCGAGGACGACGGGCCTGCTTCAGGATTACAACACTGCTTATCGACACAGCAAAGGACGACGCTGATTTTCGCCGACAGTCACCATGCTCCGGAGTGATGGCGCCCAACGCTAGGTATGTGTAGCGCTACTAGTGAATGGCCATTCAGTTTGTGTGTGCACACATCGAAGGGTAAAAATCCAATGCATTGGTGACACTCGGGGCGGGTAATTAGCGCTGTTACTTTGTTGTGAACATTTTATTTGGTGCGAACTCTTACTTTGTTGCGGACTTTTTTCGAGATCGTCAACTGAACATTTGAACTGAATAATGGAGGCGTGCGACGCTGTGGACAGGCCCGCGGAGCCGTCTGACAAATTGAACAATGTTGAACACGTTGATGCACAAAATGATAAAGAAAAGCGTGTTGTTAAGTTGACTGTTAAAGCATTTGCTGCAAAACTTGAACACTTGCAAAATGAAAGACGAATTATGCTAAATAAGGCAGGTGATTTTAGAAATGCTTTGCAAGGTTTCATTGAGAAAAAAGACAAATCACAGGTTCAACGTGTTTTTAATGATTTGGTTAAAATGTGTGACGAGGCAAAAGGTGTTCATGCATCTGTAATGAGTATGTTGCCTGCTGATGAACAGGAAAAACATGATGTGTGGTTCAGAGCCAAAATGATTGTTAATAATGATTTTATTTCCAAAGTGCAATTGTGGGTATCAAAATGTGATGGTGCAATGTATGATGCTGCCACTGGTAATGATGATGGTATTAATCCAGAAGACAGCATTTCGAATGTAGCTAGCAAACGGTCTGGGAAGAGTGCTGGTAGTGGTAGGTCTAGCACCACTTCCTCTAGGATTAAGGCAGAGGCAGAGAAGGCAGCACTGCTTGCCCGTATGGCAGCTCTGAAGAATAAGCACGCCCTTGAGGAGCAAGAGCAGCAGATAAGGAGGAAAAGGGAGCAACAGGAGTTGGAAACCATGCTCGCTGAATCTGCTGCTAAGCTTGCAGTTCTCCAGGCCTCTGACAGCCAAAGCTGTGCCAAAGCATCAAATGCAATGAACTCCTATGTAGAGAAGAAAATGGAAAAAACAGCACACAGATTTAACCCAACGGCAGATGAATTTAATTACCCACCTCAAAGAAAGTGCCACCTGCAGGAGGACTTGGTGTCTGCAACCTACTCAAAGCCAACAAGAGTGCCACAGCAGACTATGGGAGCACAGCCTAGAGTTAGGCCAAAGGAGTGGACTGATCTCAATAGGCAGAGTCACCAGCATGCTCTACGTGCAGGTCAACAATTCTTACAAGCCGATGATTTACCAACACCTCACCTCCTCTCAGTAATGCAAAGACAGAATGAAATAACATCTGCACTTGTTGCACAACAACTGCTGTCATCACTGCCAGCGAGAGACATCCCTTTCTTTGACGGAGATCCTCTGCAGTACATCTCATTCGTGCGAGCGTTTGAGCAAGGAGTGGAGGAAAAGGCTAGTAAGAGTGACTGCTTGTATTACTTGGAACAGTTCACTAGGGGTCAGCCGAGGGAGCTTGTTCGAAGCTGTCTACACATGATGCCCGAGCTGGGCTATGTTAAAGCAAAGCAACTGCTGCAGGAGCACTTTGGCAGCAAGTATAAGGTTGCTGCAGCGTATATTGAGAGAGCTTTGTCCTGGGCTCCGATCAGGAGTGAAGACGTTGATGCCTTGAAAGCTTACTCCCTCTTCTTGAGAGCTTGCTGTAATGTCATGGAAGAACTTGAGTATATGCAAGAGCTGGACATGCCAAGTAACATCAGGGGAATTGTCTCCAAACTGCCATTTAAGCTCAGAGAGCGATGGAGAAATGTGGCACATGACATTCTGGAAGCAACAGACCGCAGAGCCCTGTTCAAAGACTTGGTTAAAGTAATTGAAAGACATGTTAGCATTTTGTCTGATCCCTTGTATGGCAACATTAATGACCCACCACCTGGACCAACTGGAGGAAGACTTGTCAGTAGGCCAAGGTTACATCCAGAGCAAAGAGCTAAAGGAAAGAGCTTTGCTACAACCATTGCACCTGTCGAGCCAGAACAGGCTAGAGGCGTGAAGTCTGTTTCATCCAGGCATGGTTATGCTGTGGTCTCAGCCTGTGCATGTTGTGCTCAGAGTCATTCACTAGACCTCTGTGAGCAGTTTAAGCGCAAGAAGCACAGGGATAAGATTAGCTTTCTAAAGGAGAAAGAGTTGTGCTTTGGCTGCCTGCGTGCTGGGCACAGGAGTCGACAATGTGAAAGGCGTTTAACCTGTGGAACATGCAGTCAAAAACATCCTACTGTTCTTCATGTTGACAGAAGTGACACAGCTAACACATGCACAGAGCATGTCAGTTCCTGCACAACACGTGATGGGTCATCGGCAGGGTCATCTCCATCGTCTGCTGAGACTTGTGGACATACAGGGGCCGGAAGGGATCGTTGTCTGTTGTCTATCCTGCCAGTACAAGTTAAGTCTGTTAAGGGTGACCAAGTAGTACAGACATATATGCATTCTTGGATCCCGGCAGTTCAGCCACCTTTTGCTCAGAGCGGCTTATGCAAAGGCTCCGTCTTAATGGGAACCGAACACAGTTCCTCCTACACACGATGGGACAAGAGAGAGTGGTTCCAGCATATTCACTCATTGGTTTGGAAGTGTCTGGTATTAGTGGTGATGTGTTTTATGAACTTCCAGAGACCCTTACACAGAAGAAAATGCCTGTAAGTGCTGACCACGTTGTGACTGCTGGAGACCTGGCAAGGTGGCCATACCTGGCAAGGGTAGATATTCCCAAAATAGAGGCTGATGTTGACCTATTGATTGGTAGCAATGTACCCAAGTTATTGGAACCTTGGGAGGTCATAAATAGCCGTGGGAATGGCCCTTACGCTATAAGAACAGCGCTGGGATGGGTCATTAATGGCCCTTTGCATGAAGAGGACTCCAGTCTTGGTGCTGACCGCACATCTGTATTGGTTAACAGGATTTCTGTGCGTAGGCTGGAGGAAATGCTGACTAACCAGTATAATCACGACTTCAACGAGAGGTCTACAGAGGAGAAGGGGTTGTCGAGGGAAGATAGGAAATTCTTGGAGATTGTGGAAAGGTCTGCGACTCTCCAACACAACCATTACCAACTCAAGTTTCCTTTTAAGAAAGATGTGTGTCTGCCCAATAACTTTTCTGTGGCGAAACAAAGAATAACAAGCCTGAAAAGGAAGTTCTTGAAAAACAATCAATTCTTGGAAGAGTATACTGCCAACATTAGTGAGATGGTGAGCAGAGGCTATGCAGAGGAGGTACCTACAAAGCAACTGAGTGGCAGCAGCGGCAAAGTCTATATTCCTCACCATGGCGTTCATCATCCCAGAAAGAAAACTCTGCGGGTTGTATTCGACTGTGCTGCAGCGTTCAAGGGCACCTCACTGAATCAGCAGCTGTTGCAAGGTCCCAATCCCAATAGCACATTGCACGTTCTTCTGAGGTTTAGGCAGCAGCCTGTAGCTGTCATGGAAGATGTGCTGCGCCATTTCATCTGCAGAAGAGGTCAAGTGGCTCATATCCAGTTTGAAAATGGCACCAACTTCATAGGAGCAGAGAGAGAGCTTGGAGAAGCACTTTCATCCCTGAATCAGACACAAATTCAAGGAATGTTGCGTCAAAGGGGAATTAAGTGGAGTTTCAATCCTCCAGCAGCGTCACATTACGGTGGTGTTTGGGAGCGTGTAATTCGCATGGTGAGGAGGATTCTTAATTCAGTTCTTCGGCAGCAACGATTGGATGATGATGGATTCCATACAATCATGTGTGAAGCTGAGGCCATCTTGAACGATCGGCCCATCACCAAACTGTCCGATGATCCGAACGACCTTGAACCCTTGACTCCTAATCATATCTTGTTAACGAGAGGAAGGCCATCGTTACCACCAGGGCTGTTTGATCAACATGACTTGTACATCAGAAGGCCTTCAAGTATTAGGCTTAGCCTCTACAGGTAACGACATCCTCCTTACCTGCACGAACTGTCCGCCTGCAGTAGCAGTGCACCTGCACCTCTCTGACCTGCACAGGAGCAGCAGGGGCACTCCTCACCGTGCTGGGGAAGGGTGTCAAAACACCAGCCTGCAAAGAAGAGCAAAGGTGAGCTCGCATGTATCCCTGATGATACTGTACATTGCGGGGATCCTCACCTCTGCAGAGAGTGAGACTGTTTGCAATGGCAAACAGCCCACAGTCTGAGGCTCCCTCTTGCTGCTGCACGTCTGGCCACTGCAGACGTACAGTATTCCCTGTAAAAGGAAGAAGACTGGTCACCTGGGCAGCAAAGTCCTTTGTGTATGTCTGGTGCAGGGAATCATACACATTGACATAACCTACCTGGCATCCAAGGGTACTTACTGCAACCCAGTGGTCACCACAGATATTAATAATTTGGACAAACCACTGGGTTGATGTTGGAGGGACACGAGTCAGAAGGCCCAGGGAGGTGGTGGAGAGGAGGGCTCCGACATGAGGGTACTGAGCCTTCATGAGTGCCATGGCATGATCAATGGCTCTGTCATCCAACCAGGTGTCTGGAGCACAATGGCCCTGATGTCCTCCACCCTGTGACTCAGTGACGCCAGAACAGGTTGGCCCAGGTGGACACCCGAGATGACAACATCACCATCCTGAAATACAAACATTTTCAAAATGAATAACAAAATAGCCCAATTCAACCAAACAAAACCTGTATAAGCTTGTATGTTGTATGCATGACGCACTGGTTTGTGTCTAATCAGGATATTACCTCTAGTGTCTCTTCCTCTGTCATAGAGAGAGATCATTTGACTGCCCAGTGTCTTTCTGTGAGGAGAAACTAAGTACACAAATTAGCAGATAACACACATAAAAGGTGTAGAAGACCGTGTAAAATGTCAACTCACCTCAAGGGTGTCGCTCCCCAGCCTAGGGCTGTCGGAGGATGCAATCTCCACAGTCTCCTTATTGGGGTAGCCAGTCTGAGACCCTGGATGACATATTTAAGTATCTTAATTTATATTTACATATAATAAGGCTGTGCTCCATTGTATAGTTTTCTTAGTCACTCAGCTATATTTTTTCAGATCAGCATCAAAATTCTTAACACTGATAAATTTACTAACTGCTATGCGTATGTCAATGCAATGCACCAAAGTAACTGTACTATACTACAAGAACCACATACTCATCCGTAATGGCTTCACTGAAGCGTAGGGTGTTCTGGTTTTCAGGGGGACCCCATCCATGGTTGCCAGTTGGACGAAGTTGCCCTCCACCCCAATGACCCTTGCAATTATAAACAAATGAAATGAATACCAACGTAGACCAGAGAGGATGTAAGAGAAGTCAAATACAAGACTACACAGACATAACCAGATAATAAAGATAGTAAAGATATTTTCTGTTATCCTATATGTCTTTGACATCAATTCAAAAGCAAATGAGATTTTTGTCTCATTCATGTTGGACTCTGTATTGCTGTGGGTACCATTGCTTTGGTGTAAATATAAATATTGATAACTTTCTATAAATGCCTTACAATAAAAATAACTAGCCTGTTTTAACTAAACATCAACACAACTGTGGTTCTAACAGGAGGACATTTCCATTCACCTGTACTTGGTAGGCCAATCAGGCTTCATTGTCATGCCTGGCCTCCCTCGTTTCCACTCATCTCTCCTTAGCACCGCCATCCCTGGCTTGACCAGGAACCTCTTGGTCCTCTTCTTCCTCCTAGAGAGATAGGCTTCCTTCTGAAGCTGCCTGGCCTTCTCCAAGTTGGCAAGAAGCTGGTACATTTGCACCTTATTACATCACATAATTAGAGCTTTACCCTGCCTTTAAGCACTATTAGCAGTGCTTAAAAAGGTGCAATTCAACTGGGATAATGTTGATGCCTGAATGTAAGAACAACCATCAAAATATGTAGTGAGAAAAGTAAGTATAAAGTATGCCATTTTAAAACTGAACATGTAAACAGATCTGTTGCATATGTTGTTGGGGGTGTATTTCTGTAACCGTGTGTGTGGAAGCTGGCCAATTTTGCCTTCATTTACATTCAGCTTTTTCTTGTTTGTTTTTAAAGTACATTGTCAGATTTGGGCCCATATTATTTGGCACTTATTGCTGTGATGTGCAAGGCAACACCAACAGAATTGTCTCAGCTCAATGGATCATTTTAGCCGCCAGTATCTTAATGGTCGGCCTGTATCGAGGTGTTGTTGGCAAAAACAACCTGCTTTAGATTGTCCTCCCACCGCTCCTGGTGGCCATCAAGCATCTTCCCGATGGACACCTTCAATGTTTGGTTGGTCCTCTCATCCAAACCTGTCATGTCGAAAGAAAAAAATTGTGTGTCACAATATAGAACAGACCCAAGGGACTTGGTCCAGAGCACCCGTAGAGCTCTAAGATTGATCTTAACTGGCGTGGCAGAGTGGAGACACCCAGAGGATGTGAAGTGAAAATAGGCTACGCGTGCCTGAAGATGTTGTCATAAGACATTGTTCTTGTAACTGTCATGCAACTACCATATAACTACCATGACATCATGTAGCTGAAGCTGAAGAAGTAGCCTAAATTGCACAAGGGCCTGGAATCAAATCAATATGATTGCAGCCACATACGTCAACTATATTTGATAGTAAGATTGGGCATAATGAAACGGCGATCCTACATGTGATTTGTATGTGCATTATATGAACGGGAGCGTTTCGAGGCAACTAAGAGAAATATAGCCCAGAAGCGATATAAAGTCCGTCAAAACAAAAAGCTTGGAACATGACAGTTCCATGGGCATAACAAAAAGGGAGTGGCGAAGACATTGTTGACGGGCAGTATTTCACAACAGCAGGGATAGTGTGGCCTTGAACCTGATGAAAATCAAAACGACAGTAGGCCTATACTGTACGGCTTAATTCGCCTTATCACACTGCTGCAATCTTAAACTATATCAAAGACAGTCCTCATTTTCTGTAGGCATACTGTTTTTACGTCTCCCGTCTTGTCCCCCGATGCCTTCAAATAGCCTATATCCAGCGCCTTTAGCACAGCCGCACAAGGACAGTCACAGTAAGTGGGCTTATTTTGGACGTGTGCAGAAAACATGTAACAAAACATCTGAATACAGTGTCCTACATAGACTGTTTAAATCAAATATAGTTTTGTTTGTGTACTCAGACTGGTCAGAGATCTTTTTTGCTTACACTTGAATGAGATAAATTATAGATGAGAGATAAGCAACCGTTACAAGTTTTGTTTATCTTTTAAAAATGTATTTTCTTGCATTGAAGCCAACTTTACCGTATGCCCAATGAAGTTCAAAAGAAAGCTCCAACGTCACTTAATAGCGCCAACTTTCAGCTCTAAGAACCATCTTAAGAGCAGGGCACGCGCATTCACGTACGATCATGTTCGAGAAACGGTCCGTAAGGACTGTAAGAACGTTCGTGGGATCAATCGTTTACGTTGCTCTTAAGGCTAAGATCCATCGTTATCGGGAAACGCAGCCCAGGTTGGCGATGAACCTGGGACATGAACACAGGAGCTATCAGAATTTTCACAGCAAAGTAGGCCATTGACAACCCAGCCAAGTAATGTTTTCACGGCATAATGTCCGGCAACAAGAACAGTTTGATGCAGCCACTTCCAAACCAGACACTTGATGGCTTGTGACAGGCGTTTCTTCACAGATCGTTTTTAAAAGTATCTCCATTTGTCTTCCACAGGCATGAAGCTGCTTGGCCAGCTCCTCTGTGCAGAAGGTGGCGAGCTTCCTGAATCCAAAAAAGCATATGTTTGAGTGATTTTTGTTCCGTTTGACTGATTTGAGGCTGGTTTGTTTGTTTGCAAGTTTGTATTGTTCTTTTGTGTTGTTTCGTAGGTAGCAATAATGTTGAAAAGTGCTTTAGTTAAAGTTTTGTGTACAGTAGTCCCTCGTTAATCACGGGAGTTAAGTTCTAAAAATAACCTGCAATAGGTGAAATCCGCAAAGTAGTCAGTTTTATTTTTTACAATTGTTATAGATGTTTTAAGGCCCTCACTACACACTTTATACACATTTCTCAGACAGGCATTGACATTTTCTCACATTTCTCTCTTCTACTCTCAAAGTTCAAACTTGCAAACATACAGCACTTCAACGCATTCTGTACTGTACAGGAGACACGGCACGGAGGAGACTGATTGACAATGTTCTACAGTCCCTTAGCCAATCAGGGCGCAGAACGCAGAACACAATGCTCTGTAAAAAAAAGAAAAAGCATGAACTAAAAAAAATCTGCGAAACAGCAAGGCTGCAAAAGGTGAACCGGGTTTATAATGAGGGACCACTGTACATACGTTTTATAATAAAACTAACATCAACCGTGAATGAAGTGTGTTAATTTCTGCCAAGCATTACACCTGGATTACTTGTAAATACTTGGAAAAATCCGGACACTACAAAGTCAAAACAGTATTGAATTAACTCTTTTGTTTATTGGTGTACTGGACAAGATCTACAAAACTCTGAAAAGCCGAATCAAGGAAAACGGTGAGTTAAAAACAAGAAATTGTTTATATTTATTGGGAACGCGAAGAGAGAAGTTAAGTGCTTTAACGAGGAAGCACAACGAGATTAACGCTTTGCTGGAAGTTGACGAAACAAAAAATGAGGTAGAGCAAGCTACTTTTTAGTTTTCTTAGTTATCTGGAAGACTTTGGACATATACATGAGAACATTCAAGCTTTATTGCCATTGGGCCTAGACAGAGCCAAAGATTGTCAAGATTGGAGTTTGTCAAAGGCATCGAGGTCTGGTTAAAGGCTGACGAGGTGGAACCCGATGAATTTGAGGCAACTGCTTGTGCCGAATCTGTGTCGCCCCATGACATTGTGTCACAAGCTGCAACAAAGCCTCCAAGTAGAACATCAAGCAAGGGCAGCAGGGCATCTGATACACTCTCCAAAGCGTGTGTGCAGCGCGCTGTGCTTGCGGTGCAGTCAGAAAATACTAAAGGAAAACCTACCCAACCCCAGCCTAAACTGGAAATACCAAGTCCATTGTCTATAGTCAATGCCCCAACCCCAAATAATAGACAGTTAAATGGCTATCACACACTTTTTGTCTGCTATATGTTGCCTCTTTTCTCTGTTTCTAAAACACACACACTCACACTGTACATATAAAACATGTGATATAGTACATCATCAAGGCTCTGGTTCCTTCTCATGTCAGATTTGTTTTCTTTCTGATCCACCAAAGAGAGTGCCAGCAAGAAGTATCTCCATGCATCTCCAATGTACTTTGTGTCTGAACTTAACTTGTACACTTTTGAAAAGTACAACATCTTTTAGCCCCAAGAAAGAGAGAGAGATCTTGTGGAGATTTAGAACCTATATTCTATTTAACTGCTCTTATGTACTGCTTCTTACTCTGTGCATCTGTTGGCCTGCTTTGAACACCATCCCACTGTACTTGTATAATGACAATAAACACCTCTACTACTACTTCTACTTGTATCCTAAGCCTTTCCAACAGTGAGCATTCAGTAAGAAAACAAAGTAAAATTTTATCATTTGTCATTGATTTGTGTGAGATTGTTTTTCTTGAAATGGCTGAAAGAAACTAAACAAAAATAAAAACAGAAGTCTTTAAATCATGTAAAAACCTGAATTATTTATAGCATATTAGGTCTAGTCTTCATCTATCTTCCAGAATGCAGACACACGTGCCTGCCTAAGAGACTGTGTTTGTGTGTATGTGTGTGTTGGTCTCGCTTATGCACTTGTTTCTCTTGCACTTGCAGCAGAAAGCTGCTCTCTTTCAGGGAGAGGCCTGCAGTAATGGATGGCAACGAAGCGAAAAGCACATGAGGTCAAAGAGGTCAGGCAGCAGTGGAGTTTCTGTGTCTTAGCATCAACAGGGCAAATACATACACATGAGACGGCAGAGTCTAACATTCACAGTTGCATGTGTTTGCCATGAACGCTCCTGAGTGGGTGAGAGAGTGATGCAAAGACAATGGGATTGAGTGCACACAAACACTCACAAACATAAGCGCATGTACACACACAAACACAAACACACACGCACACAAACACTCACAAATATAAGTGCATGTACACACACAAACATACACACACATGCACATGTCCAGACACACACACATACCCACATGTACATGTACACACATACTCAAACACACACACATACACAACTGAACATAGACCGACACACACACAGACACCTAGTACATCCTACACAAGTGAACACATAGATAGTGCCACCATACACAAACACACACACACTGACATTGCTCTGTATGACAAATCAATTGACTGCGCCTGAAATCATAGTGCAATTTCACTACAGCTTTGATTAAAGATATCCCTGCAGCTAATGTGCAATCTTTCAAACGACTCATAACACACGTTTGAGTTTGACATGTGCGGGGCCATATTTATTTATTACAAGGCCATATTTATGCCTCCCACCCTTCAAGCAGGCACTCTGAATCTGAATGCTGAGATCACACTGCCCCTCAACACGCTCCCACTTATACGGCTTCTTACACTCACACTGTTCTGTGCGGTCGAATCCGCTTGATTCAGTTGGCTATAAGAGGCAACACTCCAGGCAAGAGCTGTTCCAGACACACAAACACACACACACACAGCTCCACAGGGTGGCCGCCTTGCTGTGCGGTAGGTGAGGATAAGCTAAACATCTTAATCCTCCGCACCAATTAAGTAATTTGTTGAAAGATGTTAGAAGCTACACAGAGTCATGCACTGAGTATTTCGCAGCCACCTCCCACACTGTGTTTTAAGCGGAGCACAAGAGAGGGGGACACTTGGCCTGGGTTTGTTGTAGGTAATTTTATAGGTGCCATTGCAACACTTTGTCATTAATTTTGTGGTGGTATCTAATATTAATGAATGCCCTGTGAGCCGGTTTTGGTGAAAAAATGCTTTAGTGCTCCTGTTACAGGCTGTTTTAATTTGGTGGAAGAAATGGAGTGGGAAGAACGACAGTTTCCTGGCTATGCTAGTCACAGGCTACAATCATTCAAAGCCCGTTCAGTCATACCACACCAAATAGAGTATTTAAACATTCTAAACAAACACAACTACTTAACTATAATTTGCTCGGTGAATGTTTGCTGCAACGAGACTCCTAATAATCACAACTATGGCATGGCTTTTTTCTAATTAACAAACTTATGTCACTTCGTTTGCCTTTTTCTTATTCACTCATTTTTGCCCCTATTTTTTGTCATTGACTAATGGAGGCAATCAGGGTAGAGCAACATTTTCATGTGCAGCCTGCATATGCAACTCAGAGTGACCTATAGTATTTCAAAAAGAGCAAGTACTAAACAGTTCGGAACTCACTGAAGGATACCTTTAAGGGTGTGTGCATGTGTAATTTGGGGCAGCTTCACAATTATCAGTCTGTGTGTTTGTGTGTGTGTGTTAGTCAGTGGGCCCTATCATGCTGCGGCGCACCGTGCATTGGCATTGTCATTACTATTCAGTGTGAGCGCATCATTCTTTTTTTCCGGCAGAAATTCACATTGCCTAGATAGGAGATGACACTGCACCCTCACGGGCGTGTCAGCAAAAACAAGAGGTGTGGTCTGGCACATAGCTCACCAGATGCTAAAATAAGGACGCAAAAAAACAAGTCCACCATTGACCTAGAAAAACCTGGTCTGCAGTCAGTTGCGCATTGCTGAAAAGCTATTTTATGGGAGCATAACACTTTGGGATTCCCTTCTTAATGAGTGGCTGTTAGGGGACGATGGCTATCCACTAAAAGCATGGTGGTTAATGACACATACATCAAGCCAACTACTGAACTGCCGTTGTAAGCTATACACTACGTGAAACATCTTCAAGTTCCAAAAAGATGTCTAGCTGCATATGACTTAGCTCTTTTGAGCAGCCTAATCTAATGATTTACTAAGATATAAACACTGGAAAATATTTCCCAATAATGCACATTTATTGAGCACATTTATTGTCTGTTTCTTGTTTTAATGAACATATGCACATTGTTCATAACCAAAGGGAAATTACATGTTTCAGACAAGTGAAAAAAACAGACCTAAAGAAAAAGTAAAAATAATGAATGCATGAGGGTTTTGGTGGGTTTCTTCCATCCCTGAAGATTAATTGCTCACACACGAGCAGATCAGTTTCCAAAAAACGCTCTTGATGTCCAGGCTTGTCATCAAAATACCAACATAATAACAACTCCTATCATTGCAGTGGTGCAGCAGTAGCCTAGTGGTTAAGGTGTCGGATCTGTGACTGCAGGATTGCAGGTTTGAATCCCGCGTTGCCAGTACTGCCTTTGAGGTACTGGGTTAAATGCAGAGGTGAGTTTCGTTGTGTGTGCTGTGCTGTATCACAATGACAAAAAAATGGGAGTCTATGGAAAAAGCATGGCTGGCTTTTAAAGGGAATAACAGTATAAACTCTGATTGGTTTATTCCATGTTACGCCCCAAACACATAAGATTAATTAAGTAACTTAAGACCAACCCCTTTTAACCAGGCGCAATATTGACTTTTCCTGTCGTCAAAATAGCATATTGTCTGGGGAATGCCCTCAGAGCAACTTGCACAACAGACATCCCCAGGCCATGGGATACGACAGCACTCGTATAAATACCCAGGGAAGTAATCTTCTTGTTGTCTGTCTGTCAGCAATCCACTAAGCCTGTGTTCCATGTATGTTCACAATCCTGGCTGTATGAGAGCAGAGAAAGACTGATGAACACAACAACAGACAGGAAGAGCGAAGGAGGGAGAGAGAATGAGAGAAAGTGGGGGAGACAGGAGAAAATGGTAAAAGACAGAAGAGGAGGGGGTGAAAGGTGATAGAGAGATTTAGAAGGAAGAAAAACAACCGGAAGTCAGAGGCAGAGAGAGTTGATGAGAGAGAGACAGAGGAAAGACAGAAAAAGGGAGAGACAGAGTGAGGAGGGTGGGAAGAAACAATAATGAGAGCAGAGAATTTTAGAGTGTTTGGCTTGTGGGAGCTTATAGGCTGTTAGGCTGTTATGCCCATGTGAGCTGTGTGAGCCGAGAAGCACACACACACACGCACACACACATATACACATGCGCGCACACACACACACAAACGCACGCATGCTAATACATAACCACACACACACACACACATACATGTGCGCAAATACACAGCCACACACACACACCGACACAAAACCAAGCCCAACCCTGCCTGACCCCCATCTCTCAATCCGACTCCACATGCTTCTAGCAATGGAAGGACTCCAGTACATTAGGAGGCAAATGGTTTTGCATAATTCCAATAAAAAGCTGAATTTATTCCAGTTCAGAAAAAATGATGATTCAATCTGTTCTAAGGAGTTTACAACAAATGGGCAATCATCTTTTTTTGAAGATTGTTGAAGTTCTAGAGTGACAAAATAGCACTCATAGTCATCGGAAGACAGTTTTTCGTCAACACCTGTTTTATTTTATTTCCCTAAAGACTGTTTAAAAAATGATGCTGTGATGATCTTGCAAACCAGGGGTGAAGTTCTGTCGTGCTCAGCAGATTCTACCGTCAGCATTTTTTTCCACCAAATCCCATTGACTCCTGTGGACATCTGACATTCCCAGGGGTGACCCCACCCCACCGTATCTTCCTATGCACCCCACCCCACCGCAACACACCCCACAACACCCTCCTATGTACCCCATCCCACCATCTTATGAACTGCACCGCACCATACTGCACCCCGCCCGATTTCTGTCCCACGTCACGTCCGACCTTACACCCTCCTATCCATGACACTGCACCCCACCCCACCACACCACGCCCCACACCGTCCTATGCACCACATCACATCCTATCCCACACGCTCCTATGCACCCCACCACACCAACCCAACTCACCGCATCCCACCCCACACCCTCCTACGTACTGCACCCCAGCCCACAGCCTCCTATCCCCCATAGTGCACCACCCCTGCACAGCCTCCTATCCCCCATAATGCACCATGCCCCAACACACCCGATGCCCTGCCCTGCCTACCAGTCTCTGGTGCCGTGCGCACACATCGCAGGCTGCTGTGTCTGAGTCGCTGAATCATCCCTTAGGCAGCCACGGGGCAGCAAGGTGGGCACCCTGTTGATCCCCGCATTTGCATTTGCAGGCGGCCAGGACCTTAACAGATTCTCCTTCGAGTGGTGCTGTCATGGTCAGAAAGTTCCGGCTTGCCAAAAGTTCCGGATGACGTAATAATACTTTCCTGACCAGCTGTAGAATCGTTAGCTCCGTGTCGTTGTCAAGGTAGGCTCGCAGCTTTTTAAATGAGGAACTTCGGAGAGCGAGCGCCAAGACAGCAAGCGTGACCAGCAGACTTATAATGTAATTTCTAATAATACGAAACGACGTCCATATCAGCTGTATCACGCGAATAAGTTCATATTATAACATGCAGCTAGTGAGATAGTAGGCCTACTTAGCAGACGATTTCCTTCATAGCGACGAACACTAAGATAATGTCTTATCTTCTTGATAACACACCGCCAACCTACCTTTTCCCATTTGGGTACATTTTGTGGTGGTCTTGTCATCTTGAACAGCTGGAAAACATTTCAGTTTGCATTGAGTGTGGCCAGAACAATCTAAAGATGGTTCAATTCAGTTGCAGTTGAGTTTTTTTAAGGCACGAACATTATTTAGTATCGTTGACAACAATGTACAGCGCCGTTTTGTACAATAAAATGAAATCGAATAGAATACAAGCAAAATCTCATCTCATCACAATGTGTGTAATTTTCACAGAATCGTTAGGAAAATCTTTGTCAACGTAAGACCGTTTAACTCATGCAGATTTGCAACATAACCAGTAAACAAAGACAGATACAGCACAGAGCTGCACAGAGTAATACAGTACAATTAAACACTTACTTACACAGAGTTTGCCAAAAATACTGGACACATCTTGCATTAAAAAAAGATTGCTACATAGAGTTGTTGTGAAGCTGACATTTATGAGTTCTTGATACATAGGCTAATTTGGATTTTTATTTTATTTTATTTTTTTGTTACTGTTACAACCACCTGCCTCAAACATAAATTGTCCCTGTAGTATTACACAAAAGTTTATTTAACGTATAGAAAAACGTCGGTCAAAATTGTGGTTTAAAGCGTGTTTAAGGGTATTAACAAAAGGCAAAACGTCCAGCAGGGGAGTTCAGGTGGTAGGAAAGTCTTTCTGCAGCAGACCCATTCCAGGAGCCCTTTCCACATCTTGCAAGCGGTAAACCCAAGAGCAAAGAGAGCAGCCAGCCTTCTTATGCAGATGCCAATTAGGAGCCACACCTGTACTCAAGAAGCAACACCGGCACACTGCACACTGCTGGACAAACACAGGAGCACACAAATGGGCAGACTAACAACCCCAGTGGGGTCATAACATCCTAAAAATACACCCAAGAACGTTCAAACATAATGAAAAGAAACATTTTAAAGTCAAAATTTGTGAACCAGCTGGACTGAAAGGATACAACCACCTGGTCGCCTGAAACCCAGAAAATATTTACATTTGCACTTATATGTACACAGAGAGAATGTGAAAAATAACGTAGGGAGATGCCACATCATGATTAATTAGATGGCCAACAGAGGTAAAAGGGGGTAAAGAAGCCAATGTCCCACACACTATGTCGGTTAAAAAGGCCTGTTTTAGTGGAAAGCCCTCTCACCAACGTCAAGGTACAGGCCATAGAGAGGGTTTTTTTTTTTTTTTTTGAAAAACAGAAAATTAAATATTCAGTTATTCAACATTTCTGCAGTGATATCCGTGTTCACGGTTGGTGCTGGCTAACAGTATGTCTGAAACCTGCTACCCTTACACAGGACAACTTACCTGGAGGCTAAGAGTAAAGTGTGTTCCCTAAATGTAAGGGTACATACAACTAGCCTATTAGTCAGCATTTCCTCGTTAAACATGGAGAACATGGACAGCACCACTACAATGTTGGATAACTGACTCCTATCTTACAATGAATTAAAATACATTGAAACTGTTTTAGTGAATATTGATTGAAATTAAGCTATTTTAGAGGGCTACAGAAAAAATGTTATGCATGTTAGAGATTAATCTTCTGTTTTTCTTATTTACAAAAGAGTAACAAATTGAACCAATTTGCTTTGCCTGTGTGGATGTGAAACATCTTAATTTTTGCATTTAAAACCAAGATGTTATCCTTCCATCACAAAGTATAAGCTTAAACAAGAACTTACCAGCAACAAGCATCACCTGTAACAATCACTTAGAAAACTTTAAAACATGTGATTATATTAAATTACAACAATTTGATGACAGTACATGAACTACATAAAAACTATTTAGACAGTTTAAATAACATAAATAGCAGAACACAAAAGGAGAAATATTTACAAGAACTTATCGAGAACTTAACATATGCACAAGCAGCTATTAATTAATTATGCAGTTATAATGACCTGATTACTGTGCACGAATAACATATATACACTGGGCCATCATGAGGAGCGATGCAGTCCTGATGGAAGACCTTACCACATCTTCCACAGGTAACTACATCTTCCTTACCTGCCCGCATACTCCGCCTGCAGTAGCAGTGCACTTCCACCTCTCTGATATGCAAAGGAACAGCAGAGGCACTCCTCACCATGCTGGGGAAGGGTGTTAAAACACCAGCCTGCAAAGAGGAGCAAAGGTGAGCTCGCATGTACCCCTGATGGTACTGTACATTGCGGGGATCCTCACCTCTGCAGAGTGTGAGACTGTTTGCAATGGCAAACAGCCCACAGTCTGATGCTCCCTTCTGCTGCTGCACATCTGGCCACTGCAGACG
Source organism: Coilia nasus (assembly GCA_027475355.1). NCBI lineage: Eukaryota > Metazoa > Chordata > Actinopteri > Clupeiformes > Engraulidae > Coilia > Coilia nasus. The sequence goes on along the minus strand of CM050215.1, from coordinate 1,156,603 downwards.
AACAGTTTTCCCTGCAAAACAAAGGAGACTGGTCACCTGGGCAGCAAAGTCCTCGGTATATGTCTGGTGCAGGGAATCATACACGTTGACATAACCTACCTGACATCCAAGCGTACTTACCGCAACCCAGTGGTTACCAGAAATATTAATTATTTGAACAAACCACTGGGTTGATGGCGGAGGGACATGAGTGAGAAGGCCCAGGGAGGTGGTGGAGAGGAGGCCTCCGATGTGAGGGTATTGAGCCCTCAGGAGTGCCATGGCATGGTCAATGGCATGGTCGTCCAACCACGTGTAGGGCTGGAGCACCATGGCCCTGATCTCCTCCACCCTGTCACTCAGTGATGCCACAACTGGTTGGCCCAGCTGGACACCCGAGACAACAATGTCACTGTTCTGAAACACAGACAACAGTAGTTCATAAATATGATAAAGTAACTTAATTCAACTAAACCTACCTGTGTATATGCATAAACATTAGTGTGTGTCTACTCTAACTATTACCTCTAGTGTCTCTTCCTCTGTCATAGAGCCGGGCATCTGTCCGGTCTCTCTCTGTGAGGAGAGGGCACTAGGAGGAACAGTGCATGTCACCTGAGACAGATAAAAATATGTTAAACAACACATAGCAATTAGCAGGTGAGATAATTGTAAAGGACCAGATAACTGTACACGAATCAACTTACCTCAAGGGCGTCGCTCCCCATCATAGGGCTGTCACAGGTCGCAACCTTGACAGTCTCCTTATTGGGGTAGCCAGTCTGAGACCCTGTATGCCAAATAAAGAAGCGGCTTAAATTACATTTACCATATAACATGACATGCACTAAAGTAATTGTATATTGCAGTAGTCACACACTAGTCCGTAATGGCTTTACTGAAGCGTAGGGTGTTCTGGATTTCAGGGGGACGCCATCCATGGTCTCCAACTGGACAAGGTTGCCCTCCACCCCGATGACCCTTGAAATTATTAAGAGAAATGAATGACAACTTCGATCACAGAGGATGCAAAAGCATTAAATTTCAAACGTTTACAAGCATTAAACATTTAATTTCAAATGTTTTTGAAACCGAGGTTCAAACAGCACAACATGTTCATTTACCTGTATGTGGTTGGCCAATCAGGCTTCATTGCCATGCCTGGCCTCCCTCGCTTCCGCTCGTCCTTCTTGAGCACCACCATTCCTGGCTTGATTAAAAACCTCTTGGTCCTCTTCTTGGTCCTGTGCTGGTAGGCGTCCTTCTGTCGCTTCTGGGCCTTCTCCAAGTTGACAAGCACCTGGGTAAAAAACAATTTTATTTCCAACTATGCTTTGAGCTAGGTTGCACTCACTCACCTTGTGGTCCAGAGTTTGGTCATGTTCACTCTTCAATGCAACCTCTTAATGAATGTGGACTTTATGTTCACAGTCCTGTTGGCTGAGTGACATGGTGTTAGCATAATCAGTTTCATAGTGTTTCAGTAAAATTGAAATAAGGCTAGTGCATGTTTGTAATACATGTGTGCACTGTGTCTACTTGCTTTGTTAAAGACCTCCTTGTCCCTCTTCTCTCGGTCTTCAACATAGGCCTCGATATCCTGCTCAACTGGCTGAGCATCATGATGCACTCCATGCCCTGAGTCTCCATGGATCTTAATATAACAATGTGATGTCACATAACATGAAGGATTATCACAACATATCCAATGTCCTTCAATGTTGCATGGAAACTAATGGTATTTGGTAATACCTCTGTAAACAGTCTTGGCTCTCGCCCATACATGAGCCTGAAAGGGGTGAACCTGGAAGAGCACTGAATGGATGTGTTATTGGCAAAAACAATTGCCTTTAAGTGCTCTTCCCACCTTTCCTGGTGCCCATGAAGGCTCTTGCCAATTGCCACCTTCAGGGTCTGGTTTGTCCTCTCATCTAAACCTGTGTTGTGACATGAAATTGGGGAAAGAAAAAAAAGTCTTTGCTTGACAGGTTGTATATGAGCAAAATTTAACCACACTATTGAAATTATGTTTTACAAACCATTAGTCTGTGGGTGGTAGGCAGAGGACATGCGGTGCTTAATCCCGCACATCCTGAACATCTCCTCGTTGACCTTAATTAGATAAAGAGTTATTACCAAAAGGAAATTGTGATGGACTGTGTTAAAAGCACATAATTAAAGACATCTTTGAATAAAAAGACCAACATTGTTCCAGAATTCCCGTCCTCTGTCTGTCAGGATGACCTCTGGGGCACCATGGGTTAAAAAGATGTCCATCATAGCCTTAACAATTAGTAACAAAACATATTTTTTTGTCAATATACAAAGGCATTACTGAAGACATACTAAAAAAGTCAGTACATAGGTGTCCATTTTAATCTTACCGCTGCAGTCTCCTCAGCTGCTTTGCAAACTATGGGCCTGGCCTCCACCCACTTAGTAAAAAAGTCTGTTGCTGTCAGACAGTAGGTGTTGCCATTGCTGGACCTCCTCAAAGGTCCAATGAGGTCAACACCTTTCAGTAGTTTGTTAAAGGAAAGGCAAAAACAAAACAGTTATGGCTTTATGTGTGTACTACCTAGGCTCAAAAGGGTACCTTCATATTACAAAGAAGATTAATTTTTACCAATCATGTGCCAGGGGGCCACAGGTTTGATAGGCTTCAGCTCAGGAGCCTCTGTCTTCACCTTCGCAAACTGCTGGCATTCTAGGCAAGTGCTTATCTGTAAAGAGCACAATTATCCAAATTTTACGAATCCTGTCTATGGGCATATTTTGGGTTGCTGTACTGTAATAAGCATAGTATATTTTTTAAACTTAATTCATGTATTTATTTGTTTGTTAATTGTTACCCAATTGTCCACATCCTCCCTGATGTTATGCCAGTGGAAGCGCTGGCGGATCTTGCCCTCAGTTCGCGCTCTTCCAAAGTGCCCAGCATGAGCCTAATGTGTAAGATTCAAGATAGAAAAATAAAATAGAAAAAGAAAGTGTTATAGTGCTGACAGAGAGGCTTTGTGTCCATGTTAAGTTTGACGACTTGTAAAAGAGTTCAGATCTACTACAACATCAATAAAATGTACCTCTTTAAGGATGGCAGCCTTTTCCTCTGGGGATGAAATGACCCTCCTCGTCAACCCATCGGCAATGTAGTACAGAATGCCTCCTATAAAAGACATTTACTTGACATGTCCTTTTGTCACGTAGGTAGGCTATATCATAAACAAGCTAGTTGTGCAGTTAGTATTCTATCAGAAAATCTATGTATGTAACTGAAGGAAACTTGCCAACGAATAGTGGTTCAATATCGTCAGTTTTAATGAAGAAAAAACAACATCAATCATTGTTATTTAAATTATATGGGTACATGGCCTTTAATCCACGATAAATACGAAAGAATGACAGCTAGCCAACTATAAAACAATCATTTCGAGAGCTTTAGCCTCTTAGCCTGCACTGATTCCCCTCAGTCCTGAGGTAACAGAACGCTGGGGAAGGTATGAAGTGCGAGGGAGATTGAAAAGTTCGCTATAGCTCAATACAACCCTAAAAAGCCACATATTGCGGTCATTTAAGAACTATAACATAAGAAGGTAACTGCGAATAAAAAAGTGTGAAATTACATCTTGTGCTAGGTATCCTATATATAGGATGTAGTACTGTCATATATAAATTCTGACTTACCTTGAATACGATAATTTTTGGCAGCTTTTCTTATGGCCCTTTTGGAAGATTCGGCCGTCCCCTGACGGTATTTTGCGGTTTCTGAAAGATAAAAAACAATGTCGTTGAAAGAAACCATGTTGTTAAACGAATTTAAGTAATTTAAATAATGTAAATAAGGAAATGTTTAATGAAAACTGTTGGTTTTGTCTCTTGTTGAGTTGCTGGCCGCTCGCTCTCCGCAGTTCCTGAGGCGAATGATGACACTTGTCATTAAACAACCGCGAGCTACAGTAATCACCGTAGCAACGATGCCAAGGCTTTGATTGGAACGCAATTGTTACGTCATCCGGAACTTTTGGCAAGCCGGAACTTTCTGACCATGACAGCGCCACTCTTTGCCCTCCTACCCCTTCACTCCCCCTTGTGTGTGTGTATGTCTGTGTGTGTGTGTGTGTAGGTGTGTGTTTGTGTGTGTGTGTGTGTGTGTGTGTAAAAGAAGGAGAGTGAGTGAGTGTGACAGAAAGAGAGAGAGTGTATGTATAAGTGAGTGAGTGAGTGAGTGAGAGTTGTTGGGGGGGTTGGAGTACTGGTGGGAGTTGGTGGAATATTCATGAGGTAATTAGTGGAGCTCTAATTAATTCCCCATAAATAATGAACAAATTGGTGACACACATGGAATCAGTTTGTTTTACTTGGATGTTCAGGGTTCAGTCCTGATATGTGTGAGGCAACGCTGCCCCCTGGTGGTAATCGTGGGTACTTCCTGACCATAATGTTTTACTGTATCAGCTGAAGTCTATGCTTTATCACTGTTCTGATTTGATGTGTCATGGGTGATGCATAAGGTGCTTGTGATAAATCATTTACTACAATGAATCATACATCACTCTCCAGTTCCTATTAGGGAATGTCAGTGGAACTGGAAGTTTCTTTGTTGTTTCTTGTTCTTGTTCTTGTGTCGTGTTGTTTCTTTGTAACTGCATTATTGTCATTGATTCATCTTAACAATACTTTTATAGTCCACGGCTGCATCGCACTGTTCCGTCAGCTTTGAGTTGAATACTTTTGTCTATCGTCTTTACAGTGTATATGATCTTTTTCCGAATGTCATTCTGTCAGTTGTACCACTACATTATCCTATTTTCCTCTCCTACTTGTAGTATTTACAGTAAGTTGTTGTAAAGACTTTCCATATACTGTCATTAATTTAATTGCATTTAAGATCACAAAGCATTAGTGATTGTCTAATCAATAATGACCACAGCTGCAAAATTTGGGGAAATCCGCTTTTGAAAATCTCGTTTTTTTATGACTGATACAGCAAATGTGGTTTGATGTGCAATATAATTTCCTCTAGTTAGACATTTAATTCAGTATTTCAAATTCCAAAGAGCCATCTCTGATTGTTCAGCATGCCTAGTCCACGTGAAGCAAAACAATCCTGTCAGCTGAGCTTCACTGTCCGTCAGACAAGAAGGACTACATGAACATAAACATAAATGTGAAAAGATTAACCATTGGGATAGATTTGTTAACTGGACCGTTAACTGCAGCCTCTGCAGTTAGCTGACTGCCTTGGTTGAGATTGTGAAATATTGATTAATTGTGCAGCCCTAATCATAACTGCTGAGGAGCTACAAAGATCTGTACACTCAGACCAAGCAGAGGCTTCAAGTTCAAGTCAAGTAAATGCAAATGTCAGTGGTTGGTATATTGCATCAACCCAAGGGGTCATTCCATTCCAATGGATTTTCCTAAAATTAATTGTATGCAAGTTTCAAATAAAGTCAGACATGCAAAATTGTCCAGCTCCAAATAGTTTATGAGTTATGAATTTTTGGAAGTTCATATGAGAATTCATTAGTACATACTCGAAAAATAAGAATGTTATGTTATTCCTTTTATTTCAAACATTATGCAAAGTTGGTGTTCTCATTATTGTTATAGTTGGTTAGTTAGCAAGATAGCTCAAAAAGTAATGGATGGATTTTGATGAAATTTCGTGGTAGGTAAAAAATGTAAAAGTGATTAGACTTTGATGGGGATCTGAGGAGTTTGTGGGGGTGTGTGCTGGGGTTGGTTGTAAAATGCAGCCTCACCAGTGACATTTGATAAAGGGGTATTTCTAACTGGTCTGGTCCAGTAGGGATTTTGAAACAGAGTTTACAGACACACCGTAAGCAAATAATTGTACAAACATAAACACACACACACACACACACACACACACACACACACACACACACACACACACACAAACACACCCCCCCAACCACCACCACATACACATGCACAATATTAGAGAGAGAGAGAGAGAGAGACAGAGGGAGAAGAGGTCCGTCAGGCACATATATTATACAGTAGTAATAGCTGTTCTGATCAAAGGGACTTGTAGTAGTAAAGGCTTCATGGCAACCACCTTGTAATCATCTCCAAAACAGCAGAGGGAGCTGGAGAGCTCTTGACAAGATGAAACACTCAGGCTTTACTGCAATATGCCGAGACAATGACTGTAAGGAGCGAGAAGTGTCCTTCCCTTTAAGGGAAAGCGACGCCTGATTTTTATTTCATGTGTCAAGGCATATTTATCTTTTAGCAAAAAAAAAAATTGCCACTTAATAATGCACACTTATGGTACAGTATAGTTGTACTAGATGTAGAATGTATTAGTAACAGGGAAAGACAATTAATTGTAAATACTGCAGTTTAGTTCAGCAGTTAAATGAATAAAGTTACATTATTCTAATTTCTACTTGTACTTACAGCAACAAACATTGTGAAATTCACCACCAAAACATGCAGGGCAAGCAGCTAATTCCTCTTCTACTTTTAGTTATGTCAGTCATGCACTGTAAAAAGTGAACCTATGGAGTACTCAATTTTATTAGTGCAACGTTTTTACACCCATAAAAATTCAGTAGATCATAACACAGTGAAAGTAAGTACACTTGTTTCATTAAATAAAGAAAAATATATTTAAAAAAATTAAGTAGAAACTAAGGGATAATTTTTGGAGGGGGGGAAATGTATACAAGTCAGTACTTATACTTACAATTCATTTTACATTTTACATTTACATTCATTAGTGAAATCAGCTTAAGGTTTAAATATTTCTCTACCTTTATATGTTGACTGTTGACATTAATATTGTCTAATAGCAATTCATGTTTGTAATATTTGAAATATGGTTGTGATTTAAGTTAATGAAGCCAATGTCATATTTTATTAGGTGATAACATTAAGAATAAACTGCACTCATTTTTTTTTACATGATGCACTCATTTTTATTGGTGCACCCTTTACACCAAAAAATTTAGTACTTTCTGACACTGATATTAGGTTAGTTAACTTCCCTTATTCAGTGATTGTTGGTACATACAATGTTTTGTAACATCTACCAAAATTCAGTGGTTGTATTTATAATCTTTGAACACACATGTATATTTCCAAACATTATTTACATTTGCTTATGGTTTACAATTTCCTCTAAAGCCAAACAGTAACTCAGCAAGACAAACAGTTTGGAATCAATTTATTTATGTGCTGCAAAACACTGCATGCAAGTACACAAATCAGCAATTTCTTGACAGTCTCATTCTACATACACTGACTCACACACAAGTGACTGCATATGGATCTATGCATACATACACTTAAACAGACCTCTCTCTCTCCACCCACCCTCAACAACCCTATTCTAGGGTTGCCATACATACAAAAATACAGAGATTCCTAGATGATGACTTTGTATCAGATTAAATTTTCATTCCCAACAGTATCAATACAAGGGACACCTTTGCTTCTTTTAGCTTTTAGCTCGCACACAGACCTGCCATCATAAGCAGCTGAATACATGTATGCAATATGTCAGACAACTTCTAAGTAATAGGCTTACAGACTGTGTTGGTATAATCTTCATTAGAAATAAAATAAAATATGGCTTTTTACCTTCCCCCCAAACTTTGCTATGGAATACAACATGGTAATGAGTATCAAGTATATTCAGGTATTGGTATAAAGTTGACATTTTAGCATCATAATCCATATTAGTGACTACAGATATGCTTACAATACACACATACACACCCCCACTCATACAACACTCCTACACGTATCTCTTTTGTACCTCAAAAAGTATGAATGTATACAGAACACCCTCTATTATGATCCCAATGTCTTGATTTTCATTACTGCAATGCAGTGTACGTAGACGTACATCTCTGCAATCTGTTCATCATCAGTGGCCGCCTGCAATACAGGACACAAAAGTAATTGATCAGAACTCACTTTAAACATGTCAAGAGAAAACATTTAAACTATTCGATTTCACTCATCAGCTCATTATGGCCAGCAGGCCTATTTGCAATTTGTTTTGTTTGCCTGAGATGAAGAACCGATCAAAAAACGTTTTTTACCACTGATGTGGTGGGAGACTTAACACCTGAAACCATAATCAAGAAACAAACAAGAGCTGCATTTTGATCTACATACATTCATTTACCCCACTTCATAAAGGTCGGTGTCCAGACCAAACTCAATCTCAGATTGAGGTAATCGGTTGCGGAGTCAAGCTAGTACAAAATACCTACAGCTAGCGGGAAAATACTGATTTTTATCCAGAGTATCCAAACTAATGCATAACGCACAATACTAGTGGTCTCCAATTGGGGGCAGGCTACAGGATTCATGCTGTATTAGAGGTGGCCATCGGAACCATGGAGGTATTATAATAAGTCCCAACCCCATTCATTTAAATAGGAAAAGCCGGGCTGGTGAACTGACCCAACCTTGTGTACAGTTTTTGAGGTTCAAAATGGAGTTTCATGGGTCTCATTTCCACCCCTATTTTATTTAGCCAATTAAGTGCCACGTTACTGATTAACATGAGGTAGAGCAAAAAGTTATATTGAGAAAGGGCATTGGATGTTCAAAAATGGATGATGACGTAGCTCAGGGACACCCTCAGAGTGGAGCACACACCAATCAGAATAGAGGAAATGGGGGTGTGAACATGATGAAGTTCCTGGCAACGAGGAAGTGCCTTGCTAATCAGCTGAAGTCAACCAGCCAAATCATGACCCCCTGATCGGGACAGCTGTCTTGCCTGATGTCAGTGATTGCCTCATGGCAATGTCGCTGATTGGTCAGCCTAGTTGCCCTGCCTACATCTAGCGACAGCCTTGCACAGAATTGTTTTAGAATTGTCTAAAGGGTCTTCATGGGTCAATTGCTAACGGCTATGTCACCTGGATAAAATGTACATGCTTTTGCACAGGTAGCACCAGGCTGTTTTGGTCTGTTTTGAAAGCACCAGGCACAACAGATTCAGAGATATATGCCCATGTATAAGAACTTAGAACATAAAAACCTTTTGACTATACAACACCACAAATGACCACAATTCGACAAGACAAGATGACAGATGGCTTAAAATATGACCTAATGTAATAATTATGTGTTGGGATTGGGAAATTTGCATATTGCTACCAAGCACACTTACAGTGACTGGTTCCCTCAAAGTATTACATGATGTCATTTGGTCATAATGCCTTTAGTAGCCTTGTCAATGTACTTAGTTTGATAATACACATTGAAAGAGGTTTCAGTTGATTAAAGCCTTCATGAAGTCGCCCTGTCTCCGTTTGCTTTCATGGTCTACCACTTCTTGCAGGCTACATGCATAAGCAGTGCCTACGGTGCTTGAAATAAACAATGTGCCTTGAATGTCTTCAAGCTAACGTTATGCTAAGATAATCCTTTGTCAACGCTAGGGTTACATAAACATAAACATAGGTAGCTACCTAATATGGAACAGGAAATTCAGAGTTCATATAATAAATACAGTTTATTATGTCCCAGAGGAGAGCAAATAAGTGACTTGCAAGATTTGCTAGCTTACAGCTAGCTACCTACTCATCAGAGTATGAGACTTCCTGTTGCTTGAGGCTTTCCAAAATTCCAATCAGCTGAGAACAGATGCAGTTCTCATACGAGACGTGGGTGGCGCAATCTCTCAGAATGTTACCGTCATTTTTTTTTAGAAGTAGACCTACTTAATTTCTTTAGAACTTGTGGAAGACAGTGAATATTCATTTAGAAAAAGTGATACATGTAGTTACTGCAACAGTTGAGTTTAGGCGTAAGTGAAACAAATAATTTTGCTAAAGGTTACTAGAAATATTAGGAGTATCTTTGAAATGTAATGTATTAGCCAAATACTTCTATGTTTTTGTGGAATGAACTGTAACTATACAACTAGATTTCAGAAAACATTACTGTTGAAGTGTTAGCCATTTATTTTGGTATTTATGAGTGAAGATGACGACTGAACCCATATGACTATAATTTTAAGGTAGTTTAATATTGTGCTACTGTGATATTTACAACACCCCCGAATGACTTTTTACAGTGTATCAGTTGCATTATGACAGTTAAAAAACAAAACATTTTTGATGACTTGACAATAAGACAAAAAGAAAAGGTTTTTCTTACCTTCAGTGGAGGAGAAACACACTGAATCACTGAATTGATACTCTGAATTGATGGCAGAATCGGCGGCCATTTGGCACATACAGTACACTGAAAAAAGTCAACCTATGGAGTACTCAATTTTATTGGTGCAACATTTTTACGCCCATAAAAAATGAGTAGACCGTAACACAGTGACATTAAGTACACTTGCTTCATAAATAAAGAAAAGTATATGTAAAAAAATTTAAGTAGAAACTAAGTTCAACCAGAAAGACAATGGGCTCTATTTTCACGATCATATGCGCATTGTCTAAAGTCTGTCGGGCAAGTTGCTTTGGGGGCGTTCCCAAGACAATATGCTATTTTGACGACGGGTTCAAAAGGGTTGGTCCTAAGTTACCTAATTAATCATAGGTGTGTTTGGGGCGTAACATGCAATAAACCAATCAGAGTTTATACTCTCATTCCCTTTAAAAGCCAGCCGCGCTTTGTCCATGGCTTGTTGCTATTACGATGGCGTTTCCCATCAGGAGCGTTTTTCTTTGAAGACCGATCTGCTCGTGCATGAGCAGTTATGAGCAGATGGATATTTAAGTCTATTTTTTACACTTACTGTTTCCCTTTGGTTATGAACAATGTGTGTATGTTTATTAAAAAAACTGATTGCTCAATAAATGTGCATTATTGCAAAATATGTATCAGTGTTTATGTCGTTGCACTTAGTAAATAATCAGATTCGTAGTCGTATGCAATTGGACATCTTTTTGGAGCTTGAAGACGTTTTAAGCCCTGTTGTTGGCATGAGGTATGTGTTAATAACCATGCCTTTAGTGGATAGCTATCGTCCCCTTACAGCGACTCATCAAGAGGGGGATCCGTCTCGTTATATCCCAAAGCGTTGTGCGCCCATAAAATAGCTTTTCAGCAATGCGCAACTGACGACAGACCAGGGTTTTGTTGGTCACTGGCGGATTTAATTTTTGCGTCCTTATAATAGCATCTGGCACGCTTTGCGCCAGACCACACCTCTTCTTTTCGCTGACACACCCGTAATGGCGCAGTGTCATCTGCTATCTAGACAACGTGATTTTTTCCTTGAAAAAATGAACGGTGCGCTGGCACAGAATAGTAATGACACCATGCGCATGTCGCGAATGCACAGTGCGCCGCAGCATGATAGGGCCCTCTGTGTATATGGTAACATAATGATAATTTATTTGATGACATGTAATGATATGGCACAACAAAACTTTGGCATAGGTCCTGTCCTTTGTCCTGATCAATAAAACATGAAAACTGAATAGATGCTGACTGTAGTAGTGGCAGGGCATAATAGTAATATCCCCTGACAAAAGGACAAGGACCCACTGGTGGTGGTCAAAAGGTAGACAATGAACTTTTAGAAACATATGATGCATAACAAACATTGAGTATGGCACATAATGCATCAAAAAAGGAAACAGAGGATTTCAAGAGCACAATCCTGGGTCCCCCCGGAGCACCAGGGCAAGGAAAAACTTCCTAAATATTCTTAATGAGGAAGAAACCTTGGGCAGAACCACGTCTCTAGGGGGAAAGCCTAACTGCCTGGGGCTAAACTGGTGCTCAATGAGCTGATAGAATCCAGGTTGTAGCTGAGGTGACAGGAAATCCAACATCCAGAAACAAAGCAGTGTCAGCCCGATGGATGTGGCAGAGAATTGAACTATTCATGGAGGGGCTTTAGCTGGAATCCTGAGTGAGTATAATGGAGGGATCTGGAAGGATAAGGAGGAGACCATGGAAATCCGAGGTCGATCAGTGGAGATGCAGAGGTAGAGGAGACATCGGGAGGCCAGTGAAGAGGGAGATGTAGATGAGACATCAAAAGATCGATCAAGAGGCATTGGTGGATGAGACATCATCGTCAGGACCCACTGGACACGGACAGGACCCTTGGAAGGATGCTGGGGAGGGAGGAAAAAGAAAAGTAAGACCTACTGAGTCGTGAAGAGATACCCACCAACACTTTAGTTGTCACCATCTGCAAATAAGCATAATTATGTGAAAAAACACTAAAAAACAAATGCAAGCAATTGAAATTCCTGCACATAGTTGTGAGTATGAGATGCAGACAGGGTAGGAAGCCAGAAGACAAAAGCCCTGTGACGCCACTGATATCAGCATAATCAGTTCAGAATGCCTCCAATACCCACATTGACGGTGAGAAAAGCCTCCAGTACTACATAGATAGTGAAAGGAGAAAGACAGAGAACCTCGTGACAAATACCTCTGGTATAGGCGCAAACATAACATTATAGAACATTACAGGACATTGCAGTTCATTACACTGAAACAGAAAAGGAGGCCTCCACAATCGGCCAAATGACGGATGCGTCAAGTTTCAGCGCTATCACATAACATTTTATTATACATAGAAAACAGTAACTGATGCTTCCACCATAGGCTTGAAAACGGATGCCTCAGGGTTCGCCGCATACACAACATTACATTGTATTTTATCACACTTAAACAGAAATGAATGTCTTCACCATCGGCTGAAAACGGATGCCTCAGGGTTCGGCGCATACACAACATTACATTTCATTTCTATACACCTAAACGGAAACGGATGCCTCCACTATCGGCCTAATGACAGATGCCTCAAGTTTCGGTGCACACATACATCATATTACATTTTATTACATTTAGAAAACATAAACGGATGCCTCCACCATCGGCTTGAAAACGGATGCCTCAGGGTTCGGCGCATACATAACCGATGCCTCCACCATCGGCTAGAAAACGGATGCTTCAGGATTCGGCGCAGACATTACATTTCCATTCAGTACACTTTCAAACTCGATAACGGATGCCTTGATAACGGATGCCATGACAGGTCATTTCATACAACAAAACAAACAGTAACAGATGCCACCACTAGGCCGTTGACAGATGCTCAAGTGTTGGCGCAGATGATGACGGACACCTTCAGTAGTGGCAGAGATGACAGATGAGACACAGCCCGTGGTGGATGCTTCAGGTCTCAGCACAGACATTATAGTACAGTTCTTTTACAATACATTACACATAGCAAACAATGACGGATTCCTCCAGTAGGAACACAGACATTGACAGATGTCACAGGTAACACCATGAACAGTGACGGTATGAAAAGTGACAAAAACGACCACCACCAGACGTTGAAGCTTACCTTGAATTCTGGGGAGTGCCATTTGAATGACTGAACGACATGATCATCAAACCTGATATAACATTTGATATAACAGGTTTGATGTAACTTTTTTGTCAGCATTGTCTGTAGATGGCATATATCAACTTTGGTGAGATTCACATGAACGGCCTATGACGAGTTTGTTCAGATTGTTCAGTCATCATCAGTCATCAGTCAGTCACACTCTCAGTGTGAAAGGCGAAAACCCGTGTTACCGAAAGAGAGAGAGAAAAAAATCACTTTCTTGCCAATTCCATGGAAAAACATTGGGAAGTCTGGGAAAAATTCCTTTACCAGCACCATTTCAAAAAGGCTACTCAGGGTTGGACAGCCAAGAGTGGACACGCTACACCACTGTTAAAGGTGTACTTCCATCGTGTTTTCATTAATTTTGCGGTGTTCTCTAGTATTAACTAGATGTACCGCATAGCGGTACATGGTATGACCACCGCAGTACATTGAAATGTGGGAACTGTTGGTATGATGAGTGTGTGGTAGAGCAGTGTTGTGAGGTGAGAATTTCTGTGGAAATTATTTCCTGGAAGGGGGCATGGATGTGGGTTTTGAATGAATGACATTGTGTGTGTTTGTGTAGTGTGTAGGAGTGATTTGTGAAGGCAAGGAATAGGCAAAATGAGATTTTGTACAATTACAGTGCCCCCTATGGACCAAATTGTATGGCACGTGCTGTGGTTTTAGAGGTCTTTGTGCTGATCGTGCATGACGTATTTTGTGCAGTTCCCACCTTCTCGGTCCAAGATATTGGCAGTTCAAAATCTCAATTTTTGCATTTACCCTTATCACTAGGTGGCGCTATGCTTCAAGTGATTGTTTATGGGCTGGGTCGATACACCTCTGTAACACCAGCATACTAACAAAAAATCTTTGTCTTGGGCAAAATTGTTGCTGAGTTATTTAACAAAAACAGTTTTTCAACACCTAGCTTCGGCGATAAACATCGCCCCCTATGACGAAATGTCACAAAATTTAGTACAAATGAAAAGAAAGCTGTTTAGAGATGGCATGTCAACTTTGACCAAATGTCAGCAATTAAAAGCCAAGATATGGACTTTTGAAGAATTTAAGCTACCTGTTAAATGTTCATTGACGTGTACCTTCGAAACGGTTTATCTCAAGATAAATCCTTTGATAACTTTTTGTCAGCATTGTCTGTAGAACTGTCAACTTTGGTGAGATTCACATGAACGGCCTATGACGAGTTTGTTCAGATTCGTTTTCGCAATTTCACAGAAATTGTTCTCGTTGGAAGTGGGCGTCGACCAGTGTTTTCAATGCGAGAGGGTTAATAGATTTAACGATAAAAAAAAATTGGTTGCAAACGTTAGCATTCTCTAGACAATAGGCAAGGTGACATTTTGTACAATTACAGCGCCCCCTATGGACCAAATTGTATGGCACGTGCTGTGGTTTTAGAGGTCTTTGTGCTGATCGTGCATGACGTATTTTGTGCAGTTCCCACCTTCTCGGTCCAAGATATTGGCAGTTCAAAATCTCAATTTTTGCATTTACCCTTATCACTAGGTGGCGCTATGCTTCAAGTGAGTGTTTATGGGCTGTGTCGATATGCCTCTGTAACACCGACATACTAACACAAAATCGTTGTCTTGGGCAAAATTGTTGATGAGTTATTAAACAAAAATTGTTTTTCGCAATATTAAAATTTCACGGAAATTATTCTCGTTGGAAGTGGGCGTTGTCATGCCCAGCGTTGCCATGCTGGGGGTGCGCACTTCTCCTTTTGAACTGTAAACTTGAACTTGGCCGTTTCTCTCCCTCCTGACCAAAGGGGGAGCTGTCTAATACTACAACACCTGTGCTAGACAGGGCCGGGAAGTTCAAATATGGGCCCAAAGTTGGCATTCGCTCTCTGGCTGTTGGCTTTGGTGGTTTGGTTGTCCTGCTACAGGAAGGCCCTACACGGGCCGACGCGAGCACTTTTCTTTCTTTTATTCTTCTTTATTTATCCCTAGAGTTTATATATTAATAAAAACTGGTTAACCTGAGCAAACGGTGTGGTCTCCCTTTATGTTGTGCCTACTTTGAGCCAAGTGGTCATAACAGCGTCGACCAGTGTTTTCTATGCGAGAGAGTCAATAGATTTCAAGATAAAAGAAAATTGTTGTAAACATAAGCATTCTCTAGATCAGGGGTTCTCAACCTTTTTCAAGCTGCGCCCCCCCAGAGCTGGTTTAATGAGGTTAGGGCCCCCCATCCGCGCGCATCCTCGTGTAACCTTATGTAGAAGCAACGTTAGCCAACCAATGCTACCCTCCTCAAACTGTCAAAGACCCACGCATCCTACCTAGTCTTTGATCCAAGCACACAACTTTTTCCTCATTCTATCCGCCACTTTCTCTTTTCCTCTTGCTTTTAACACTGTGAGTGCGCCCCAGAAAGTTTATTCATGGCTGTTTTCTCAGTCGTGACTATGCGAAACTACAGACTGTACATAAAACGATACACGTTGCTGGCAAGCCCTCCGTCTCAACATTCTAAAATAGAATATTGAAAAGGAGCAAGATCGCTAACTGTAAGAGTGCAGGAAGCCGTGGATCGCTATCTAAATTCATTTTAACATACAAAGATTAATGGCATAGGCATATTTAACCAATAAACACAAGGGTAGTATAAACAAACAGCTATTTCTCTCTGTCTCTCTCTTTCGGCGCCCCCATTGCGCCCCTATGCTGCATACTCCCTCTTTGCGCCCTGCACTGACATCGCGTCACGGTTCAGAATTTATTACCTTCTATTTTAATTAGATAGATAGATTTAAAATGAAACATTGCGGTTGATTTATTTGTGTGTTATAACAATCCAACCACTTGCATTTCGACATGGGGGAATCTGGTGCATCTCCCTTGTACTAATAGCAAGTGAGTGCGTGATTTTTTTTTCTCCTCACGTCCCGTGCTCGCGCCCCCCCAGGGGGGTGCACCCCCCCGGTTGAGAACCACTGCTCTAGATAATAGGCAAAATGACATTTTCTACCATTACAGTGCCCCCTATGGACCAAATTTTATGGCATGTGCTGTGGTGTTAGAGGTCTTTGTGGTGATCGTGCATGACGCTTTTTGCGCAGTTTCCACCTTCTCGGTCCAAGATATTGGCAACTCAAAATCCCAATTTTTGCATTTACCCATATCACTAGGTGGCACTATGCTTCAAGTGAGTGTTTATGGTCTGGGTCAATACGTCTCTGTAACACCGACATATCACAAAAATTTCATGTTGTTGGGTGAAACGGTGTCCCCCTCTTTAACAGACACTGGCACAGCGGGGGGGTGGCCCTGGGGGACCAAAAGGCGTTATTCGCTCACAAACTTCTAGGGCTACATGTCTACAAACATTCATGTCCCCCTGAGTTTCAGTGCCCCGGGAATTGTTGACAAAAAATCTGTGAAAAAATAAAAAATACGCTGCAACGCCAATATGACCGCTTTCGCTAGCTTTGCTAGCGGCGGTCGTAATAATTGCCTTGTGTGCTGGTTTTGATGAAAAAAATGTTCTAGAGCTTCTGTTTCAGGCTGTTTTAGTTTGGTGGAGGGGGTGGGGCCGGGAGAACGACACGATTTCACCAGAGGCGTGACACGCTCCCTGCAGCTTCCTTTGCCCCACAGTCAACTTGATAGCAGAGTAAGGTAAAGGGGAAAAGTCAACTTGACAGCGCTAAAACTGCACACAGAATGTCTTCAGATATACAGCCTTATGTGTTTGATCCTGAATCCGAAGAAGAAGGAGAGATGGCACAAGCACAGTCGCTTCCTGACCGTTTGTCAATGAACATTTCAGAATGGTAATATGTGCATGACAAAACAGTGCAAGTGCCTGGCTAATTGCAGTTCAGTCATTCAACTAGCCTGCTAATGTTATGCGAGTCAGTCACAGGCTAACATCATTTAAAGCCCATTCGGTCAGTTTCTCTTATATGCATTTGCACACGTCTACGTCACGCTGCAGGCCCTTTTCGCATTGGGTCGTTTTTCCCGCCTATTGTCTTCTTTTGACTGATATTGACCCTTTGCACGTGTCGGCACTGCCCGTCGCGTCATTGTCGCGGCGCCATGATGGATGGCAGAAGTTAAAATTTTGGTTGGCAGTGCACCCTAGCAACCGTAGGTTGGCACTACAGACAGCTCTACTACAAGTAAAGATTTATCGTTGACGCCAGTTATTTTTTACTGTGGAACTATGGTCACGTCTTGCTGTGCTGTGGGTTGTGCTAATAGAAAAGGGTATAAACCCAACATAGCGTTTTATAGGATTCCTTTGGAGGCAGAGAAGAGACAGCTGTGGATAACAGCTATTAATCGCAAAGACTGGCAGCCCTCGAAGTATTCCCGAATTTGCAGCGAGCATTTTTTACAAGGTGAGATTGCAAACCACAAAGATTAGTTTTTAGATTCATTTTTAACACATCTACACAGTACAGAATAAATATCTTCCAGTAAACATAAACGCACAATGTTAACCATATTATTTCAGATGGGATTAGCCTAGCCTACTCCATAGACTCCATAGGTCATACAGCATGTCGTACCTACACAACATGTAATATATGCGGCCGGATAAAATGTTTACACCCAGGGGCTGTGTACATGTGACAAACTTTTAACTTTTTAACCCTATGGGTTGTGCAGGCACATTTACACCTGTTCTTCTCTATTTAATTACTTTGGAACAGTACATCGTAGCGATATGGCACTGATATCAAACGAAACAGCAGAACCAGGGCTTTACAACGTGACCCCGCGTATTTTTGCACTGAAGTATCCACGGGATATTAATTTGTTAAAATTAGCCAAAATGTCTCATATTAGCGCTCTACACAGGTATTACTCTCGCAAACCCATGATCGCATACAAATGTTGTTCTTTCCGGTTTCTCAGTTTCATGAGTGATTCTCGCGAGATTCTCGTGAGATTTACGCAGCCTATTTTATCAGAAATGGTCGGGAGCTGCAATGTACCCAAACAACCACCAGGTGGCACTTGGGAGCGCTGCCTTTATTACACAACAAATGGTATAGTGGCCTATTGTATTTGAACCACTGGTTGACACCACTCTAAAAATAATTCAGGAGGTTAGTATTACTTAAAACATGAGCTTTTACAGATGGAAAAACATAATTTTTCATAATAAGTTTTTCTGCTTTCACTTAACAAGGAAAAGAATTAAGTTAGTGAAACTTCATAATATTACTTTAGTCCAGCTTCCTAACACACATGCATGCAGGGGAAGCGATCAACGGCCATTTTATGTATGCTGCCAGACTGCAAGTTGCAAAAGCGAGAGAGAGAGACAGCTTGACTTGGTGAGTAAATATATATATATTTAATTTCTTAATTATTGGACAAACAGATGTAATTAGGTCTGACTGACCTTACAATAAGTACAAATCAGAATCAGGGGGGGGAATACAAGGGCATAACAGTAAGCATACACATATGTGCATGTATGTATGCATGTGTAGTTCAGCTGTTCAGTAGGGTGATGGCAGTGGGGAAGAAGCTGTTTTTGTGTCTGGTAGTTTTGGTGCGCAGGGATCTGTAGCGTCTACCAGAGGGAAGGAGGTCGAAGAGGGTGTGTGCAGGGTGAGAGGGGTCTTTGATTATGTTCTCTGCCCGCTTCCTGGTCCTCCCAATGTACAAGTCCTGGAGGGAGGGCAGGGGGGCACCGATGATTTTTTCAGCAGTCCGAATTGTGCGCTGTAGTCTGTGTTTGTCATGTTGTGTGGCTGCTCCAAACCAGACTGTGATGAACGAGCAGAGGATGGATTCTACTACAGCTGTGTAGAAGGTCACCAACAGTTCTTGTGGTAGGCCATGCTTCCGCAGCTGGCGTAGGAAGTACATCCTCTGCTGGGCCTTTTTGAGGATGGCGTTGATGTTGGACTCCCACTTCAGGTCCTGAGAGATGATGGATCCCAGAAACTTGAAAGAGTCCACATTTGATACTGGGCTGTGGGATATTGTGAGGGGGTGCAGCAGTGATGGGTGCTTCCTGAAGTCCACAACCATCTCGACAGTCTTTAGTGCGTTCAGTTCTAGATTGTGTTGGCTGCACCAGAGCACCAGCTTGTCAACCTCCTGTCTGTATGCAGACTCATCACCATCCTGGATAAGCCCAATGACAGTGGTATCGTCTGCAAATTTCAGGAGCTTGACCGCTGGGTCATTGGAGGTGCAGTCGTTTCTGTACAGAGAGAAGAGCAGCGGTGAGAGGACACAGCCTTGGGGAGCACCAGTGCTGATAGTCCGTGAACCGGATGTGACACCTCCGAGCCGCACATGTTGGCTCCTGTCGGTCAGGAAGCTGGAGATCCACTGACAGATGGCAGGAGACACAGTTAGCTGGGAGAGTTTGGTGGTGAGGATATCTGGGATAATGGTGTTGAACACCGAGCTGAAGTCCACAAACAGAATCCTGGCGTAGGCCCTTGGTTGGTCAAGGTGTTGCAGGATGAAGTGCAGTCCCATATTCACTGCATCGTCCACTGACCTATTTGCCCTGTAGGTAAACTGCATGGGGTCACGCCGGGAGCCTGTGATCTTTTTGAGGTGGGACAACACAAGGCGTTCGAAGGACTTCATGACAACTGAGGTCAGGGCCACAGGTCTGTAGTCATTTAGTCCGGAGATGGAGGGTTTCTTGGGGACTGGGATGATAACTTGATAAATAATCTTACAGTTGCACCCTGTATGTATCTTTCAGATGGAGGAATCAGATGCGCCAGTCATCCTTGATATTCTTGTTGCCCTTGTCACAGCTGTTACTGCAGATCCAGTTCATTTTGTTATTTTGCATTCCTCGTTTCTCTCCATGGAGCATCAGATATGCGCACATACTGTACTGTACTGCCCTTTTCTGATTTGAGCCTCTGTAATCATGCACGTCCCTGTATTAGCATGCTATGAAACTATTATCTTTCAGGGGCTACTCAGTATATGGGAGTGAAGTGTAGGAATTGCAATTGAGCCTGTCGCACGATTGGAAAAGGGTGATTACGCCAATAATGACATGGCGATAGATTGCCAAATTTCGATTTTTACACGTTATTGGTGTCTAACAATTCTGTGTTTTCTGCTGTCTGCTGAGTTTGTATTAATAAGCTCACCTGTTGTTTGACAAACACAATAAAGCAAATAAAGCACTCCTGAGGCAATATGCTCATGCGCCTGGCGCATGTTTCAAAAAGGTTGGTCCTAAGTGACCTAATTAATCATAGGTGTGTTCGGGACGTAAGATGCAATAAACCAATCAGAGTTTATAGTTCAGAGTTTTCTTTGAAGACCGATCTGCTCGTACATGAGCAGTTAATCTTCGGGGATGGAAGAAAACCACCAAAACCCTCATGCATTCGTTATTTTGACTTTTTATTTAGGTCTGTTTTTTCACTTACTTGTGTGAAACACATAATTTCCCTTTGGTTATGAACAATGTGTATATGTTTAATACAAAAAAACAGATTGCTAAATAAATGTGCATTATTGCAAAATATGTATCCGTGTTTATGTCTTTGCACTTAGTAAATAAGCAGTTTCGTAGTCGTATGCAATTGGACATCTTTTTGGAGCGTGAAGATGTTTTAAGCACTGTTGTTGGCATGATGTATGTGTTAATAACCATGCCTTTAGAGGATAGCCATCGTCCCCTAACAGTGACTAATAAACAGGGGATCCCTCTCGTTATATCCCAAAGCGTTGTGCGCCCTTAAAATAGCTTTTCAGCAATGACTACAGACCAGGGTTTTGTTGGTCACTGGCGGATTTAATTTTTGTGTCCTTATAATAGCATCTGGCACGCTTTGCGCCAGACCATACTTCTTCTTTTCGCTGACACACCCGTGGCGGCGCAGTGTCATCTGCTATCTAGACGACGTGATTTTTTGCCTGAAAAAATGAACGCTGCGCTGGCACAGAATAGTAATGACACCATGCGCATGTCGCGAATGTACAGTGCGCCGCAGCATGATAGGGCCCTTATTTTAAAAAACAAAGGTTTACGAAAAAAAAGGTTTCAAACTGTGGTCTCCATCTTCAGATGCCAGATAACATTTACTTTTCTCTCCACTTTTGTTTATAATGACAGCAATTGGCCATGTGTGTGTATTTTCAGCAGTGTAATTGCTTGTCATTTAAGATTAACCATATGTTAACCAAAATATAAAAATTCAAATTCAGACTGCCAAATTCAAATTCAGACTGCCTTTGCCTGTTATTAACTTTTACTTGTACTTTTAATTACATTACTTGAGTGCATTTATTTTTTACATTAGTTGTCATACTTAAGTACAAGAAATTTGTGATACTTTAACACTTTAAGTAACATTTCAGTCAGTGACTTTGACTTTTACCAAAGTCATTTTTTGAAGGGGTACCTATACTTTTACTTGAGTGTGATTTTCCAGTACTTTATACAACACTGCAAGGAATGCCAGCGATTCTTTTGTTACGCTAATTTGCGCGCATAACCGCTTGGCCACGCACAGAACAGGTCTGGGGGAGGTGTTAATAGTTATGGCAGCACCAACCCAAAGTATATCAACATTGTAACAGTTAGGGCTGGGCGATATGGACCTAAACTAATATCATGATATTTCTGGGCTGACTGGCGATATACGATACATATCGATATTTCAAAAACAGGATGAGCAAAGTGTTTCATGTTAAGTTAAGACTGCTCTAAAAGAGCTGTGCAAATGAAAAAGTAAACAGTAACATACACAGGGGTACAGCTGAGTGATCCGAGAAAGCTCCGGCTGTCTGAACAGTGTGAACACATTAGGATAAGTGGTTTTGATAAAGTGGTATTGTATCATCGAAAATATATCGATATGGCGATATAGTGTCAAATACATATAAAAAATATATCGATATTACAATAATATCGATATATCGCCCAGCCCTAGTAACAGTATTCTTGTTTTTTGACCACAACACACTTACTAGTTTGCCCTTTGGTAGACATTATTCGCGGTTTTATTTCGCAATGAAAATATCTTGCTATTATGTCGTGTGATGTTGCGTCTTTTATTATAATTGCTTGGCCACGCAGAGAGTAGATGACTGTAAATAAAAAGAGGAAAATTGACAACGAGGGCCACCACATGTTCACCTCGCCAAATCCGGCCCCCCTGGCAAAAAGTTTGGACACCCCTGCAACCCCTCTGTCATGAGCGCGCGTGCACGCACTACGGCCCTACCTCTTTCTTTTCTCCCCCCATCTCTCAAAATGTTGCTGCTTTTAACACACACAGAGCAATAGAGTGAAAACAAAAGTGACCACAATCTCTGATCAAGTCTGTGTATTTTATTTAAAAAAAAAACATACAAACATCCAGATCTGGCGCCAGATGACTTTGATGGCGATCGTATCCAGTCAAACTGGTCAGGAGCGTCTCCTTCTGGAAAATACCTATGGAAGTGATCTGAAAGGCACTGAAGGTGAACAGTAACAGACGCCTTGATGCTGTTAACACTCAATGCATTTTCCTCCATAAATTCCTCCATATCTGAAAACATGTCAGTGCGTCCAATTTCCAGTCTTTTTTCCAATGCACCATTTTTCTTGCAAAGGCCTGCACTTTATCATTGAGGTACACGATGTTCTCTGTGAGGAAAAGCATTGCCCCAGTGCCGTCTGTGCACACTGACATGCACTTTATTAAAAATGTAAAACATGTAAATATAAAAACATACCTCACAAAGAAGAGGGTCTGCTGATAGCTGTGGTAATCGCAGGGCTTATAGAACAACAACAGGTAACACATTTAATGCACGTAGCAATGTTGGTAGGTACGGATGCCTGCTATTCCGTTCCATAATCTCTGAGGAACACTACAGAGCCTGGAGCAGAACTACAAACTGGGATGGATCGAGGGGCAAGCGAGCCCTACCACAGAATGTTAAGAACTTTGTGATCCCGACACTGCAGCGCAAGTTTCCTGCTCTAGGTAGTAATGACTTTAAGGACTGCATTGATAAAATCAATGAATATCTCCGGACAACACGCAAAAATCAACCGCACACATCACATTTAGTTATTTGAAAAAAAAAAAGTTCTACTCGTAACATGACTGTTTTTTTCCTCAAATTATGTAACACATAATGTTTCTTCTTTCTGACGAACTACAGGCTGGTTTTTTTGTATATCGCCAGTTCAGCCCAACTAAGAATTCTGTATAGTATGTTATGCTTATTAAAGGTCAACTGTCACTGCATCTGACCCATGTACATTTTCTTTTAAAACTGCAGACCATCGCCAATGCAAGACCTTAAATTAAAGGCTACTTCACACTTTCATATGCGCAGTTTATGTATGGTTCTGTTGCTTCTGACTGTTGAATATAAGGATGGTATAACCACATCCAATATTACTTTAATAGTTATTTAAATTTAAATGAAACATATTAATGTCGAACATAAGGCAAAAATGAAACTGGCTTTGATCTGGTACACGGATCCGGATCTTGAACGCGGAGATTCTTCGCTTGAATGCCGAGACTGTTCGCCTGTTTGTGTGTGTGTGAAGGGGGATGGGCTTCATCAGTACATCAGTAGTTTCACACACACAGGCATGGTGTGGATGGATGGGTGCTACTGAGATTTCGATTGCAGCAAAAATGCTAAGCGCTCATTTCCACCGCCTCGTTCAGCGCGTAGCCGTGTTCAGCGCGTGGGCGTATACAATAGGTTTGTATGGGGACAGAATACGCTCAGAACACGCTTGCGGTGGGAATGGTCTCATCTGCTAACGTGCATTCTAAATGAATACGGACAGAATACGGCCACGCGCTGAACACGCAGAGAGTGCGGTGGAAATGGGCCCTAAGTCTGGCTCAAACGCAGTGGTTTTGATGCGTAAGGGCTCATTTCCACCGCCTCGTTCAGCGCGTAGCCGTGTTCAGCGCGTGGGCGTATACAATAGGTTTGTATGGGGACAGAATACGCTCAGAACACGCTTGCGGTGGGAATGGTTTCATCCGCTAACGTGCATTCTAAATGAATACGGACAGAATACGGCCACGCGCTGAACACGCAGAGAGTGCGGTGGAAATGGGCCCTAAGATGCCACACAAGTGAGAGTCACTTAGGGCTCATTTCCACCGCACTGTCTGTGTGTTCAGCACGTGCCCGTATTCTGTCCGTATTCATTTAGAATGCGCGTTAACAGATTACACCATTTCCACCGCAAGCGTGTTCTGAGCGTATTCTGTCCCTATACAAACCTATTGTATACGCCCACGCGCTGAACACGGCTACGCGCTGAACGAGGCGGTGGAAATGAGCCCTTAGTCTTGTCCTCACACGGTTCTTGATAAAGTTCAAAAGTGAGAATGTCTTCTCGGACAGGTACGGTATGTCGAGCGAAATAAGCTCAGCATTTTCTTGGCAAATGTCCGAATCTCTTGGATATTATGCAGAAATTTGCAGTAATTGCAAAACTGTATGATACATGTTTTGACAGAGAAATGCACGATAGCAGTATGTTTTAACATGATAGATTCCCCGAACTAAAGATCAACTCCTTAGCCACGAGACCACGTCTGAATAGGCTCTCACCGATATCAGTACCTCTTGTGTGTGTCACAAACCAAACATTCCCGGTGCTATCGTGGTAAATGTTCCAGTTCATGGCCAACTTGCAAATATATTACAGTTGTGCTGTCCAAACTCAGGGAAAACTCAATTGGTTTGTAGAAATGACGACAATACTGCTGTTTAAATTGTTAAACTTTTAAAAAGTCATGGCATACGGTTTTAACAAGGAAAACAAAATGACGTGACTTTGCGTGTTTTGACAGCTGTATTGTCACTATTTCTGCACATCGATTTAATTTCACTGCAACTGAACCGCAGGATTACGAGATAATGGCACTTTTACAGTCAACTAAATACTGCAAGTTTTGCCGTGGGTGGGTCAACCTCAGAAGTGAGATCTTTACTTCAGCGTAAACCTTTGTGGTCCTATGCTGTCCCTAGCGGCGGCAGTGGTAATGACATTTCACGGACTGCATGAATCTCGGCTTGCGCAAGTGACATGAGCATTCTGAAAGGACAACATCTGTAGACGAGGCACGCATATCAGAAGAAAGTACAGAATTTTAGCTTTCCAACGACACCAAACACATACTTCTGCATTGAAGTTATCATGTTAAAACAAGGGATCAAATGTTTGCCAAGTAATGATTTGACAAATTTCTACTTCACCCATTTTACACTCATGTTTATCAGTCAATAGTCACATAATGTGAATAGCGGAACTTACGATTCTATTGCTATCGTGCATTTTCATACAGTTTTGAAATTACTGCAAATTTCTGCATAATATCCATTATAATCCTGATATAACATCCTTCCTTAAATGCAAGATTTTTTTATACGCATAATTTTTTTATTGGTTAGTAGCTCACCAAATGAAACCAGATCTAGATAGCTAGACTGTCCTGAAAAAAAAAACAAGATATAGCATGTATGTATGGCCCTTAAAATGACCAAGATATGAGCTTAAAAGTAAAGGTAGTGAAAATAGCCTAGGGCCCATAGGGTTAACTTTTGTAAACTTTTGTAGGCCTGTCACATACTCAGGATTTACTTTACTGATTTCTTTTCACAGGAAAGAAGAGTCCGGACCCTTTATCACCAGATTATGTGCCATCTGTTTTTGCACATATCAAGTCCCCAGAAAAGAGACAAGCCCAGAGAAGTCTTGATAAGTATGATGCACGACAAACATTGAAAAAGAGGAGGAGGCAGGAGTTGTTGAAACACGAAGCTGCCAGGGCACTCCTCAATCTGTCAGTGGAGACTGAAGAGGATCCTGAAAAGGAGGTTGAAAAAGAGGTAGAAGAGGATGAAGAGGCAATGAATGATACCAGTGCAAAGTTAACTTGTGATATGATGTGCCAAACAGACTTGACTTCAGACGACATTGAATCATTTCAGTTTGAGTGTCAGCAACTCCGGGCTGACACTTTTGTACTGAAAGACAAGCTGATGTCCTCAAATATTTTTGAACAGAGTAGTTTTGAAAACAAAGACAAGCTAAAAACACTTACTGGACTGCCCAATTTTGGTGTGTTTATGACTGTACTCGATCTTGTCAAGCCATCACTCAAAGACACTGCACATATCACATGCTTTCAACAGCTACTTATAGCATTAATGAGAATCATTGCATGGTAATTATCCATAAACTGCGTTTATTTACTTTTTTACCTTTTATTAACCCCTTATTTTTTCCATTCATCCTACTTACTTATTACCTATGATGCCATTTCACTCCAAAATATTGGAAAGGAATACACTTTTTTATTTCATGATGTTTTAATCGCCGATTCTACCTGGCCAACTGTGATTCTCCGGAATGCAGCACGAAACCATGGAGACGCAAATGCACCTCCGAGGCGCTGTAGGAAGAAACACAGAGGAAAACGTGCCGGGGCTCGAAACAGACTGAGGAATAGAGCACATAGGCCTCCACTGCCAAGCATTCTCCTAGCCAATGTCCAGTCTCTTGAAAATAAGATGGATGAGCTTCGAGGATACAGTTTCAAAGAGACATCAGGGACAGTAACATCCTATGCTTTACAGAGACATGGCTAACGGAACTTGTACCGGACTGTACTATCACTCCGGCAGAGTTTTTCTCTGTCACTCGGTCCGACAGGACAGAAGAGTCTGGAAAGACTAAAGGTGGCGGAGTATGCATCATGACGAACACCAGATGGTGCAACTCAAAAAATGTCACCGTCTTCTCCAAGTCATGCTCGCCTCATCTGGAACATCTAGCAATCGTGTGCCGTCCTTTCTATCTACCTCGTGAGGTCACATCAGTCATATTCACTGGAGGTCAAGCGCTGGACCGACCAATCGGAAGCCAGGCTACAGGATGCCCTTAGCAACGTTGACTGGGAGATGTTCCAAACAACTTCTGCCGATATCAACGAGTTTACGGAAGTGGCATTGAGTTACATCAATCTGCTAACTGATACCATCATTCCGACTGTAAAGATAAAACGTTTTCCAAATCAGAAGCCATGGGTGGACAAAGATGTAAGAATGGCCTTAAAGACACGAACCACAACTTACAATGCAGGGCTTACTTCGGGCGACATGTCGGATTACAAAGCAGCATCGTACAGTTTACGGAGAACTATTAAAGACGCTAAACGGCGCTATCGGGACAGAGTTGAAGCTGATTTCATGGCGGGTGACCCAGCACGCGTGTGGAAGGGACTACGAACCATCAACAGGCTTTGAAAGAAAGTCCCCTTCTCTGACGGCTGTGAGTAAATTTCCACCAAGTGAGCTAAATGCTTTTAATGCTCGTTTTGATGCTCAAGATACAGTAGATCTTGTACAAGCTGCCGTGAACTGTGATGCTAGTGTAGACACACCCTTTTGTGTCACAGAGATCGATGTCAGGAATGTCTTGAGCAAGGTTAATTGTAAAAAGGCTTCTGGGCCAGATGGCGTGTCTACCAGACTTCTGAAATCCTGTGCTGTTCAGCTAGCTCCTGTGTTTACTTACATCTTCAACACATCATTGGCCCAAGAGACAGTTCCAACTTGCTTCAAGCAGTCCATTATTGTTCCCGTGCCGAAAAACAAAAGTCCATCATGTTTAAATGACTATCGACCAGTGGCCTTAACGTCTACAGTCATGAAGTGTTTTGAGAGGCTTGTCAAAAACATGATTTGCTCAACCCTGCCAAGCTCCTTTGACCCCTTCCAATTTGCCTATAGAACCAACAGGTCCAGAGAGGACGCCATCACCAACCTCCTGCACAGCACCCTAACTCACCTGGAGGAAGGAAAGGGGAATTATGTGAGAATGCTATTCATTGACTTTAGTTCAGCCTTTAACACCATAATACACAAAGATGAAGGCCCTGGGACTGAATTCCACACTATGCCACTGGATATTGGACTTTCTCACTAACCATCCACAAGTGGTTAGAGTAGGTGGTCTGACATCTGACATATTAACCATCAATACTGGAGCTCCCCAAGGCTGCGTTTTGAGTCCTCTGCTGTACAACATCTACACTCATGACTGCAAAGCCAGCAGTAGTCACACCTCCATTATCAAGTTTGCTGATGACACTGTGGTCATGGGCTTAATCAGCAACAACAACGAGCAGGCCTACTTGGATCAAGTTGAGGAGGTGGCACAGTGGTGCCAGTCTAACAGCTTGACACTGAATGTCAGTAAAACAAAGGAAATGGTGGTGGATTATAGGAGGCAGCGGGTTAACAGCTATACTCCACTAATGATCAGCGGGCAACCTGTAGAGAGAGTCCCAAGTTTTAAATACCTTGGTGTCCACATCACTGAAGATCTTACATGGACTGTTAACACACAATATGTACTGAAGAAGTCCAGACAACGACTCTTCTTCCTTCGTCAGCTAAGGAAATTCAAGGTTTCTTCGTCTGTCATGAAGGCCTTCTACACTTCAGCCATAGAGAGTGTACTAACAGGTAGCATCATCACCTGGTATGGGAACTCCACAGTCAGAGATTGCAGTACTCTGCAGAGAGTAGTACGTTCAGCTGAACGCACCATTAGAACTCCACTCCCTGCTCTGCAAGACATCTATCCCAGAAGAGTACTTTCAAGGGCCCAAAAGATTTTGAAGGACTCCTCTCATCCTGGAAATGGGCTGCTTAAACCACTGAAGTCTGGAAGACGCCTACGCAACCACTTGGCTAGGACTGAAAGACTCAGGAGGAGTTTCTATCCCCAGGCCATCAGAACCCTGAACACACAGTATACTGACTTTGCACACATTCACCACTCAGCACACACAACCTAACTTTACACCCCCCCCCCCAGATGTCATCGGAGCCCCGCCATTCTCCATCCTCCACTGCTTCCTCACACATGATTCCCCAAACCCCACCTCGGCAAAGTCCGCCCCCCCCCCCCCACACACACACACCCCTCCCCTGCCTCATGCCCCCCTCCTACACACACACACACAACACGCAGCCCTAAGCTCTCGCCCCCCCCCTCCCCAGGAAACAGCTCTAGTGCGCCCCATGCCCCTTCACATTGCCCCCTCCTCTCCTCACACACAGCCCTCACACCCCCCCCCTCCCCACACAGCATGCAGCATATAGCCTTGGTCCTTGTGCTATGCCCCCTCCCCACACACCCACAGCACACAGCCCTCGTTGTTCAAACTCGTTGTTCAGACTTAAATATTCATCCCGGAAGATTAACTGCTCATGCACGAGCAGATCGGTCTTCAAAGAAAAACGCTCCTGATGGGCAACAGGTAATGCGTAGGGTTGGGAGACCTAGTATAGATATACCTGTGGAGGGAATTGATGGTACCTGTCATATGGGCTAAAAGTAAAAGATATAGCTGAGCTTTATGGAGTTCACAGGTCAACTATCCATCGAAGAATGCTTGAAAATGGACTCAGGTGAGTTATACAGACACACAGTATGTATACATATATATGGTTATTGTTTAATTATGTTTAATAACTACTCAGTATTCTATTTAAGTGTAACATTCGGGACATTTAGGGCTGGGTTCGGGATTCGGGACAACAGCTTATGGGATTTCGGGACAATTCCGAATTTTTCGGGACGTCTGGTCACCCTTCACACAACTGACTTACATCACTTTATATTTATTGCAGTAATCTCCCACACTATTTTACTGAAAATACTATAATTACAACAATAACCATATATATGTATACATACTGTGTGTCTGTATAACTCACCTGAGTCCATTTTCAATCAAAGGGCTGGGGTGGCCGGACAACTGATGCTCACATTACAGCAAACAGTGGGTTTTTGGTTAACCTGCTACCTAGAGACTTGGTCTTAGCTGACCGTGGTTTTACAATACAGGAACAAGTTGGGTTATACTGCGCAAAGGTTGAAACACCAGCTTTTACACTGGGCAAAAAACAGTTACAGTAGGTGCAATTGAACTGGAAGGGTCACGTAAACTAGCAGCTGTCAGGATACATGTTGAGCAAGTAATTGGACAAGCACGGTCAAAGTATAAAATGTTACAAGGACCTGTACCTATTAGTCTTCTACAACATGATGAACTAGAACTGACTTCTCTGGACAAGATAGTCAGAGTTGCATGTTCCCTGACAAATCTGTGTCCGTCAGTGGTGCCAATTGACTAACCTGATCAAATCTGTAAATATGTAAATAATACAACTCAACCATTCCAAATGTCATATTTCATACTGTCAAAATTGTCAACATTAAACACACAACCAGATGAGATATTTTACATAAATTTAATGTGTAACACATAACCAATAAAATTAATAGAATGACATAGAATATGTTGTTGCTTTTCCTTCTACTCCTCCACTCTGTCTGCACAGTTTGCAGACTTGTCTGGACAAGTGTATCTTTTGGCCAGTAACTCTGGTAGGATGGCTGACTTATAAAAGGCCTCTACATTCTGCACCGCTTCTGTAAACAAGTCAGAATCTGGCCAAATTCTCTGCAAGAAAAAACTGGACTCGGACCATACCATGAAATCGCAGTACTTGCGTTTGGAAATGAATAACTGGGCTTGGACCTGGTAGTAGTATTGATGATCTCTCTTAAGTCTAAATGAACCGTCTGTATTTTCAACGCAAAAATGCTTCTTTTCAGTGGCACTAAGGACTCCATCCTTGGCACTGAGTGGGCATTTAGTTTCTAAAATACCATCACCACAGCAGGTGCAGGAAACCAGGGCATCTGGAGATGTACCTAGGTAGGGGCAAGAGGGGTCAATATGGAGCCCTGCGTCACAAACAGTCAAGTCCTGGTGTTGTCGTGCAGCAGCTACTGTGCATGTCTCCTGTGGAAATTTCTGTAAGTGAACCTAAGAGTCTGGAAGTCTGTGTGACAGGAATAGAATGTGTGTGTGTGTGTGGCATACTGGAGACTCAGCAGGAGAAAACTGCTGACAGGAGAACCATTACCTAGGTGTATGCTATTTGGGAGTCACCCTTGTAAGGATAACAAACTGGAAGTCCACTGTGTCTGAATTTGGACACTAGTTAACATGATACTGATGTGTGTAGTTTAAATGGAGTCAGAATAGAGCTGAAAGTTAGGATGGCTAGGAGATGCTTCTGTTGTGGTCAGCTTTCCTCTCGATGAACACGAATAAAGACCTGTGAACAGCAAAACTCCCTCCTGACTATTTCTCTGAGAAAACGACATATTTGGTGTCACGAACAGGATTGCGTTTTCAATTGGATCCGTTTCCCTCTTGGGACGGGAAGCCTTTGCTTCCGTACTGATTGGCTTGGGTAAGTTACTAAATTAATGTAATTGGCTATTAAGAAATTTTGGGTCCATCGCCCCACGAACTTGTGTGGGAAATAGGAAATGTTCAGGAGGGTTTTTGTGTGTTCATCTTTGTCTTCATCGATAAAACATCAGGTCAAATGAAGAGGATTTTGTTATTTGTCTGTGGCGCGTCCACGGGCTGATTGCAGGTCCTTTTCATGTTGCATGACTCAATATTGTCTTATGTTGTGTCATCTAACTTGCTTCACAGGTTTTAACTGTGTTTTTGTTGCATTGTCTGTGTCATTGTCTTCGAGTTTAGGTCCTGTTTGCAGTATCCTTTATTGCATGTGAAAGGATATTGTGCCTTGTCAGAGGCCACGAATCTCATAGCTTAGTTTAAAATAGGATCGACGGAGGAGACGTGGGCCACAAGTGTAAAGATGAATAATGGAAATAGCGCAAGCCCATGGCGGGTAGTCATGGAAGTGGGGTTCTCAATTAATCTGTCAATTCGTGCATGCATATTGTGGGGCGACCCTTCCTGTGTCCCACGGCTATGGTCCCTATAGGGAATGGCTTGCCCTAAAAGCCCATAGTCTCGGAAGGGCCCTGGAAGGGCGCTGCCTCGTCGGACCGGAAGAAATGGAAAAAACCCTAATGTCTTCGTAATAAATGTGACTGAGTGACGAGACTGTTTTCTCGTGATGTGAAAGTTCTGCTCATAGGATGAATGATTTGTGTTTAATATGAGCGTCAAATCTTTATGAGTAAGGAAACTGTGCTTTTGTGAAGCATGGCACCTTACACTGTAACTGTATTTTTGTTTTAACATTTGTATTCCCTGCCTCTAGAGTTTGAGATATGCATATTGTCCAGTTGGGATGCTTGAGATGCTACATTGATGCCTGTCTGGGGCCAAATGGTCGTCTCCTGTGTCCTGGCCAAAGGCGCCTATGCTTGCGCGTGTGCCCTTTGGATGGTCAACTGTGTGTCTAACTTGGGATGGAATGATTTAGGTGTCGCCTCAGGTCTGTGGTGCTGAGTGAGGTTTGGTTCAGTTGTTACTGCAGAACAGCTGTCATTTCTTTTTTTAGCGCCCCGTGCATGTAGAGTGACTAATCATTCAGGGAGATGTAACTTTTATTTTTTAAGATGCTAACCATTTAATGGGTCCAGCTATTTCTTTATCAATGCATAGCTGGAAAGTGGGGAAGATGGTGAAGCAAATATTGACCTATATATATACAATATATATATAAGAGAAATAAATATATAAAAATAATAATAACAAGAATAAGAGAAGAGCTTACAATATAAAATATGTTGTAATAGTTTTAGTTGTTTATTTCAGATTTGTAAAACGGATGGATTGAAGAATACCAGAGCTATTCATTTGCTATGAGTGGGTAATTGACATCTCCAGACAAACCTTTTTGTGTGCTCTTACACAGGCATAGCGAACAAGGTGACATTTAGTTGTAGGTTGTTTTGTGGATTACATGATAGCAGTTGTTAAAATTAGTGTACAAGGGAGTTGATGCTGCTTGAGCAAGTGATGCATAAAATGAGTGGTTGAAAAGTAAATTTGAAAAATTAATGTAAATGGCAAAAGTGTACAAAAAGGACTGTGATCCATGTCCAAAATGGGAATGTTGGATCTTAGGATTTTTGTACAATTAGAGGGATGTAGTGGCTTGTTTGGGCCATGTTGAGAGCTTGACTTAATTGATTTATACAGCTATAGAAATATATATATATAAGAATGTTTGGTAAAACCATGACTGATGAAGATTTGTATGCACTTTCTGTACAGCGTATGTGGGGGGCATGTGCCGGAGGACGCTCCACTGACAGTTTTGTTGAAGGATCAGAATGAGACCAATGTTGAGAATTTGCATAGTTGCATCGCCGCTAGCACAGGTGAACAGGGGGAAGATGAAGTAATGCAATGCTATAGGCTCCGTTATTATATGATAAAATGAAAAACACACATATAAACAAAGATTGACATCATTCACGAAGGGTTTAGTTCAGAATATTAATTTGTAACATAAATGCCCATTATTGTTAAGGGTTCTGGTTTGCATTACCAACCCTGGGGACATACTGACACACAGGGTCTGATTTCACGTCTCCCCTCGCTTCAAAAAGGAGCATGGATTATGACATCTGAAGACCAGACTGAGGGCCAGACACTTGCTCTCGGGGACATTAACTCATTCGATGCCAATGACGCGAAAACGCGTCTTTTACGATAGTAACGCCCAGTGCCAATGACGCATTATCGATTACGTTTTTTTACAGGGGAGGTGGGGTAATCATCTGATCTAGCTTGTGTAAAAAAATCAAAGTTGTAATCACAAGGGAACCCATTCTGTGGGTAGTAGCAGTGTCAGTGTGGATATGTGATCATCTAACATTGATGTAATTGATGTAAAC
Source organism: Coilia nasus (assembly GCA_027475355.1). Taxonomy (NCBI): domain Eukaryota; kingdom Metazoa; phylum Chordata; class Actinopteri; order Clupeiformes; family Engraulidae; genus Coilia; species Coilia nasus. The sequence goes on along the minus strand of CM050215.1, from coordinate 1,122,531 downwards.
CGCCTGGACCTGGCTTGCTCAATTGCTCGCAGTTTTGCACACTGCTAGCTTGATCAAAATAAATCCTGTCAACACGTATGTTGACAATCAGTTCACCCTGGATCAGCACAGCGTAGTGTCATTTTTGTTCCGCCAACTTCAGTAGGCTTATTTTGCTTTTTTTATCCCTCCGATCCTGCAAACCCACCCTCCCCCCTCCCCCCAACACTTGGTCAGAAAGTTTATATTACGGAGGACGTAAGCAACAAGAGGGCAGCATTTGTTTTTGTGTGGTTGGCGTGTGATTTGTGACTGTGCGAAGAAAACGCGTTGTCTATATAAGGAAAACACAAACAGCGTATGTCTCAGACAGCATGGCAAGACGACGAGCTAAGAAGGGTAAGCCATCGAGCTACCTGAAGCAGCTAACTCTGGAGCAGAGTTTAAAAGCTTTGAGGTGCGCGCCGCCCGCTAGCTCTACCCAAATCACGGACAGCGCTCAAGCCAGAGGGAGAAGACGGGAGACGAGACGAGATGCCGCCGAAAGACGAGAAAAACCGAGTTCCTCCCCTGAGGACTCGGATTTCAGCGAGCCTGACCCTGACTCATCGGAGGACTGGCTACCATCTGGTCGCAGCAGCAGAGCTACTTCCCCCCAGCCTTCTACCTCAGCAACACTTAGACACCCTCATGGCCAAGAAAGAAGTGTGACAGGTGAGTAGAGCTAACGTTCATCAGTTTCTTCTGAATGCTGCTCTCCTTTGTTAGTATCTGCCTACATTTAGCCCTTCCTGTTCCTGTACTTCGGCATCTTTTGAATTTTTGTTTTCATAACTGCTACACTGCTACAGCTTGTAGACTACTACAATGGTTTGGAAATTGTATGTATTTCTGTAATTTACAGATGGTGCATCCAGCAGAGCTCCCACCCCCGGGTCTGCTACCAAATCAAAAAAGAAAGGTATTTATTTATATATAAATCTATGATTCCTACCACAGCAGTAAATCTGAATGTGTTTTTATGTCAATTGTATATAATACATTTCCGTCCTTTACAGGTCATACAACATGCAGAGTTTCCAGGCAGGACACGGATACAGGTGGCTGGCGTGAGGATGACTGGCAACCAAATCAGATCCCCTTTACTGCCATCCCTGGACCACAGAATGCTGCTGCAGCACTGGACAGCGACCAGCCAGCCGACTCCCTGGAGTTGTTTCTAACAGATGAACTGCTCAATCATATTGTGGAACAGACAAACCTGTATGCTCGCCAGTATTTCCATGCACACCCTGAACAACTACCACATAGCAGAAGCAAGGCATGGAAACCAGTGTCCCTGCCAGAATTTAAAACATTTCTTGGCCTTACATTTGTCACTGGCTATGTCAAAAAGCCTAGTCTTCAGTTGTACTGGAGTGTTGATGAAATAGATGCTACACCTTATTTTAGCAAAACCATGCCAAGGAACCGATTCCAAATCATATGGAAGTTCCTCCATTACAACAACAACGCAGAACAGAACCCAAATGACAAAATATACAAGGTACGCCCTGTGTTAGACTACATAGTTGGAAAGTTCAAACAGCTGTATCAGCCAAAGCAAAACATTTGCATTGATGAGGGGATGATGCTGTGGAGGGGGAGGTTGGCCTTTAGGGTGTACAACCCTCAAAAGCCTGTAAAATACGGGATCAAATCCTACATTCTGTGTGACTCTGCCACAGGGTATTGTTTTAACATGCTGCCCTATGTCGGGGAAGCTAGTACCTTGACAGAGATTGTGTTCAAACCCCTGGATCGTCTCCCAGGTCATGGTTACACATTGTTTATGGATAACTTTTACAATTCTGTTGCACTGTGTGAGCGTCTCCTGGAACAAAAAACAAATGTCTGTGGCACACTGAGGGCGAATAGGGGGGAGCCCCAGGTCATCAGGGAAGTGTCAAAGAATAACTTGGAGGCTGGGGGGAAAATGATGCTGCACAATAACAGGGTGATGGTTACTGCATGGCAGGACAAAAGGGTGGTGAAGATGGTGACAACCTGCCACCAAGATGAAATGCAAAGAGTTGAGGTGTGGCAGAGGGGGCAGAGGAACAAGGTTGTGCAGTTCAAGCCGGAGTGTGTGGTGGCCTACAACTCCTACATGAATGGGGCAGACAAACTGGACCAAAACATAGCCTATTACCCTTTCATGCGTAGAACGCTGAACTGGCCGAAGAAATTTGTAGCCTACCTGTTCCAGCTTTGCATATTCAATGCATTTGTCCTTTACAAAGCCAGGTACCCAGGGAAGTGCAAAACTCTCTTGGAGTTCACACGCGGGATAGTGAAGTCCTGGACAGTGAAGCAGAGGGTGGAAGAGAATGGGGAAAGGGAGCAGATACAGGAGGAGGCTGTGGAGGAGGGTGCAGGTGGGGGTGTTGAGGAAGCTGCCAACTTGGATGAAGGCAGGCATACACCAAGAGCCCCCTATAATAGGGACAGAAAGAGCAGGCTAGATGGGGCCCTACAGAAACACATACTGGAACGGCTGCCAGGACAACGGCGAAGGAGGTGTAGGGTCTGTGTCCGTAGGGGCCAGAGGAGTGACATGAGACTGTGGTGCAAGGCCTGTACTGTTCCCTTGCATGCAGGGCAGTGTTACACAGACTACCACACTAGGAAGACGTATATGTAGGGGTGGACACAAAAACACACGCCAAGTGTTCATATTTTTGCTTTTGAAAGGTGTACACAGCGTGGTCTCCACATAGTGTTTACAGGTCTTCTCTGCTGTACACACACATGCATACACACACGTGCACACACAGGGGGAGAGTTAGAAGCACTACAGTTATAACATAGTGTGCTGTACATAAATAGCTGCTAGAAAGTCTAATTTCTGCCTTTGAAATGTTTACGCACAAAGTGTTTCCCATGAAGTGTTGCTTTTAGCTGTGCTTCAAAGAATCTATGAAATGTGCCTACATGGTTTTATAAATAAATTTGTATTTTTTTAATTTATAAATAATGTTGCCAGCGTTATTTTTGGTGCAGTATACAATGGGATCACTTTTCATAATGTTTGAGATGTCTCTGAAGCAAAAACAATTGTAATCAAAGACATTTTCTGCTTGAAATGTTGCTCGTTACAAAAAGCCATTTTTCTCAGTATTTTGGTCAGAAATCAGCATTTTTAGTTACACCCACCCATGTTCTCCAGACAATTGCTAAGGAATGGAAAGAGGTACAAACAATTTTTTTTCTGATGATAAAGGAAAGTCTGGAGTTTCTTTTGGTATGTTTTTTGTTGACACAGACATAGAACTCAATTTTCTGTGGGTCTTGAAAAAACACTGAAATGTTCAAAAAATCCTGGCACTGTGACGTGACCAACTTGGAAAATGGCTGGCACTCAATGAGTTAAGTATTTGCTTGGAATTATTATCAGCAAGACGCTTTGACTGATGCATTGTACATGCCTGACTTGGTACTCTGATAGTGGAAGATTTTGCTACTTGGACACATATCCTTCATGAAAAACTGTACCCGTGTCTGGGCTGCTTTGCGAGCTGCCTAGCCAAATCGTTGTCCAGCTACTGCACCGCTCAATATTGCGCTCATCATCATGTGTGCCTACTTCTCATAGCCACAGTTCCAGCAGGGACCACCAACTGTGTGACAGCTGCGCAATTCAGTGGCTATGCCCCTTCTCGCAGAGAGCTAGAGGATGGGTGCGCGGACAAGGCTTGCTCAAAATGACCCCTCAGGATGTCCAGTGCTGGCTTTGTGGTGGTGTGGACACTATTTCCTTCTTGTGCCCAAAACTCCAACAGATTGTCGCGGGGGTAGGCGGGGGTCGGATTCCAGTGGTCAGAGTCTCCAGTGGTATGTCATGTGAATTTTGATCCCATGGGGCATTATTGATTAGCTTTTGAATTAGATACAGTCTGTCAGGTAACTTAGGGACTAGATGAGGAACTACATATTTGTGCAAAAATATAAGGACATACACTATCATTATTAGTTGATACTGGAACCACTTACACTTACGCGTCTTTGAGTCCCATGAAAAGTGCTAAATAAAACTGATTTATTATTACACTTATATATTTGTGTCAATATTTATGTCCACATACTAAGAAAGATGAGTTAGGGAAGGTCATTAGGACAAGTTTAATTGCTTCCATTTTCTGCAGTCACAGTTCAGGTAGGAACACATATCACAGTTATGCCAATATTGTTGCCTTCCTTAACCCTGTAAATCTTTTGGGCTGGGATGCACTGTGCAAATTAGGTCTAAAAATAGAGTGTACATTTTAGGGGGTGTCTGTGAGCGGCCTGTGGCATATATGTCTCTATATGTCTTGAGGAGGTGTCTTGTTCTTTATCAGTGATGCGTGTTTATCAGATTTCTAATGTTAGTATGTTGGAAAGTATAATGATTTGTCTTTTGTCCAGATGTTACTTTTAAGACATGTGATATAGCAACTAATCCAGCAGATAGGATTCCCCTGGATTATGAAGGAACTCCTTATGAATGTGTAGCAGATTCTTTAGTTTTTCTAAATTATGGCCAGATTTAGAAAGTTAATCTCTTGAATCTGGTTTGGTGTTTTTTGTGGATGGTTCCAGCCATAATTATGACAATAAGACATATGCAGGATTTAGTGTTATTCAGTTAAAAGAAGTAGAGACTTCTGTAATGTGCATTCCTTGTAAGCAACCGTGTTCAGCACAATTAGCAGAGTTAAAGGTGCTTACTGAGGTTTGTCTGTCAGCTGTTGGACGTTACTATTTTTACTTATAGTGTGCATAGTGTCTGTCATGTCCATGGTACTTAGTGGGAAACAGGGAGAGTTTAAGAAAATTAGATGGCTCTCCAATTCAACATTTGGATGAAATATAATTGTTATTAATTGCTATGATGTAACCTATTCGTTGGCTATTTGTAAGTGTGCATGAAAAAGGGAATGATTTAATTACATGAGGCAATGCCTTAGCAGATGAAACAGCAAAGAATGTAGCATTAAAGGCTAGAGAGTTTGATTCACTATGCAAACAGGGAATGATGCTTGAACAAGTCATTAATTGCTCAATCCAGGTGTTCTTTAAAGAAACTCCAGATGTTATATGTTGCAGAATTAGGTCCAAAGAATGGTCACTATGTACAACTTTGGCAGACTCCTGGCTTGTATTACTTCTGTTCACCCAAGGTCCAGTTATTGAAAGTATTAACATACAACTGAAGTGTAAAAAGGATAAATGCTGGAGAAGTAAAAATGTTGTTGCTGCTGATGAAGTTATTAATTACCAATTAGGAAGTTGTGCCCCAGTTCACCTACATGGGGTAGTGATAAGATAAATTGTCCTTTGATTTCATGGGTTCATAACACGGGTGGTGCGTATTGCCATGCTAAGAGAAGTATTTCTCGAGGCCCTGATGATATTTACTCGCCATTTTGGGATAATAGTTGTTATGATTGGGTTGAGTTTACTGCAAAAACTTATCATCTATAGGAAAACTATTATGAATGTGCACAGGCACGACCTCCAATGATTGTTATGCATCTCATTGTCATTTCGGTACTTTAGAATATTATGATCAAGAATGTAAAAAGTGTTTTCCAAATTCTACTCAGTGTTATCATGAATTATCGTATGTGCATGACTGTTTAAAACCATTATTTGGTAGTGGTTATGAATGTTTGATGGGGTTAGGAACTGTGAATTTTGAAAGCATCATGAGAACTGAAGTATGACAATATGATGTTAAGTGTCGTGATCTGTTTAAATCTAAGGCATGTGAAAAGTCATTATTCATTCATCATCATTAGAACATCAAATGTCTCTCTGGCAGATTATTGGTGGGCCTGTGGCCCAGAGTGGGGATTGTATAGTACTCTGCCAGAAGAGTGGGGTTTTTGTGCATGTGTTAATGCAATGCAGGATAGTTCAATTGTGTATGCATTAGATAATAGAAGTGTAGCTTATGTTTCATTTGGTAATTATTTAACTTTTTGAGTATTGAACTTGCAGAAAATGCCTGTCGGGATACTAAGATTGATCAGTGGTTTGATCATTGGATTAAAACTACCTTTGGTTCTTTTACTGCATGGTTTGTCAAAATAGCTACTTTAATTGAAGGCATTCTTCTCATTGTTTCTTTTGTTTTGTTGTCTTGTTTTCTGTCTGAGAATCTTGTTCGTGAGGATAGCGGCAGGACAGGTTAGATCTCAAATGGTCCTGTCGGGGCTGGCTGACGAAGAGGAGGACATTGACTGAGACGAATGGGAATTATCAACTGCACCTCCTTATGCTGTTCTGGATGATATCCTTCACAAAGTAGTGGAATTACCACTTGTTGTTCGAGCTCAAGGGCCACAGGACCGTGGTGAGCTTGAGTGGAAAGCCTGAAAAGCTGTTGTTCGAGGATCGAGTTTTGGCTTACCAAAGAATGGCATCGCGATAATGGAATATATTATGATAAGCCTCAAAGGGAGGAGGCTTTGGGAAAAGAAGATTTTTTGTGTAATACAAGGAACTGTCAACCAGCCCTGGCAGGAAGGAGCAGTACACACTTAGACAAATATAGAGTAGATTCGAAAAACAGTAACCTATATATTCTGGTACACTCATTGCATAACAACATGAAATAAAATTCACATACTTATGTGTCACACTTCATAAAGATTGCAATACAGTAACAAAGAATAAAAACTGACATGCACGTACACAGAAAGGAAAATTCATTGAAAATGAAAGGTTTTATTGCTATTTTCTCTTTCAGGATTATTATCATTGGGACTTTGATAAGAATGAATTTGCATTTAGTAGCTTGTTGTAATGTTAATGTAAGGAAATAGTTGCATGAAGAGAGAGATTTCTCTTAAGAAAGAGTTTTCGGAGTATTCTGGAAAATCTAAGTTATGGAACCTTCTGAAAGATCAAAATGATGTCAGAAAGATGTTTGTGAAATGTGTGTCATCGAGAATCAGACTAGGGAGAATATACCTTGAGGTCTCACTGGTTAAGGGATATTCTGCAGATAGTCAGATAAGACTGTCACCGGAAAAATGTGGGTGATCGCATGTTGTGTGTGATGATGTAAAATGCTGTTTATTGTGTTTCGAGAAGCATAGGCTTCCGAAAAAGGGAGGAATATGTGGAAATTTCTGTAAGTGAACCTAAGAGTCTGGAAGTCTGTGTGACAGGAATAGAATGTGTGTGTGTGTGTGTGGGGCATACTGGAGACTCAGCAGGAGAAAACTGCTGACAGGAGAACCATTACCTAGGTGTATGCTATTTGGGAGTCACCCTTGTAAGGATAACAAACTGGAAGTCCACTGTGTCTGAATTTGGACACTAGTTAACATGATACTGATGTGTGTAGTTTAAAAGGAGTCAGAATAGAGCTGAAAGTTAGGATGGCTAGGAGATGCTTCTGTTGTGGTCAGCTTTCCTCTCGATGAACACGAATAAAGACCTGTGAACAGCAAAACTCCCTCCTGACTATTTCTCTGAGAAAACGACACTCCTCATGTTCAGATCCCCATCAGAGAAAAAGAAGCAGTTATTATTAGGTCATAGCACCTTTTTAATTGGCCTATACATTTTTGACTTCCCCCTAAACACTACAAGATCTTCTAAAGACAGTGCCAAAAATCAGACAACTGATTAATGCACGTTTGAGTTATGAAAAGAAACACAGAAGTGTATATTCCTGAACCAGATTTCCATTAATGCAAACATACAATATATGAATACCCTATCAGAGAGCTTAAAGAACCTTCAGTGTGATGTCATTACTTGAAATTAAAAAAAGTTATATGTTTGTCATGGTGTCAAACATGCCTTGTTGCAAATGCTGAAATTTTGGATCGATCAGGGTAACAGATCTGCCTAATTAGTGACTTGGATGGATTTGTAGGGTTTGTTCTTGCAGCTGACTTGAACTTTGATGCAGTCACACTACCACTTCTCATGTCAAACCAAAGCCTTGACTTTCCCTGTTGCTTCGTCTCTTCCTCAATTTTTACTGCCTACAACATTTTAAATTAATGACATGAAGTGAATGACATGAATTAAATTACATGAAGTAAATGACATGTAACACTAAAGAGATTATTCATATACCTGTTCTGGGGTGACTTCCAGAATCTTAAATGTCTCCTCACACTTTATGAGAAGGTCAGAAGCAGACAGTGTCCGGTTCCGAGCACTGTATAACTCTACCAGCGGCTGAGGTAGACCCAGAGACACCACCTTTGGTTGGAATTGGTGACTGTACTTAGGTAGAATCCGTAGGAGACCACTCTTCTCTTCAGGGTTTTCAGCTGCGTTATCCAAATTGTTCTATGGCTGCTTTTGATGCTCCTCCTTTCCTTATTTCCTTATAAGATGCCCTTGAATAGTATGTGCTGTGGGCGCCAAAGTGCTTTTTTGCAGGATGTGAGAAATCAATTGCTGCCCCCTTTTCAAATAGTGCTTTGCCTGCTTTCAATGGAGCAAGTCCCCACTATTTTGGCCCATCTGTGCAGCTTCTGTCTGCTAGATGTTTCATGGCCGAATCGAGGGCGTACAGCAGAGCTGTTACATGGGAACAGACCTCTCCCAAGCCTGCTTTACATGTACAGTGGCCACAAACAACAACCCCATCTTTCCTTAGAAAGACCCAAGGTTTTAGTTGGCCTGACGAAATTGCCTGACTATGATGAACCTAAAATAAAAAAAGGTTCCATGGTTAGATGAGTTATGCAGAAAAAGATAAATAAAGTTGAAAGTTATTTAACAATCTTTAAAAAAAATATTTAACAGCTTTAAATAATTTGCTTAATGTCAAATTGTTCAGTGACGGTAGGTTGATCTTAAAATGATGTCTGTTATGTATTTACCAACCAAAACTCTGCCTTAACGGACTAATTTAACATCTAACAAATATACCAATATTATATACTGCATGAAAAGTGTTTACGGGGTAAGATGTTTGTTTAATTTGTACAATAACGATTGTACAAACGAAGATGTTGTACCTCTAATTATATATTGATTATTTAATTACTTAACTATTTAATGTAAATACAATGTTAGGGGGCTCACTTCCGCCATCCGTCATGGAGTCTCATTGTTTAGTCATGTGACTGTGGTCACGTGTCTGCAAGGGGTCAATAGAAAATGGGGGTAGAAAAACATTTTGATATGCAGCACGCATATGCAACTCGGGGTGACCTATCATATTTCAAAAGAGCAAGTACTAAACGGTTTCTCGTGGAAGTACACCTTTAAGATTACGAAGAATAAGATATAATGGCCAAGCCACTATTAAACTACCGCACCTGGGACAATTAGCCTGCAGAGATAAAATAAGTCAGTCAGTTAACAACGCTGCATGCATGAGTCATTGAATGTGTACCTCAGTACGGAACGGAACCTGAGCGAAATGTTTGTGATGTACTGAAATGCTCAATAAATAACCCATCAACCTAGTCAATAAGGGCTAAAACATGGCATCCGGTGCAAAGTTTGCATTGGAAGATTGTAAAAAGGGGGGCTGGTGGGAACCAACACTAAACCAGAAAGGACTGTATAGAGAGGGGCTGATTGATGTATACAATAATCGCCACAGATTGTCCGGTCAGAACAAGAATGAAATGTCCCTTAGTGAAGACACACACACCACTCATGAACAGTGAAACCGTGAAAGGAATGAACCCGTGTAAAAACCCGTGAAAACCGTGTAAGGGGATGAACCCCTGAAAACCGTGAAGCTGATTGGGTGTAAAACCGTGTACCGTGGTTTACTAGAATATAGAAACAAGAAATACAAAAGACAAGCATGAGCAATACAAATATACAAATGAATAATACAAAGGTAATATACACAATATATACAAGGGGTGATGAATAATTACCTACAGCAATTATCTAGACCAGAAATGAGAAGGTGAGCACATAACTGCCTACAGTAGCTATGTAAACCATGACTAACAGTGAATGAATGAATGACTAGTTGTAACAGAAGTACTGTGTCTTTAAGCCCCGCGACACGGCGTGTCTGCGTACACAGAGATTAGCTATGGCGCGAGCTATTGAAATGTACACGGTAACAAGCAGCCAAGTATCTGCTGTACCCTCCAAAGAATACAGCGACATGGAGAATGAGTAACAACTACTATTATGCAAATACAGGACGATACAAACATCTAACAGATAAGTAAACAATAGACAAATACTCGTGTTGCAAGCATTGACGCTAGGAGGCTACAATAACACACAACAACGAGCATATATGACATAGTAACAACATAATAATTAGCGAACTCACTCTCTCATGGACGCACGGATGAATGAATAATTGAGAGCCGATGAGAAGATAAAGAAAGGAGAGATGGACGTCGGGATCCTGAAACGTCCAAGATGTGAGGGAAAAAGAGTCCAACGAATGAACTGGATCCAGCTGATGTCTCTCCTGCTCCGATGTGTGACTGCTCTGACACCTTGAGTTCAGCAGCTACCTTTAACAGCGGGCCACAGCGGGGGTCCTGCTGATAACGATCGGTAGCCTCGCAGAGGCTGCTGGGAGCAGACTATTGGTTGCTAGGCCTCTCTACCGAGTAATTGGAGGGCTCTACCAGACTCAGTGTCCAGGGTCACTTCCGCCGACGTCATTTCCGGAACAGCAGCAAACGCCGGAACGAAAGAAGAAACTATCCAGCAAAAAGCTAAGTTTTCTACAAAGCTTTACAAACACCTTTCTCAATTACTTACTACAATCTCTGTTTAAAAACTTACTTAGCTGCATCAAGTCAAATTATACTTCACCACATACACCTGTTCATTAGCGCTAAATACACCGCACATTCAGCTTGTTTTTAGCATTACCTAGCATCCTAAACTATTAAGCTAACTCGGTAAAAGCAGCTGCATACTACTATAAACACGTAAACATCCTATAAATTACAAACACCAACATGGATACACTGGATTGCAGCTGCAGGGGCCCTCTGCTCCTCCACGAAGCCAACATGGTGATTGATTCTCTTAAAAGAGACATTCGCCGGCTTACAAACGACCTAGTTAGGAAAGATACACTTATCTCTGCATACGGTTCCACTCTACGAGCCCAGGCTCAAAGCCGAATTGATATGTCGTTTCAGACTAAATTCCCTGAAGAACCTGCCACCACCTCGCAGCCGGCATGCTCGACCCCACAACAGAACCAACCCTGGACCGAAGTTGTCGCTCGCAGTCAAAGGGGAGTACTGAAGAGATTCTCTCCACCTCCTTTCAATCCTTTCAATCTTTCAAACCGGTACTCAGTGCTAGCCGATAGTAACGTAGCCGACCCTGCTCACACCATTCCTCTTCCCCCACAGCATCGCTCGGCGGAGCAGTCGAGACCGACTGCTCCGCCTCCGAAGCCGCCTGCTCCGAGACGAGTCGCCCGAGAGAGACCCCGCCACCCCCCGTCCTCCACCCGACCAGTCGCGGTCCTCGTAGGGTCCTCCATGGTGCGCCATGTGACCCTACCGAGGAGCGAGACGTGGTGCCTGCCCGGAGCCCGTGTGGAGGACGTCCAGACCAGGGTGCCCGAGGTGGTGGAGCAGCACCCGACCGCCTCTGCAATCGTGGTCCACGTCGGGTCGAACGACATCAGGCTCCAGCAGTCCGAAAAACTTAAGTCCGATTTTACCTCTCTAATTCAAACCATACTCGCTACTGGCAAAAAATGTATCGTCTCAGGCCCTATCCCATCTGCTTGCTTCTCAGACATGCAGTTCTCTCGTATCCGCCAGCTCCACGCGTGGCTGGTGGGGTACTGCAGTCGCGAGAGGGTCCCTTTCGTGGACAACTTCGGGAGCTTCTGGAGAAGACGCAGCCTGTTCGCCCGAGACGGACGACACCTGAACAGGGCTGGGGCGAGCCTGCTAGCTAGCAACCTGGAGCTAGCTCTGGAAGCCCATCACACGCCACGCTGACAAGTAAGCTCCAAGCCAGCACATCTCAATAGCAACTTAGTCCGAGATAATGATATATCTTTCCCCCTTACCACCAGTGCTCGGAATACAGTGTGCTTGGCTCAGTCAGATAATCTGCTCCACAAAATTCCTTCCCTTATAACCCACCATAGGAAACGTAAGCATAAAACCACAGGCTGCATACCTAACAATCTAATTAATATCCAGCTCGGGCGCTGGGTAAATAAGACTAAAATCGTCATAAATGCTGCTGTCCTTAATGTAAGGTCCCTCACCAACAAGAGTTTCTTTATAAATGATTACATCTCGGAAAATAAACTACACCTTATGTTCCTTGTGGAGACCTGGTTAAAAGAAGAAGGGGCTGCCACCCTTATTGAAGCCTGTCCCCCTAACTATAAATTCTATCAATCGATAAGAGGCAATAAAAGAGGTGGCGGTATAGCTGTCATCTTCTCCGATAAACTCAGCTGTAACGAGATAAATTTAGGCACCTTCACGTCATTTGAGTACCTAGCGATTAAAGTTAAAACCGATCACAGCTTACTCCTTATCACGCTATACAGACCGCCAAAAAGTTCACCAACCTTTTTATCTGACTTCTCCACCCTCGTGTCAGCGGTACTTACAAACTACGACAGAATAATTATCACGGGAGATTTTAACATTCATGTTAATAAAAGCGGTGACTCAAATGGCAAAGACCTGCTAAACACCTTGGATGGTTTTGGGCTACATCAGTACGTAACAGAAGCCACCCATCAACTAGGAAACACGCTCGACCTAGTAATATCGCAACCCGCAAATATTAACAACATCTCCGTATCGGATATAGCCATCTCCGACCATTACTGCGTCTTATTTGAATTCCCATTTACTATACATAGCAATAGAGAGACCGGTGCAACCCACAAACGATGCATAAATGAATCAGCGCAACAAAAAATCACCGAACTTATTAGCTCCCGCGACCTCCTCAATGGCCACAAATCGCTCGATGAAATGGTGGCTGGCTTTAATAGCAACCTAAAGGAAATTTTAGACGAAGTTGCTCCTTTAAAAACAAAACGCAGCTCACGAGTTAAAACCTCACCATGGATAAATGAGTCAGTAAGAGAGAAAAAAAGGCAATGTAGAGCAGCAGAACGAGCATGGAGAAAATCTAAATTAGAAGTCAATCGTATAATCCTTAAAGAACATATTATCACCTATAACAATACAATACGCACAGAAAGAAAGAACTATTTATCAAAAATTATCACAGACCATCACAACAACACACGAGTATTATTCTCTACAATTGAAAAAGTACTAAATCCTGGGCCAGTCTGTGATATGCTTAGTCTAGCCACCACTCCAAAATGCGAAGAGTTTGCAGAATTCTTCACAAACAAAATACTCGCTATTAGAGCAGAAATCATTCGAGACCCTAACTACCTACAAGATGCCCCTATTAAGGAACCACCGACCCTACAGACTTTTAGCGCCATTACGGAAGACGATCTCTATAAACTTATTAAACATAGCAAGCGGTCAACATGCAGCCTTGACCCTATTCCCACTTTTCTCATGAAAAATAATTTTAATTATATCTCCACACCCCTATTACAGATCATTAACACCTCCATTCTCACAGGTATTTTCCCAAGCGCCTTTAAAACTGCTGTAGTGAAGCCATTGCTAAAGAAACCAAATTTGGACTATAACACACTAAACAACTATAGACCAATCTCCAACCTCCCATTTATAAGCAAAATACTCGAAAAGGCTGTCTTCTTACAGCTCAACCAATTCCTTAATGAAAACGACATCCTAGAAAAATTCCAATCAGGCTTTAGAGCAAATCATAGCACAGAGACTGCTCTAACCAAAATAGTAAACGACCTCAGACTCAGTACAGCCACAAACAAAGTCTCTGCCCTAGTCCTCTTGGACCTAAGTGCCGCCTTTGACACAATTGATCACAACATACTACTACATCGTCTCAAAACTTGGGTGGGCCTCTCAGGCCATGTACTAAAATGGCTTGAGTCATACATCACCAGAAGACAATTCTATATTAGTTTAGGAGATCATATATCTAAAAATCACGACGTACCCTTCGGTGTTGCTCAAGGCAGCTGCCTTGGCCCCCTGCTTTTCTCATTATACATGCTACCGCTGGGCAACATTATCAAAAAACATAATATAGACTTTCATAGTTATGCCGATGATACACAACTTTATATCTCAGTTGAGCCAAACAAAACCACAGCTCTACAGTCTTTAACCTCCTGTTTGTCAGCTGTCACGCATTGGATGAGCAATAACTTTCTAAAGTTAAACGAAAACAAAACTGAACTGCTACTTATCGGCCCTAAAGACAAACGGGAAGCTCTCCTCCCCAGTCTAGGCAACCTAAACCAATATGTCGGAGAACAGGTAACTAGCCTAGGTGTCATCCTTGACTCTGACCTAAGCCTTAAACCACACATCAACAAAGTGACTAAAACAGCATACTTCCATCTAAGAAATATAGCAAAAGTTCGCCCCTTCTTGACCAAGCCAGACGCTGAAAAACTTGTTCACGCATTTATTACAAGTAGATTAGACTACTGCAATGCCTTGTTCACAGGCCTCCCAAAAAAATCAATTGAAAAACTACAGCTTATTCAAAACTCGGCTGCAAGATTACTAACAAAAACAAGAAAGAGGGAACATATTACTCCTGTACTGGCTGAACTACACTGGCTACCTGTATCCTATAGAATTGACTTCAAAGTACTACTACTGGTATTTAAAGCTGTAAATGGCCTTGCCCCATGCTATATTGTTGACGCATTATCCTCTTATACCCCTGCACGAGCCCTTAGATCCGCTGATGCCGGTCTCCTGAGGATTCCAGACGCACCACCCAAAAGGATCGGGGAATCGGCCTTTTCATACTACGCCCCAAAGAGATGGAATGCCCTACCACAGCACATCAGAAAAGCAGAATCCATCGACATCTTCAAGCGACAACTAAAGACCTACCTATTCAACCAAGCCTACACCTAACTACTCAGTCACCGACTTCCCGTTACCAGCCCCGGCAGATGGGCTACCCTGGGAGACGTGGTTCTGCCTGAGGTTTCTTCCTAGAAAAACAGGGAGTTTTACTCACTGATTCCTGGGGTTTCTTCCTGAAATCACGCAAATCAAACAAACAGGGAGTTTTTCCTCACCCCTGTTGCTCCCTGGGGACACTAACAACCGACTGCGCCTAAATGAACTTTCCTCGTGTAGTGCCCCTGGCCCGCAAAGACTGCCGACCTATGTTCACATAAGAGCCCACATTAACAGAGCGTTGCATAGCTCTAACGCCACTGGACTACAAAGATTGCTGACTAGGGCCTACAAGGACTGCCTACCTGTGTTCATGCAAGAGTCAGTCTGCTTCTGTATTTATGTGCTCTGACATCACTGAACCGCAAGAAATGTTGTCTTGCAACAACCCTGCCAAACTGTAAAGCACTTTGAGTTGCATATTGCATGTATGAACTGTGCTATACAAGTAAAGTTTTATTATTATTATTATTATTATTATTGGAGCCTGATCAGCAAGGGGTCAGCGGGTGAATAGCTGATAGCGTACACAATAGAAGATGGGTGGTGGCCCATCACTGAATGGAGGAGGGGTGATGGCCCATCACTGAATGGAGAATAGGTGATGGCCCATTTGAATGGAAGATGGGTGATGGCCCATCACTGAGGTGGTTTGACCAGTTTGAACAAAGATGAAAGGGAAAATTACTGCAAGAGCCCCATAACCACCACATTAAGCAGCCGCGAATGAGAATGCTTAATAAATGGTACACTGAATTGTCGGGGAGTAAATAATTGGTTTCCATCAGTCTGCAAAGAAAATTGCAGAGCTTTAATACAAAACATTCCCATCTTTTAACTGTCAGTTTACCGAACTGACAGCAGAACAAAAATGCTTGTGCACATGAGGAAGTACATTTGACCTTGAAAGAAAAGAACGACATAGGTCCATCCCACTAACTGAATTGATCCGTCCAAGCTTGGGGATGACACGCCCCTCTTCGGGGCAAACAGATTGGACTAATTATGTTGGGTCATAGCTAACTGTTGAAGCAGTTACAGCTTTAAAAGGTTGAACAGATTAACCAACAACAATAAAACCCACGAGACACCATCTATGTAAGCATGTTTCTCTGCAGATGAATTTAGACCTCATATTAGTGTCGATATCGCGTGTTTTCCCAGCTGGAAAACGAAAGCATTAGCACTTCTACCGTGGAGAAACTAGCCCCCTTAGAACTTGACTATGGTCAGATGATTTATAGGAGGCTAACCTGGAAAACAGTGTGCCGGCTTGGACTGTGATCAGCTTGACTGGTTATGTTTGCCTAATTTCACTGAATATTCATGAAGCCCCCGCCTAGGCTACAACACGCCCCCGCCCCCGGATCACCATATGCATGAAGCCTGTGCCTGAGACAACGGTACAAAGTTTCGCCGAATAAAGAGTATGTCGGCAATGAAAGTGCAATGAACGACCACACCAGTATCATCTACACACAATAAAAACATGTTGCATGAACAGTAACAAAATTCACACACATTTAAAATTGTTGTCCGAGAGAGGGCTCGAACCAAAGAAATGACATCGCTAGATCCAACACCAATGCCAGGCTGAGCTCGATCCTGCTACGCTACGGATCGCCGAGTCAGCCATCTTCCTGACTGGTACATATCTAACACTGACCTCATTTGACACAAGTTAACATAGGCGAAAACATAAACGCCCATGTTAACTGGTGATATCACAAGTTAACATGGGTGTATCCTATTTTCATAGTATGTCAACTTTTGTCAATTGAGGTGAGCGTTGGGGTGTATTTAGGGTGACCAGATTTCCAGAGTCTAAAACCGGGACACTATGTGTGATGTCATGCGCGTGCACATTCTCTTAGGCAGTGTCGTGTAGTAGTCTAGTCTGCTATCGAAGAAAACCGTTAAAACACGGCCGCTGTATACTGCAAGATACATTGTAACATTGACTGCGAAGATTTCGCAGAGCGCACCTACCATTGTCACTCACACACACACACACACACATTGACTCTGAATTACTGGAAACTTCATTAGGCTTTAATTTAACAGTTTTGTATATGCTATCTGTAATCAGGCTAACCTTACGGCCTGGAAGGCAGGACAGCGAGTCGATGCTTTGATGTTAAATAGGATTTTTATTTTCCTTCCCCAAGCAGGAAAATGGTCCAGAGGAAAAACAAAAGAAAAAAACTCCAAACAAAATACTCAATCAAAACTTAAATAGTTCAAATAGCAAACTAAACTTTCAAAAGATCATAAACCAAAATTCAATAATATAAGGCAAAATTCTGTGCTCCAAAATTCTCTCGCTCTGGTTCATTTCAGGTGTTCGCTCTAGCTCACCTAAAACCAACTCACATGCTGGTGATTTTCCCCTGGGTTTTCTAGCCCACGGAATGAACCAAATCATGTGCAAAATCAATCAATTTTAAAAAGCTAAGAACCAGTACAAAAATATATACAAATACTCTGTTTAAAAACAATAAATATTCCGGTTCTAAAATATATACACCACATGCTTCATAAACACCATAAAATATTAAAACAATGTCGTATTTTCTGAGAAAATAGTCGAGGAGGAAGATTGCTGCTCAATCAGGTCTTTATTGCGTTCATCGAGAGGAAGCCTGACCACAACAGAGCATCTCCTAGCCATCCTGACTTCCTGTTCCATTCTGAGTCCTTTTAAACTACACACATCAGTATCATGTTGACTAGTGTCCAAATTCAGACACAGTGACTTCCAGTCTGTTATCCTTACAAGGGTGACTCCCAAATAGCATACACCTAGGTACTGGTTCCTCTGTCAGCAGTTCTCCTGCTGCTGAGTCTCCAGCATGCCACACACACACACATTCTATTCCTGTCACACAGATTTTCCAGACTCCTTACAGAAAGACACTTTCAAAAATTACCACATTCCTCCCTTTTTCGGAAGCCTATGCTTCTCGAAACACAATAAACAGCCTTTTATATCATTATTATCACACAACATGCAATCACCCAAATTTTCCCGGTGACAGTCTCATCTGACTATCTGCAGAATATCCCTTAACCCTTGAAACCTCAAGGTATATTCTTCCTAGTCTGATTCTCGATGACACATATTTCACAAACATCATTCTGACATCATTTTGATCATTCAGAAGGTTCCATAACTTTCATTTCCCAGAATACTCTGAAAAACTCTTTCTTAAGAGATATCTCTCTTCATGCAACTAGTGCCTTACATTTAACATTACAACAAGCTACTAAATACAAATTCATTCTTATCAAAGTCCCA
This sequence comes from Coilia nasus, assembly GCA_027475355.1. Classification (NCBI taxonomy): domain Eukaryota; kingdom Metazoa; phylum Chordata; class Actinopteri; order Clupeiformes; family Engraulidae; genus Coilia; species Coilia nasus. Next base: position 1,104,207 of record CM050215.1, on the reverse strand, counting down.
TTGATAATACCGAAAAAGAAAATAAAAATAAAAATAAAAATAAAATCTTTTCATTTTCAATGATTTTCCTTTCTGTGTACGTGCATGTCAGTTTTTCCATTCTTGTTACTGCATGCAATCTTTATGAAGTGTGACGCATATAAGTATGTGAATTTCCTTTCATGTTGTTTGCAATGAGTGTACCAGAATATATAGGTTACTGTTTCGAATCTACTCTATATTTGTCTAAGTGTATACTGCTCCTTCCTGCCAGGGCTGGTCGACAGTTCCTTGTATTCCTCAAAAATCTTCTTCTCCCAAAGCCTCCTCCCTTTGAGGCTTATCATCCAGAACGGCATAAGGATTCGCAGTTGATAATTCTCACTCGTCTCAGTCAATGACCTCCACTTCGCCAGCCAACCCCGACAGGACCTTTCTGAGATCTAACCTGTCCTGCCACTATCCTCATGAACAAGATCCTCAGACAGAAAACAAACCAAAAAACAAAACAAAAGAAACAAAACAAAACAAAACAAAAGAAACAAATGAAACAAATGAAAAGAATGCCTTCAATTAAAGTAGCTATTTTGACAAACCATGCAGTAAAAGAACCAAAGGTAGTTTTTATCCAATGATCAAACCCACTGACCAATCTTAGTATCCCGACAGGCATTCTCTGCAAGTTCAATACTCAAAGTTAAAATTTACCAAATGAAACATGAGCTACACTTCTATTATCTAATGCATACCCAATAGTTCAATCCTGTATTGCATTAACACATGCACAAAACCCCACTCTTCTGGCAGAGCACTCTACACTCCCCACTCTGGGCCACTGACTGGCCCACCAAATAATTTGCCAAAGAGACATTTTGATGTTCTAATGATGAATAATAACTTTTCACATGCCTTAGATTTAAAGATCATGACACTTAACATCATATTGTCATACTTCAGTTCTCATAATATTTTCAAAATTCATAGTTCCTAATCCCACCAAGCATTCATAACCACTACCAAATAATGGTTTTAAACATTCATGCACCTACGGTAATTCATAATAACACTAAGTAGGATTTAGAAAACTCTTTCTTTACATTCTTGATCATTATATTCTAAAGTACCAAAATGACAATGAGATGCATATCAATCACTAGAGGTTGTGCCTGTGCACATTCATAATAGTTTTCCCACAGATGATAAGTTTTTGCAGTAAACTCATCCCAATCATACCAACTATTATCCCAAAATGGCAAATAAATATCATCAGGGCTTCGAGAAATACTTCTCTTAGCATGGCAATACACACCACCCGTATTATGAACCCATGCAACCAAAGAACACTTGATCTTATCACTACGTCATGTAGGTAAACTGAACCTAATTTTAGCACAACTTCCTAATTGGTAATTAATAACTTCATCAGCAGCAACAACATATGTATTTCTCCAGCATTTATAATTCTACACTTCAGTTGTTATGTTAATACTTTCATTAACTAGACCTTCAGGTTTACAGAAGTAATACACGCCAGGAGTCTACCAAAGTTGTACATGGCGACCATTCTTTGGACCTAATTCTGCAACATATAACATCTGGAGTTTCTTTAAAGAACACATGGATTGAGCAATTAATGACTGTTCAAGCATCATTCACTGTTTGCATAGTGAATCAAACTCTCTAGCCTTTAATGCTACTTTCTTTACTATTTCATCTGCTAAGGCATTGCCTCATGTAATTAAATCATTCCCTTTTTCATGCACCTGACACCTACAAATAGCTAATGAATAGGTTACATCATAGTAATTAATAACAATTATATTTCATCCAAATGTTGAATTGGAGAGCCATCTGATTTTTTAAACTCTCTCTGTTCCCACTAAGTACCATGGACAGCAGACACTACACAGCATGCTATCAGTAAAAATAGTAACATCCAACACCTGACAAACAAACCTCAGTAAGCACCTTTAACTCTACTAATTGTGCTGAACACGGTTGCTTACAAGGAATGCACACTACAGAAGTCTCTACTTCTTTTAACTGAATAACACTAAATCCTGCATATGTCTTATTGTCATAATTATAGCTAGAACCATTCACAAAAAACACCAAACCCGATTCAAGAGATTAATTTTTCTAATATGCGCATAATTTAGAAAAGACTAAAGAATTTACTCATTCATGAAAAGTTCCTTCATAATCTAAAAAGCAACATCTGGACAAAAGACAAATTATTATACTTTCCAGCACACTATTAGTTAGAAATCTGATAAACACGCATCAGTAATAAAGAACAAGACACCCTCTCAAGACACATAGAGACACATATGCCACAGGCCGTCCACAGACACCCCCTGAAATGTACACTCTATTTTTAGACCTAATTTGCACAGTACATCCCAGCCCAAAGGATTTGCAGGGTTAAGGAAGACAACAATATTGGCAAACTGTGATATATGTTCCTACCTGAACTATGACTACAGAAAATGAAAGCAATTAAACTTGTCCTAATGACCTTCCCTAACTCATCTTTCTTAATATGTGAGATATAAATATTAATACAAATATATAAATGTGCAAGTGTAAGTATAAGTGGCTCCAGTATCAACTAATAATGATAGTGTGTCCTTGTATTATTGCACATATATGTAGTTCCTCATCTAATCCCTAAGTTACCTGACAGACTATATCTAATTCAAAAGCTAATCAATAATGCCCCATGGGATCAAGATTCACATGACATACCACTGGAGACTCTGACCACCGGTTATCCGACCCCACCTACCCCCGCGACGGTCTGTTGGAGTTTTGGGCACAAGAAGGAAATAGTGTCCACACCCCCACAAGGCAGCACTGGACATCCTGAGGGGTCATTTGAGCAAGCCTTGTCCGCGCACCATCCTGTAGCTCTCCGTGAGAAGGGACATAGCCACTGAATTGCGCAGCTGTCACACAGTTGGTGGTCCTTGCTGGAACTGTGGCTATGAGAAAGACGCACACATGATGATGAGTTCAGCGCAATATTGAGCAGTGCAGTAGCTGGACATGATTTAGCTAGGCAGCTCACAAAGCAGCCCAGACACGGGTACAGTTTTTCATGAAGGATATGTGTCCAAGTAGTGGAATCTTCCCCTATCAGATCCAAGTCAGCCTTGTTCAATACATCAGTCAAAGCGTCTTGCTGATAATAATTCCAAGCAAATACTTAATGTCCTTGAGAGCAAATGTCTGGCCCTCAGTCTGGTCTTCAGATGTCATAATCCATGCTCCCACATCTTCTTGAAGCGAGGGGCGACGTGAAATCAGACCCTGTGCGTCAGTATGTCTCCAAGGCTAGTAATGCAAACCACAACCCTTAACATAATGGGCATTTATGTTACACATAAATATATAACTAAACCCTTCGTGAATGATGTCAATCTTTGTTTATATGTGTTCACATCCCTTAATTTACCAAGGGTGTTTTTCATTTATCATATAATAACGGAGCCTATAGCAATTATCATATACTTTATCTTCCCCCTGTTCACCTGTGACAGCGATGCAGCTATGCAAATTCTCAACATTGGTCTCATTCTGATCCTACATTAAACTGTCAGTGGAGCGTCCTCCGGCACATGCCCCCACATACACTGTACAGAAAGTGCACACAAATCTTCATCAGTCATGGATTTACCAAACATTCTTATATATATATATATTTCTATAGGTGTATAAATTAATTAAATCAAACTCTCAGCATGGCTCAAACAAGCCACTACATCCCTCTAATTGTACACAAATCCTAAGATCCAATGTTCCCATTTTGGTTATAGATCACAGTCTTTTTTGTACACTTTTCCATTAACATTAATTTTTCAAGTTTACTTTCAAACCATTCATTTTCATGCATTACTTGCTTAGGCAGCATCAACTCCCTTGTACACTAATTTTAACACTGCTATCATGTAATCCATAAAACAACCTACAACTAGATGTCACCTTGTTCACTATACTTATGTAAGAGCACACACAAAAAAAGGTTAGTCTGGAGATATTAATTACCCACTCTTAGCAAATGAATAGCTCTGGTATTCTTTAAATCTGTCCATTTTACAAATCTGAAATAAACAACTAAACTATTACAACATATTTTATATTGTAAGCTCTTTTCTTATTCTTGTTATTATTATTTTTATGTATTTTTCTCTCTTATATATATATTGTATATATATAGGTCAATATTTGCTTCACCATCTCCCCACTTTCCAGCTATGCATTGATAAAGAAATAGCTGGACCCTTAAATGGTTAGCATCTTAAAAAATAAAAGTTACTTCTCCCTGAATGATTAGTCACACTTCATGCACGGGGCACTAAAAAAAGAAATGACAGCTGTTCCGCGGCAAACAACTGAGCCAAACCTTAGTCAGCACCACAGACCTGAGGCGACACAGAAATCACTCCATCCCAAGTTAGACACACAGTTGACCCTCCAAAGGGCATACGCGCAAGCATAGGCGCCTTTGGCCAGGACACAGGAGATGACACTTTCACCCCAGACAGGCAGCAGTGTAGTCTCTCAAGCATCCAACTGGACAAGATGCATATCTCAACTCTAGAGGCAGGGAATACAAATGTTAAAACAAAAAATACAGTTACAGTGTAAGGTGCCATGCTTCACAAAAGCACAGTTTCCTCACTCATAAGGATTTGACGCTCATATTAAACACAAAGCATTCATCCTATAAGCAGAAACTTTCGCATCAAGAGAAAACAGTCTCGTCATTCAGACACATTTACTACGAAGACGTTAGGGTTACTCTCTTTTTCCGGCCCGACCTGGCTGCTACCTCAGCAGACCTTATCCAGGATTAGGGGCTTATCAAGCGAGCCAATCTTAAGACAGGGACCAAAACCGTGGCGATCATGCTGAGGCGCGCCAAACTTTGACAGATTAATTTAGATCCCCTACATCCACGACAACCCAGTCGTGGGCTAGCGCTTATCTCTTATCTCATTATTCATCTTTACACTTGTGGCCCACGTCTCCTCTGTCGGTCCTATGTTAAACTAAGCTATGAGATACGTGGCCTCTGACAAGCACAATATCCTTTCACATGCAAATAAAGGATACTGCAAACAGGACTTTGCTCGAAGACAATGACACAGACAATTTTAACGAAAACACAGTTAAAACCTGTGAATAAAGTTAGATGACACAACATAAAACAATATTGAGTCATGCAACATGAAAAGGACCTGCAATCAGCCTGTGGATGCCACAGACAAATGACAAAATCCTCTTCATCTGACCTGATGTTTTATCGATGAAGACAAAGATGAGCAGAAAAAATCCTCCAAAACATTTCCTATTTCCACACAAGTTCGTGGGGCGATGGACCCAAAATTTCTTAATAGCCAATTACATTAATTTAGTAACTTACCCAAGCCAATCAGTATGGATCCAATTAAAGAACGCAAACCGTTCGTGACGCCAAATGTCGTATTTTCTGAGAAAATAGTCGAGGAGGAAGATTGCTGCTCAATCAGGTCTTTATTGCGTTCATCGAGAGGAAGCCTGACCACAACAGAGCATCTCCTAGCCATCCTGACTTCCTGTTCCATTCTGAGTCCTTTTAAACTACACACATCAGTATCATGTTGACTAGTGTCCAAATTCAGACACAGTGACTTCCAGTCTGTTATCCTTACAAGGGTGACTCCCAAATAGCATACACCTAGGTACTGGTTCCTCTGTCAGCAGTTCTCCTGCTGCTGAGTCTCCAGCATGCCACACACACACACATTCTATTCCTGTCACACAGATTTTCCAGACTCCTTACAGAAAGACACTTTCAAAAATTACCACAACACACAAACACCCCTCTTCCCCACACACTCATGCAACCGGCACATCTCTGACGCGAGTTCTCAAACTATAATTGACCCTCAAGAGCTCCCGTCGGGTCTTTTCGTCACTACGAGGAAGTTGACCTGCAACTAGGTAAGCTCTGCTTGTTTGTAATTAGCTGAAAAGTTCGCTAGCTAGCTAGTTAGCTATTGTTTGCCACCGTTAAAATGTTTGAAATGTCCATAGTCCTCTTCTCAGTTGGCAACCCCCTGAGTTAAGGCATGTTATTGATAAAAGTTCGTTTTTTTGTGTTTGTGCTGCAGGTGCTGTGCTCCCCGTGACTGCCAGCTGCATGCTCACGTCTGTGGTTAAAAAAATAAAAGGGCTGTGTTTAAAAACGTGTGTTGATGTGGTGTTTGTCCAAGTAATGTGGTGTAAAACCGGTAACGGGCTACCGCACCGTTACACTATCGCTGTAATTTGGGCAGCTTGATGTGGTGTTGGGTGAAAACCGGGACATTTTTGCGTCCCGACTGGCTTTTGTCGGGACTCGGGACACGCGACTAAAAATCGGGACTGTCCCGGTCAAACCGGGACGTCTGGTCACCCTAGGTGTATTACAGTGACAGTTTCGTTCTTCGACAGGTCGGTTGAGCATTGGTGCTAAAGGACTATTATTGAAGACTGATGGCCAGAGTTGCTGAACATTCTCCACTATGACCCTTTTGACAATATGTCAAGAATATTGTTATATTGCAGTATTAGTCTTTGTATTTCTTTTGCATTATAACTTCAAGATTTTGGCAACCTTGTTGCTGATAAATCCAAGCAAACCTGAACGGTGTCTGTTATGGCCGTTTGTCACACTGACACTCGAAATGAACATCATCCAAACTACAAAAAAACACTTACTTCTTGCACCCTGAATATGTGATGTACTCAGGCAGACACTGAATGCCCATGTTGACTTGCTGTGTTTTAGAGGTTTTTTAAGGCCTACATATTGTGGGATGTCGGGCAACAGTGGGAATGTGTCCTGCATGCCAGGTTCTTTGGTGTGAAACAGTGTTCGGTCGAATTAGCCAGGGAAGACACGTTTGGTCGTCCAAATGGCCTTGAACGTTTGTAGTGGGGTCATACTTTTCTCATAATAACCTAGGTTCGCTGGGCCTGCATGTGGGAAGACTCAACCTTGGATTCACAGCGTTTGCTGTGTGGCTTGCATATCACAAGCTGACATGGGCGTATACTCTTTTCATAGTATGTCAACTGGTGTCGATTGAGGTGAGCGTTGAAGTGTGTTACAGTAACATGTGCGTTCGACGGCAGGTCATGGCGCAACGGAATGTGCATGGGCCTTGTGTTGAGTGCACTGCGTAGTGGGTTTGCATTTCTAGTTCGATTCTTGTTCGGAGGACCACTTTTTATTTTTTGTTGTGAATTATGTTACTGTTCATGCAGCATGTTTGTTATTGTGTGTGGTTAAGACTGGAGTGATCATTAATTGCATTTTCATTGTTTGGACAATATGGGCCGCTTTGAAGGCCTGAACAAGCAGCGTTTGCTTATGTTAACTTGCGAACACCCATGTTAACTTGTGATATCACCAGTTAACATGGGCGTTTATGTTTTCGCCTATGTTAAAGGTGTACTTCCACGAGAAACCGTTTAGTCCTTGCTCTTTTGAAATCTGATAGGTCACCCCGAGTTGCATATAGGGGTTTTTCTATCCCCGTTTTCTATATCAGTCAAAAGAAGACAATAGGCGGAAAAACGACCCAATGCGTAAAAGGGCCTTCGGCGTGACGTAGACGTGGAAATACATAAACGAGAAACTGACCGAATGGGCTTTAAATGATGTTAGCCTGTGACTGACTCGCATAAGATTAGCAGGCTAGTTGAATGACTGAACTGCATTTAGCCGGGCACTTGCACTGTTTTGTCATGCAAATATTACCATTCTGAAACGTTCATTGACAAACGGTCAGGAAGCGACTGTGCTTGTGCCATCTCTCCTTCCTCTTCGGATTCAGGATCAAACACATAAGGCTGTATCTCCGTAGACATTCTGTGTGCAGTTTTAGCGCTGTCAAGTTGACTTTTCCCCTTTACCTTACTCTGCTATCAAGTTGACTGTGGGGCAAAGGAAGCTGCAGGGAGCGTGTCACGCCTCTGGTGAAATCGTGTCGTTCTCCCGGCCCCACCCCCTCCACCAAACTAAAACAGCCTGAAACAGAAGCACTAGAACATTTTTTTCATTAAAACCAGCGCACAGGGCAATTATTAATACTAGAGAACACCGCAAAATTAATGAAAACACGATGGAAGTACACCTTTAACTTGTGTCAAATGAGGTCAGTGTTGTACCAGTCAGGAAGACGGCTGACTCGGCGATCCGTAGCGTAGCAGGAGCGAGCTCAGCCTGGCATTGGTGTTGGCTCTAGCGATGTCATTTCTTTGGTTCGAGCCCTCTCTCGGACAACAATTTTAAATGTGTGTGAATTTTGTTGTTCATGCAACATGTTTTTATTTTGTGTAGATGACACTGGTTTGGTCGTTCATTGCACTTTCATTGCCGACATACTCTTTATTCGGCGAAACTTTGTACCGTTGTCTCAGGCACAGGCTTCATACATATGGTGATCCGGGGGCGGGGGGGTGTTGTAGCCTAGGCAGGGGCTTCATGAATATTCAGTGAAATTAGGCAAACATCACCAGTCAAGCTGATCACAGTCCAAGCCGGCACAACGGCACCTAAGTTAGGGTGACCAGACGTCACGGTTTGACCGGGACAGTCCCGATTTTTAGTCGCGTGTCCCGAGTCCCGACAAAAGCCAGTCGGGACGCAAAAATGTCCCGGTTTTCACCCAACACCACATCAAGCTGCCCAAATTACAGTGATAGCATATACAAGACTGTTAAATTAAAGCCTAATGAAGTTTCCAGTAATTCAGAGTCAATGTGTGTGTGTGTGTGTGTGTGAGTGACAATGGTAGGTGCGCTCTGCGAAATCTTCGCAGTCAATGTTACAATTTATCTTGCAGCCGTGTTTTAACGGTTTTCTTCGATAGCAGACTAGACTACTACACGACAATGCCTAAGAGAATGTGCACGCGCATGACGTCACACATAGTGTCCCGGTTTTAGACTCTGGAAATCTGGTCACCCTAACCTAAGTAGGCTACTGGTTACAACGGAATTCACCCACATGACAACTTTCACACTCTAACATGTTTGTACGAGCTTACTTTAAACAAATACGGTCAACAAGTAATCCGTGTTAGACTGATATACCCATTTTAACTGATAGGAAGCTCACCGGAGCTAAGTTGCATATTAGCAACTATGTGAGTTAGCCTGCAACATCAGGACATTGCAAATGAATTTGGCCATCAATGTACATATCCCGAGCATCAATCAGTTATGTGAAAGGAAAACATCGAAACCACGCTGAAAATACATTTGGTATCCCACTACACAAGCAGACCTCGTCAAGCAGAAGCATGGTAGCATAGTAGCCAACCTTAGCGAAACCTGCAAAGTAGCACTGAAAAGACAGGTAGTATGATGGCTAACAAAACATGAGCTAATCGCTAGTAAACACTGTTAGCTGCTCAGCATTTTAGCATAGTTATCAAACTTAATTTATCATACGAGCACCACGATGAATGCGCTAACTATCCCAATAAACCCACTGAGGACGAGAAAATTGCGCGTACCATCAAGGAGATACAAATTACGGATGCATAGTACACCTGTACGGCAAACAACATAAAAAGGTGTACGAACCACCATTCATATCTACATCAATGGAATGATATCGTCAGATCATTAACAGAATGAAAGAAAACCAAGGCTTGGTACTGAAACAAGCAAAGGGCAGATTGGCATGGCTCCGGGGAAGGAAGACCTGAAACCAGAACAGACTGGAACTCGGGAGAAAATCAGAAATAGCTGGGCGGTTTGGGGTTTGATAGGGAATGTTGGCGTTGGCTATCAGACAGCGAGTGGAGAAAAATATCCTTTAGGAGCAGCACGGGCAAATGCGAGCACGAAGAAGCGAACTGGTATTATATCCTCATCCGAATCAGAGATGTCTGATGTTGCGCGAAGGAAAATGCGTCGAACGGCGGAATACACCTGTGAGCGGCAAAGCAGGTAGGTAAGATCATAGACATATAAACATAGACGCCGCCTTCCGCGTAGAACCATACGTTATCCTCGCCGTCATATTGGATGTGGCAAAGTGGAGATTCTTCAACCGTCTCTAGACAGTAGCCTAGAATAAAGATGCCTCATTCATGTGCTGCGTTTAACTGTACTAACAGGTTTGCCGTCCAAACGAGATCACATGGGATTACCTTTTACAGATGAGAATGGAAAAATGTGTCTAAATGGGTGAATAAAAGGCATTGAGTTAAATACCTTTGTAGAAAGGCGCTTTATGAAGTTCGGTCCATTTACTTCCACTGGTTTACGGGGTAAATTTGCCACATCCAATATGGCAGACACGCTGACGTATCCCAGCAACAGGCCAGCAGCTCAATGCGGCGTCTATGTTTATATGTCTATGGGTAAGATGACGTATTAAAAGACAGATGTTACGTGCTGACTGGACGACAGCTAATTGATGACGCGCATTACGTCTTCCTGGTAGAATTTCTCGCTACGCTTACATGGATATTTTTTGGGGGAAAAAATGTATACAAGCCAGTACTTATACTTACAATTCCTAAGCACATACATTTAATAATTTATGTTTGTAATATTTGAAATATGGTTGTGATTTAAGTTAATGAAGCCAATGTCATATTTTATTAGGTGATAACATTAAGAATAAAATGCACTCTAATTTCTTACATGATGCACTCATTTTTATTGGTGCATGCTTAACACCAAAAAAATTGAGTACTTTCAAACACTGATATTAGGTTAGTCAACTTCACTTATTCAGTGATTGTTGGTGAAGAAGTTCAATAAATGTCAATACATACAATGTTTTGTAACAGCTACCAAAATTCAGTGGTTGTATTTATAATCTTTGAACACATATGTATATTTCCAAACATTATTTACATCTGCTTATGGTTTACACATTTCTCTAAAGCCAAACAGTAAGTCAGCAAGACAAACAGTTTGGAATCAATTTATTTATGTGCTGCAAAACACTGTATGCAAGTACACAAATCAGCAATTTCTTGACAGTCTTTTTCTACATACACTGACTCACACACAAGTGACTGCATATGCATCTACTGTAAAAAAAAAAAAAAAAGTCATTCGGGGGCATTGTAAATATCACAGTAGCATACACTGTAAAAAGTCATTAGGGGGCGTTGTAAATATCACAGTAGCACAATATTAAACTACCTTAAAATCATAGTCAAATGGGTTCCCATGTCTCGTATGAGAACTGCATCTGTTCTCAGCTCATTGGAATTTGGGAAAGCCTCAAGCAACAGGAAGTCTCATACTCTTGTGAGTAGATAGCTAGCTGTAAGCTAGCAAATCTTGCAAGTCATTAATTCACTCTCCTCAGGGACATTATAAACTGTATTTATTGTATGAACTCTGCATTTTCTGTTCCATATTAGGTAGCTACTTATGTTTATGTTTGTGTAACCCTAGCATTGACAAAGGATTATCTTAGCATAACATTAGATTGAAGACACATTCAAGGCACATTGTTTATTTCAAGCACCATAGGCACTGCTTATGCATAGACCATGACAGCAAACGGAGAGAGGGTGACTTCATCAAGGCTTTGATCAGCTGAAACCACTTTTAATGTGTATTATCAAACTAAGTACATTGACAAGGCTACTAAAGGCATTATGACCAAATAACATTGTGTAATACTTTGAAGGAACCAGTCATTGTAAGTGTGCTTGGTAGCAATATGCAAATTTCCCAATCCCAACACACAATTATTACATTAAGTCATATTTTAAGCCATCTGTTATCTTGTCTTGTCGAATTGTGGTCATTTGTGGTGCTTATACATGGGCATATACCTCTGAATCTGATGTGCTTGATGCTTTCAAAACAGACCAAAACAGCCTGGTGCCACCTGTGCAAAAGCTTTTAAATTTTATCCAGGCGACATAGGCATTAGGAATTGACCCATTAAGACCCTTTAGACAATTCTAAAAGAATTCTGTGCAAGGCCTTTTAGCAAGTGTGCTCCCCTACACCTGTGGGCATGGCCGGGTCATCAGCTGGGGACCACCAGTCACAGATGTTTCGCTCCTTTAACCCCAGTACATCTCTTGGTGGCGGAGCGATGGCAGGAATTCCTCCCTGCCACCCCCTGCTGATGCCCTAGGTGTTAGGCCCCCAACCCTTATCCCTCCTCCTTAGCCACAGCCAGAAGCTGCCCTTCTCTGCCTCCTCTGCTAGCCCCTTGGTGGCTTTCCGGAACCCTGCTCCTGTACACCCGATGTCCCGAAGCAGGCGAACCGTTGAGGAGCCGACAAATCCCCTACACCCCACTTCAATGGGGCAAGTAATGGCTTTCCAGCCGGCCTCCCTACAGTCCGCTGCCAGGTCTGCATATTTGGCCCGCTTACTCTCGTTGGTCGATAAAAGATATAAAAGCATTAAAAGCACACAAAATAAAAATAAAACTAGTAAAAATCATTAACAGAAAGCATCTGAAAACAGTTTGGTCTTAAGTCTAGATTTGAAACGGCCAACAGTATAGCCTTTTTAATGTCTTCTGGAAGTTGGTTCCAGAGCTTTACAGCATAGCAGCTGAAAGCTGCTTCACCACATTTTGTTCTAACAGCAGGTTCTACCAACATTTTTTTCTGAAGTGATCTCAGAGACCTAGTTGTTATGTATAACTGAAACATATCCAGTAGGTAATTGGGTCCCATCCCATTTAATGATTTAAACACAAGAAGCAATGCCTTAAAGTCAATTCTATAACTTACTGGGAGCCAGTGCAGGGACATTAAAACTGGAGTAATGTGGTCAGATCTTTTTGTTCTTGTAAGAACCCTTGCTGCTGCATTTTGGATCAGTTGAAGCTGTTTGATGGTCTTCTTAGGAAGGCCTGTAAAAAGGCCATTTCAGTAATCAACCCTACTGGAAATAAAGGCATGTACAAGTTTTTCTAGATCTTGTTTTGACATAAGACCTCTGAGTTTAGCAATGTTTTTTAGGTGATAGAATGCAGATTTATTGATTGCTTTCATGTGACTGTTGAATGTTAATTCACTGTCAATAAAGACACCAAGATTTTTAACAGTATCTTTTGCTTTAAGCCCCTTAGTCTCAAGAGCAGTGGTGATCAGTTTTATCTGCGTTCAGCTGAAGAAAATTGTGTGACATCCAGTTGTTGATTTGTTCGATACACCCACAGAGAGACTCAAGAGGGGTATAGTCATTGGGTGACAGAGCTAAGTAAACTTGGGTGTCGTCAGCATAATTATGGTAATTGACTGAGTTGTTTTTGATGATTTGCCCAAGCGGAAGCATATAAAGGTTGAATAGTAATGGTCCAAGGATTGACCCCTGTGGGACACCACAGGTCAAGGACATAGATGCTGAGGTACAGTTTCCAATAGCAACAAAAAAGCTCCTTTGTTGTAAGTATGATTTTAACCAATTGATAACTGTACCAGTGAATCCAACCCAATGTTCCAGTCGATGTAGTAGTATGCAGTGATCAACAGTGTCAAAAGCTGCACTAAGGTCCAGTAACACCAAGACTGATGTTTTGCCAACATCAGAATTAAGACGTATATCATTTATGACCTTAATAAGAGCTGTTTCAGTGCTATGATTGGCACGGAAACCTGACTGAAACTTATCAAAACAGCTATTTGATGTAAGAAAGGCAGTTAATTGATTAAAAACAATTTTTTTGATTATTTTTCCAATAAATGGTAAATTGGATATGGGCCTGTAGTTATTAAGCACTGAACCATCAAGGTTATTCTTTTTCAGTAAGGGTTTTACAACTGCATTTTTTAAAGAGGAAGGAAATATGCCAGTCTGTAGTGATGTATTTATAATCTGAAGTACATCGGCTGATATAAGATGAAGAACAGATTTGAAAAAAATTGATTTGATTTGATGAGATTTTGTACGTTTTTTTTCAAGGGTTTCATAGTCAACTAAGCCAAATGTTGGCATTAGGTTGAGGTCCCCTCTCTCTACAGCCAGTGGTTCCAGATTTTGAGCTATTTGCAATTGGGAAGCTATATTCAGTCGTATTTTGTCAATTTTTCCTTTGAAGAAAGATGCAAAGTCATTGCATTTATTAACCGAGGAAAGCTCAGGAGGCAACTGTGATAAGGGATTTATTAACTTCTCAACAGTAGAAAATAGCACACGGGCATTGTTGATATTCCTATTTATGATGTTAGAGAAGAAGGACTGTCTTGCTTTAGAGATTTCCAAATTGTATTTACCAAGCATCTCTTTATGAATTTGATAATGAATCTGAAGTTAAGATTTACGCCACATTCTTTCAGACTTTCTACACTCTTTCTTTAGCAGTTTAACCATTGGATTCCGTTTCCAGGGTGCTTTTTGATTGTCAGTAACTCTTTTGGTTTTTAAAGGGGCAATATTATCCATAATATGTGTCATCCTAGAATTAAAATGTATCATTAAATCGTCTGCGCAGTCTGATGGTTGACTTGGGGTATGTGAGAGTGCCTGCTCAAAAAGAAGACATGTGCCATTATTTATGACTCTCCTTCTTACAGACATAGACCTGTTTTGAATGTGAGGGGACATACAAACATCAAAGAAAACACAAAAATGATCAGATATGGCCAAGTCCATAACAGTTGTAGAGACATTAAGACCCTTTGTAATAACAAGGTCAAGGGTATGGCCATGAGAGTGTGTTGGCCCCTGAACATGTTGTGTTAGGCCGAAGGTATCAATCAGTGGGTGCGGTTACATGCACATTAATAATGCGATTAATCATTACTCCGATTACAACAGAATGTGGAATACTCCGGTCTACATGCAAAAGTGAACCTGTGCAATTGGATTTTACTTCTATTCTTTGCGCCCTGATTAGTAGCACACACACATCTATGTATTATTATTATGACTATTGTTATATTTATTTATTTTGTGTTTGGAAATAAATAGTAGGCTGTCTGACATGGGAGAGGTGCTCATTTTCTATCATTTTGTCCACTAATTTTCTCAAAAACCACGACTCCCTTTGCTTCTGTCAAAAAGGAAATCCGATACTGTCGTTTGACTCTATCTCCTTCAAACACACTTTCTTCTGAATATCAAATATTGTAGGATCTTGAAATTGCCGTCCAGACCGACGGGACATAGCAGCTAAATAAATCCTCCACGGTAACTGTTGCTCAGGGTAACAGTCAGAGCTGTCAAAGTTACAGTTAGAAGAACTTTGAAAATCGTTCGTTACTGTTACAGTCTGTGTGAAAATGGATCACGGTAGGCGACTTCGTTTAGTTCACGGTTTAATTATATCGTGGATGTTGTATGTCAGGAGTACTACGCTCGCCCTACTGTTGTTGTTGGAGGAGTTAAAGCAGTTTCAATTTAACTTGCTTTGCTCAACACCAGGCCTCCGAGTCCGGACGTATTTTGGCCAACCAATGCCCCAAGTAACCCGCAGCTGCTGGATGCGAGTGAGAAGTAAGGATTGGTGGGAGAGGGTTGTCCTCCAAGAGTTCAACGATGACGAATGGAGAGAGAACTTTAGGATGTCTAGGCGATCATTTATGAAGCTTTGCGATGTTGTTAATCCTTTTATGAAACCTGCGGAAAATCCCGTACGTACGCCAATTCCCGTTCAGATGCGAGTAGCGATTGTGGTGTACAAATTAGGAAGTTGCTGTGAATACAGGCTCGTAGCAAACCAGTTCGGCGTTCATAAGTCCACAGTTATGAAATGTATGAGACTGTTTTGTAAGGGTATGGTGGAGTCGGCAGTCATACACAAATTCATAAAGGTGCCAAATCTCGAAGAGGCGAGAAGAACAGCCAGATACTTCCAGGAAAAGTATCATCTGCCCCAAGTAATCGGGTGCATCGGGTGCTACCCCCCAGTGATGGCTACAGAGACTTTGTGAACCGTAAAGGCTGGCCATCCTATGTCCTTCAGGCAGTGGTGGACAATGCTTATTGGTAAGGGCCCTTATCCTAGCCTAAGTCATAATTATTTCTTTACCAAACATGACGTGAAAGGCTAACGTCTTCTTTCCCTACCAGCTTTTGGAACATAAACTGCAAGATGCCAGGGAGTGCCTATGACGCCAACGTTTTAAAGCAGTCTGCACCATTTGAAAAGGCGCATCAGCTACCAAAGGTGGGTTCAGAAATGACAACTTGCAGCCTAAATGATTACAAAGCTCCCAGCGCTCCCTGATGATGCACCATGCCCTGTACTGCCACTCACTGGACAAATGATAGAACAGACAGAAATTGACACAGGCCTGGTCTGCATGACACAAGGCCTGATGTCATCATGTAGAATTTCAACATAAAACTAAGATATTATTATTATTATTATTATTATTATTAGTTGTAGTAGTAGTAGCATAGTAGGAGCAGAGATGGGACCACGTTTCTGAAGGTTAACAAATAATGCAGTAGGCCTAATAGCTAATCTACCTGTTGTTGTTGTAGCCTATACATTAGAGAAGCATATACATTAATATCCCAGTCCATTCCGTTTTTCTATTATGACACACAATGTGAGAAATATATTGCCAATATCACCACTTAGCTCATTTTATTCATTTCAGGACCCGATAGAGATTGATGGGACAGAGGTGGATTTTTTCCTTTTGGGTGACCCAGCCTATCCATTGCTGAATTGACTGATGAAAGGATATACATCCTCCCCAAGGCTAACCCCAGAGCAGGAGTCTTTCAATGTCTACCTCAGCACGGCTAGAACCACTGTGGAGGTGGCATTCGGGAGGCTTACAGTAAGTCACGGTGGAGAGTGTTAATGAAGAGGAGTGACTACCATTACTCCTTGGCACCCTATGTCATTGCAACATGCTGTGCTTTGCACAATTTCTGTGAACAAGAAAAAGAAATCCTCAATTGGACGGAAGAAGCAGAAATGTTAGAGCAGGTGCCTGCTCAACCTGCTGCTCAACCCCACAATGCTGTAGAGGCCAGTGGGGCACAGAGGATCAGACAGGCACTGACAACATACATGGCAGCCCACCATCCTCTTCGCCGTCGAGAGCTGTGATTTACCAGATAACATAATGAATTCAGTCAGCAATACATTTCTTCATTAATTTTCAAAAATGATCAACTAGTGCACCTTCATTTTGTGATTCACAAATACTGTCTATTCATCCTAACTACCAGATCATAAGCTTACCTAGTTCATGTGTTCATGTGTTGCAGAGATATGAGAGACAAGTATAGTAGTGGGGCTTATTCAGTTTTATTAATTAGGATCTATTGTTAGGGGGGTAGTAGCCAGGGTAGAAGGGAGGTAAAGGTACTGTTGAAGGTTGTTGGAGAGTCGGGAGACTCTCCAGCAGCATTGCCATCATTCTGGCATTGCTGTCCAGGATGGCTCCCACCAACCGCTCCTGGCGCTCCGCAGACTCCCTCGCCAGCTGATGGAGAAGGCCGGTTTGCCTGCGCTCCTGCTCCTGGAGGAAGATCTGCTGCTGCTCCCACGCAGGTCGCCTCCCTTGCCTTCCTCGACCTGCCCCTAAAAAATAAGAGATCCAATGGCAATAAAGTAATTAACTGCAGAATAATTAAGACAGACTGAAATAAACTTAAATGCAATTTAGAGTAGACGCAATTTATGTAGAATTAGCCTACGCATTAAATTATGGTAAACGAGTAGCCTAAATTTCACACCTTCCCTAAATGTGTAGCGAAACAAATGTTTGTCAAAACTCTCACCTGTTGCTTGAGCCGAAGTTGAGGGAATGTCTTGGTCAGACTCCACATCCTCCTCCACCTCTACCTCTAGATCCACATCCTCTTCTGAGGCGGACCTATCTGGATCCATTGCTAAAAATGTAAACGTTCAGAAGATTTAATTTAAAGACAAAATACTCTGTAGACCAAAAATAAAAATATATATTGTAACAGGGCTGTATCTCTTCCTGAAGCTGGGCATGCTTGGAGTGGGCTATGCTGTCATTGTTTTCTTTAAAGACAAAATACTCTGTAGACCAAAAATAAAAATATATATTGTAATCTTAAGTGTAATAAAAGCCAACTGTTGTAATTCACTGCATTTGTGATAATTGTTTAGCGTTGCCTATAGCAACTGAGGAGCGAACTACGACCCAATAACACTTTGCTGTCATGCGGCCATTGATGGTCAATCCATTCAATTGTGCAGTATTATGTCACCACTGATCATATAAACTTGATCATTTGCAAACCCATCCACTCACTTGTCTGTTTTGGATAATGTGTAGGCCCCCTATCTGATGGCCTATTTAACTGCCTGAATGTCATTGAAATGGACTTACGTTGCTCTTGGGTGCTCTGTGTTTGTGGAAAGCCAACATCCACTCCTCCTCCCTCTACAGTTGACAGCGGCCGATGTCCCAGCAGGTCGTTCATCTCCGCGTAAAATGGGGAGGTTTGGGGGTCATGTCCACTCACATCGTTCGCCCGCCTTTCTTTATAATAGGCTGTTTTTAAAGATTTCCAGCGAACCCTGACTTGTTCGGCCGACCGACAAAAGTTGGCCTTGGCCAATTCTTCGGAGACTGTTTTAAATAAGTCTCCATTCCTCGTTTTCCGTCCATCCATGTATTTTAGGATTTGGTGCTCCTTCAGCGTCCTTATTAAATGAAGCATTTCAGCCTCGGTCCAAAAATGAACTTTGGTTTTGTTCGCCATTGCAGATACTTACTTTTTATCCTAAACGATTGATTAGTACGTTAAATCAGTTGATAAAAACGCAAGGAATAGAATACTCCAGTTTTAATCGGAGTATTCTGTTACATGACAAATCCAATCGAATCGAAATCGGATAATCCACGTCGTTTAATCGGATTTCTTTAAATCTGTTTTCAATCGAATTATTCGAGTTACATGACATTTCTTAATCGGAGTAAGTAAATACTCCAATTTTAATCGCATTATTAATGTGCATGTAACCGCGCCCACTGTGAGAAATTCATTGGCATAGGTGTTTTCTGGATTATCGACATGCAAGTAGAAATCCCCTGATATAATAACACTGTCAAACCTCAAACAAATGTTCGACAACAGTTCACCAAACTCTTCAAGAAAAACTGTTGTTGAAAGTCTTGGTGGTCTGTAGATAGTCAATAATAACATGCTAGAAGAACACTTAACGAGTGTACTTAAGTACTCAAAAGATGTAAAGTTGCCAAATGTTGTCTGTTTGCACTGAAAGATGTTTTGAATATGTTTGCTATTCCGCCTCCCCGTTTATTAGTTCTAGTGACACTCATGAAATCAAAATTTGGGCGAGCTGATTCAATAAGGGTAGTGAAACTGTTCGTTTGTTCCAGCCAGGTTTCAGTAAGAAGTGTGTGTAAACTAGATGTACCGCATAGCGGTACATGGTATGACCGCCGCAGTATATTGAAATGTGGGAACTGTTGGTATGATGAGTGTGTGGTAGAGCAGTGTTGTGAGGTGAGAATTCCTGTGGAAATGATTTCCTGGAAGTGGGCATGGATGTGGGTTTTGAATGTGTAGTGAGTAGGACTGATTTGTGAAGGCAAGGAATCAGCAAAATGAGATTTTGTACAATTACAGCGCCCCCTATGGACCAAATTTTATGGCATGTTCTGTGGTGTTAGAGGTCTTTGTGGTGATCGTGCATGATGTATTTTGTGCAGTTCCCACCTTCTCGGTCCAAGATACTGGCAACTCAAAATCCCAATTTTTGCATTTACCCTTATCACTAGGTGGCGCTATGCTTCAAGTGAGAGTTTATGGGCTGGGTCAATATGCCTCTGTAACACCTACATACTAACACAAAATCGTTGTCTTGGGCAAAATTGTTGACGAGTTATTTAACAAAAACTGTTTTTTGACACCTAGCTTCGCCAATAAACATCGCCCCCTATGATGAAATGTCAAAAAATTTAGTACACATGAAAAGAAAGCTGTTTAGAGATGGCATGTCAAGTTTGACCAAATTTGAGCAATTAAAAGCCAAGATACCGCCATTTGAAGAATTTAAAGCTACGTGTTAAATGTTCATTGACGTGTAACTTCGGAATGGTTTATCTCAAGATAAATCCTTCGATAACTTTTTGTCAGCATTGTCTGTAGATGACATATACCAAATTTGGTGAGATTCACATGAACGGCCTATGACGAGTTCGTTCAGATTCGTTTTCGCAATATTAAAATTTCACGGAAATTGTTCTCGTTGGAAGTGGGCGTCGACCAGTGTTTTCAATGCGTGAGGGTCAATAGATTTCACGATAAAAAAAAAATTGTTGTAAACATAAGCATTCTCTAGATAATAGGCAAAATGACATTTTCTACAATTACAGCGCCCCCTATGGACTACATTTTATGGCAGGTTCTGTGGTGTTAGAGGTCTTTGTTGTGATCGTGCATGACGTATTTTGTGCAGTTCCCACCTTCTCGGTCCAAGATATTGGCAAGTCAAAATCCCAATTTTTACATTTACCCATATCACTAGGTGGCGCTATGCTTCAAGTGAGAGTTTATGGGCTGGGTCAATACATCTCTGTCACACCGACATACTAACACAAAATCGTTGTCTTGGGCAAAATTTTTGACGAGTTATTTAACAAAAACTGTTTTTTGACACCTAGCTTCGCCAATAAACATCGCCCCCTATGATGAAATGTCAAAAAATTTAGTACACATGAAAAGAAAGCTGTTTAGAGATGGCATGTCAAGTTTGACCAAATTTGAGCAATTAAAAGCCAAGATACCGCCATTTGAAGAATTTAAAGCTACGTGTTAAATGTTCATTGACGTGTAACTTCGGAACGGTTTATCTCAAGATAAATCCTTTGATAACTTTTTGTCAGCATTGTCTGTAGATGACATATACCAAATTTGGTGAGATTCACATGAACGACCTATAACGAGTTCGTTCAGATTCGTTTTCGCAATATTAAAATTTCACGGAAATTGTTCTCGTTGGAAGTGGGCGTCGACCAGTGTTTTCAATGCGAGAGGGTCAACAGATTTCACGATAAAAAAAAAATTGTTGTAAACGTAAGCATTCTCTAGATAATAGGCAAAATGACATTTTCTGCAATTACAGCGCCCCCTATGGACCAAATTTTATGGCACGTTCTGTGGTGCTAGAGGTCTTTGTGGTGATCGTGCATGACGTATTTTGCGTAGTTCCCTCCTTCTCGGTCCGAGATATTGGCAACTCAAAATCCCAATTTTTGCATTTACCCATATCACTAGGTGGCGCTATGCTTCAAGTGAGAGTTTATGGGCTGGGTCGATACATCTCTGTAACACCGACATACTAACACAAAATCGTTGTCTTGGGCAAAATTGTTGACGAGTTATTTAACAAAAACTGTTTTTTGACACCTAGCTTCGCCAATAAACATCGCCCCCTATGATGAAATGTCAAAAAATTTAGTACACATGAAAAGAAAGCTGTTTAGAGATGGCATGTCAAGTTTGACCAAATTTGAGCAATTAAAAGCCAAGATACCGCCATTTGAAGAATTTAAAGCTACGTGTTAAATGTTCATTGACGTGTAACTTCGGAACGGTTTATCTCAAGATAAATCCTTTGATAACTTTTTGTCAGCATTGTCTGTAGATGACATATACCAAATTTGGTGAGATTCACCTAAACGGCCTATGACGAGTTCGTTCAGATTCGTTTTCGCAATATTCAAATTTCACGGAAATTTTTCTCGTTGGAAGTGGGCGTCGACCAGTGTTTTCAATGCGTGAGGGTCAATAGATTTCACGATATAAAAAAAATTGTTGTAAACCTAAGCATTCTCTAGATAATAAGCAAAATGACATTTTGTACAATTACAGCGCCCCCTATTGACCAAATTGTATGGCACATGCTGTGGTTATAGAGGTCTTCGTGCTGATCGTGCATGACGTATTTTGCGCAGTTCCCACCTTCTCGGTCCAAGATATTGGCAACTCAATATCCCAATTTTTGCATTTACCCATATCACTAGGTGGCGCTATGCTTCAAGTGAGCGTTTATTGGCTGGGTCGATACGTCTCTGTAACAGCGACATATCACAAAAATTTCATGTTGTTGGGTGAAACATTCACTGAGTTATTCAGCAAAAACTTTTGCCGGTCTCCCCCTCTTTGACGTACGCTGGCACAGCGGGGGGGTGGCCCTGGGGGACCAAAAGCTTCTATTCGCTCGAAATGTTCCAGGGCTACATGCCTACAAAGATTCATGTCCCCCCGAATTTCAGTGTCCCGGGAATCGTTGACGGACATTCACTGAAAAAAAAGAAGAAAAAAAAAAAAAAAGGGAAAAAAGTTCGCGGCAACTCTATAATGACTGCTTTCGCTAGCTTCGCTAGCTTCGCTAGCGGCGGTCATAATAATGGAGCATTTTTGTATGTGATTGTAGACACATTTGCTCTGGTGGGTAGACTAATGAGCTGCTTAAAGAAATGAGCAGAATAACAAGCTGAAGTGAACTATATTAGATCATAATTTCCCAGATCATGGCACTTCTGTACACAATACTGAACAGATATACATTTACCAAACCTTGGAAAAATGTCTATGGGCCATCATGGCTGAACCTTTATCTTTGTCTACAATCAACTGGATCAAACCTTTTGTGGGTATTTTTTATGGTATGATGGTTTTATGCTTGATGACTATTAACCCTTTATAGGGCACTCATTGAAATACTTAAAATTTCTGTGTTTCAACCTTAAATTCTTATAGGAGGATACTGTATTACTTTTTTGCATTTGGAAGTTTAGTCCATTTTTTTTTTCATTTTTATGTTGCAAATGAAGTTTGATGAAGTTACCATATATGGTTCCTTGCCGGTTTAGGGTAAAACATTTCCTAAGAGTTTATTCATATAAAAATATAAGAAAAACACATTTAAGCTACAAGAAACATTTTTGCAGTGTTTGTGAAGGAAAGTGGCAGTGAAATATACATATACTGAAAACAAAGAGCACTGGCATACAAAATTTAGTTATATGATAATAGGATACCATTATGCGTACTGGTGGTACTACCTAATTTTTCTTATAGCCTAATCAAGTAAACCATGCACTTACCAATCAAAAATACTGAATCAACTAAATCTATTTTAATAATAATGACCCTCAGAGTAAACCTAAAACAAAGAGCTTTGGCATACAAATTGTAATTATATAAGAGGTGAACAGTACCATTATGCGCCGTAGTAGTGCAACTTATTTTTTTTCTTATAATTAAGTAAAAAAACTACATACAATGCAAAATACTTAAATACTTAATCTAATTTAATAGTAATAACCATCACAGTACAATGAAACAACAATATATGTCATTTAAGTATGATAGCATTTTTATAGTCCATTGGGCGCAGGTCTATAAATGGACATTACCATCAATGTCCAGAATAGGGCATATGATCAAATATGGTTTCCCTGTTTTTCATGACAAACATTTGACTAATTCCTAAAATCCTACACAAATAAAAACTCTCTCAATATTTAGCACAACTATTCAATCATAAAATATGTGATTTTCATTAACTGACCATTTTTATGTTTGAAGTTATGATTGCACCTTTG
Source organism: Coilia nasus (assembly GCA_027475355.1). Taxonomy (NCBI): domain Eukaryota; kingdom Metazoa; phylum Chordata; class Actinopteri; order Clupeiformes; family Engraulidae; genus Coilia; species Coilia nasus. The sequence goes on along the minus strand of CM050215.1, from coordinate 1,080,667 downwards.
GAGGAAGACAGGGGCAAAAAGACATAATTCTCAACTTCCAGGTGAACACTAAAGTTTGAAATGCTCCTTGCCACTGCTGATTGGTCAAATGTCATGATGTCACTATCTGAGTCAGAGCCTGATTTCCACTAATTGGCTGGGAACAACCTAAATGGTTGTACAGCTTTATAGAGAGGCATGGGAGGGGCATTTTCAACAGGTGGGGAAGTTACCAAATATGGTTACTTGCTCGATAAAGGGTTAATGACTCTTTTGATCATTCTTCAGGTTGTGAATTGCATGCTTGTACAGTTTAATTCGATCCACAGTATGAATCACAAAGTAACTATATAGAGTCATGGTAAGCAGCAACAATCAACATTTCTACATCTGTAAAACTAGAGTTAGTACTGGTCCTAGTAATCAGTGCATTCACTATGGAACTCAAAACCCCTAAAATGTCATTACATTTCCCTTCATTTACCCCTGAAAATCCTTCATTTAAAATAAGCATTTATTTAAATACACCTTGAATTGCCATTTTATGGGGTGAGTGTGACACCCCATAATCTTAATTTTAAGGTGTTAATTCAGAGGTGATTAAGGGCGTAATGAAGCAGAATTTAAGTATGGCCTTAATTGTATTTTTAGGACCTAATTCAGGGTTTTTCTTCATTTGGTGTGATTGCGGGGGTGGGGTGGGGTGGGGGTGGGGGTATGAAATTAGGGGGGGGGGATTCAGTAGTTTTATCCCTTAATTGCTCGAGATTCACACACTTTCCCCCTTAATTTTGCTGTTTTTCTATTAAAGATTTTCAGGGTTTTTAATGGGAGAACACAGGGTTTTTGTTAAGGTGAACTTTAGGGGTTTTAAGGGGTTGAGTTTCATAGTAATCCAAGGTAAAATCACCACCAAGACCATTATCATACTTTTAATCAAAATTAACAAAGATGGACAAAGGTGAGGATAAACAGTTAACGCCACCAAACTGTTGAGAATCGTTAAGCAACAGTTTTTATTGTGCATCTCCACACTGGTGCCATTAGGCTTCCAATTTACCACCAGTAGAACTATGTATTTTGTGAAGTTTTAGTTATTTAAACAGTTGAATTTAGTAGACGGGAATGTCCTGTCCTAAAATGGCACATGTATATAGCAAAAGAAGATTGTGGAAGACATACCACTACTACCACTACTGCTATGGCTACTACTACTACTACTACCACTAATAATAATAATAATAATAGTAATGATGATGATGATGAGGATGATAATGACGATGATGATGAACACAGCTGTGAACGTTGCTTCTGTAAAATATGACTTGCTTAGGCAGTGCTTGTACAAGGTGTCTTTGAGGTCTGAAGTGACTTAACCAGGCTAAAGTTCAGTTTTATGTGTCTAGTGGCCCAGCACTGTCTACCAAAACCAGTCAGATCTAAGACAATGGCTGCTGCAGAAACTTCCAGCTGAACCACCCTGCAATACACACCATGTGCTTTAGTTGTATATACGCAACAGCAGTCAATGTGTGTTCCAGTAGACATGTCTAAATCTAATCCAGTAGACATGTCTAAATTCACATGAGATACACCCGAAGCAGTAGTGGTTCTTGACGGGGGCGGGTAGGGCAGCCGCCCTGGGCACCATTTTGTGATAGGCGCCAATGGCCTCACGAGCGCTAGAAAAAAAATATCATCTAAAAATTTTGTTTATTATCTATCATATCACTGTGTAGGAAATTGGCAAATTGGCGGCCCCTGTGGTTGCAGGCGCCCCTGCTGAGATGGCCCAGTGTACAGAAGCTGTGTGAGAAGGAGAAACGGGAGGGGGTGCGGGGGACAGTTCACCTCTGGGTCTCTCAAATGCAATGCACAAGCGGGCAACACTCTGCAATTAGTGAGCGAAAGTCAGTCACACTTCATCTTTCTTCCCAATAACACACATTTTATTCATAATATTATATTTACAGGTTTATAATTCCTGCACATTTTTAATTATGTGAAAGGGTTAATAAAAAAGGGCAATACACGATTATGGGTCACCAAGTTGAATTGGTTTAGTCTCTTAACTCCTGGTCGGCAGTGACAGTGTTTGGGGCTGGGAAATACAGTATGTTGACTGTCGAGTGACAATCAGAAGGAGATGCACAAAAAAAGGTCAAAGGCATTAGAACAGTAGAAACGAGCAAAATATGAAGGTCTCACCCGGGGAGTAATTCAATGTAGAACCGCCACTGTGTTCATCTGTGCCGGAACAGCAGAGGTGTAGCTAGCCAACAGGCAACACAAGCAACTGCTTGGGTTCCCCTGTCCACTAAACAGACTAGAAGGGCTGACAACCTTTAAACTACAGCAATAGCAATGCAGCTCAGTTTTTAATGAAAGGGGTGGGTGTTTGCTTGGTGTCCCAATAGAGTCTAGAATTACCTCTGCACTACAGGAAAGGGAAGTGGGGAAAAGAGAGGTGAAGGCATCCATAAACACCTGCACATACAGTGACCACGCCAAACCTCTGACGCGTATACGGTGTGCCTGACGGGACATAACTCAATATGGAGTCATACCAAATGTTTTATTCCATGTGTATCTTCCCCACTTTAGAGATGTGGAAGACTATGCAGATTCCTTTTGTCATCCTGGGTAAGTTAATTTGTATTGTAAATCTGTAGCTTACCAGTCTTTTAAAATACTTGAATTAATGTGTGGTTTGTGTATTTGTGTTTGTTTTATTTTATTTAAACCATCATTTTAACATATATAATGGAAAAACAGCCTGCTTCATTGCGGCCACTGAAACAGTAAAATTTAAAAGTTAATGCTAAAAGCTAATTTAAAAGTGGCTCATGGTCTTTTGCCCTTCGCTAACAAGCAGGCAACTTGGGCAAGCAGCTACCACAAAAACCAAGAACTGAGCTGTTCTTTTTTTAAGCCATTGGTTTGCCTTTCACAACATTGTAGGTACCACTTCTGCTTGTGACATGGATGTTGGTGTTGCAGTGGTGTGGTTTTTGTGCCTCCAAGTAGCTGTTCTGGCTTATTTCATGACTGGTGCAGAATTACATTACAAATTAGCAGTCTTTCAAGTGGTTAGCATTTTTGTTAATTGTAAATGAAATGACAACGTTGTCTCAGCAGAAAAGAGAATATGCTGTAGTTATGGCTGCATGAGTAACTTCTGTTTTTAGTGGCTGTGGCATTTTTTCCACCAAAGGTTAACTAATGTACTCAGTTATGTTTTGTGAAGCATGCTGTCATAGGAGTTACAAAAAGTTGAACATCATGGCTCACTAACCTCGTATTTGCATTTGTGTGTGTCTATGTGTGTCTCGGTGTGTGTGTGTGTGTGCGTGTGTGTGTCTGGGTCTGTATGTGCATATGTGTATGTGTAGTCTCCTCCATTTTTGTTGTCCAGAACTGTGTACTCACACCACGGAGCGTCATGGCTTGTAGGTGTAATGTGAACCTGAACTGTAACTTTGCCCAGTGCGGCCCACTGGGTCGCACAGACACAGTCGAATGGGAATTCCTGGTGAGGCCAAACCGCATCACAGCCGTCATTACAGAGCCACGCGTCAACTAATATGTCAGTAAAATGTTACTATGTTATTATAACCATGATATGAATTTTTTTGAGTGAAATATTGAAATATATCCAAACACACAAGTAATATCTCACATAGAAATCATGTTATGTGTAAAAGGGCCAGTTTAACCTACAATCCTTTGTAACCGAGTCAGTGAGTATGCATATTAGTGATGTTATATTATATTATTATATATATTATATTAGTGATGTAGGAATGGATGTATTTTCTTTCTATTTTCAATTGCAATGCTTTTGTTAAACAAATAATGTCTTTGATAAAAGGTTAAAACGTTTATTTTTCCCACAGTCAAAAAATTCAAACACATTGGAATACATCATTGACAACACAATTATCCCTTTATTGCCCAACATTCGTTTCACTGGGAATGTGTCCATGGGTGATTTCTCTATCCTGCTGGTATCTGCTAAGCCCAAACACACCGGAACATACAGCTGCAGGGTACAGCTAAAGATCAACATCTATAAAAACACCACCACCCTTAATATAAGTGAGTGTCAAATATTCCTGTAATGTCAATATTAAAGTTAATATTATTGAAAAGGGGTTGTGAAATGAAAAAATTCTTTTTGGAATTATTTAATTGATAAATCTATTATGTTTTTGACATGTAGTACGTCAAACCTTGTAAAACTAAAAGCTTTATATATATTACTTCTATACTTGTCCCTTTATGTGTTGTAGATCTAATGTAGATTTTAAAAATTCTTAATTTTTTTCTAGGCCACTCTGATCGTAGTCCCCGATGAACTCCAGCGATGCCAGCCTTTGTGCCATGCTCTGGTCTGCTCTGGTACTACTAGTGTTCTTCATGGTGATTGGCGCTTTACTGGGAAGGCAGGTGTGGCATAAGAGGTCACTTCAACAACCAGCTGTGGAAAAGTAATTTGAAACACACAAACCAACCAACACACAAATGTATACACTGTGTATCTGTACAGGGGAACAAAAAAAGCTTTAAAAGGTGACCTGTGTAAGCAGTGGCTCTACTAAATGGAGGTAAATTGGGTCTAAATTGGGCTTAGGTCTGTTTTAGGGTAAGCTGTAATAATGCCAACTACTTTTGAGTTGGTTTAACTTAATTAGTGATAACAACACTGATTGCTGGTAGTTGAATAGGTAGGTAATGTATTAAAGCAACACCAAGTAGTTTTTTCCTCTACAGTCGCCCTACAGGTTGGAAGCGCAATTGTCCACTACCCATGTTGTGAATATTTTAGCCTACTGTAGCCATGGTGTAGCATGCATGCTCGTCCAGTTTCTTTGGTATCGTTTACCCAGCACCAACTTTGGAACAAATTATGTCCTCAGACAAGGTGGAGTAAGATATGCTGCTTGATTGTATGAAAGTATGATGTATAGCGACATGAGAATGAAAACAAAGTAGGCCTATATATGATATTGTTTGCTATTTCAGTCTAGCAGTAGCAAGATAGGTTTACACAAGGATGAAAAATAAAAACTTGTCCCAATAATTATCACGTAATAGCCATTTGCATTGAATTTGCATTTAATTGGGAAAAAGTTGCATAGACAGGTGACAGTGTAGTGACTGCATTGCTAAATTATTACTGGGGCAAAATCTCCTTAGCTTCTATGTTGTCTCCTTTCTTATAGCAACTAACGTTATAAATTACAATGCATGCCTGGAAGTGCTTGACAAGTCCAGTAGCAAAAAAGCCATACTCCTGCACCCACTCCTGTCCGATGTTCACTTTAGTTCGACCTTTCTCTGTCATGATTTTTTTTTACTCACCTCCTTCAACATAGACTACCCTTCCTTTTTTTCGCAGGCTCCGTCATGATGACAGGTCAACGGCTTGCTGTCAGTATCTTCCATTTACTTGCTTGCTCCACCTGTTGGCTATTGTAACGCTTCACGTAAAGCAAGTCAGTTGCAGTTTCTTATGTCTCTCATTTAAACTACAGGGGGAGACGGTTCACTCCGCCAAACTTGCTTAGTGTGATTTTAACCTGAGGAGGGCAACAATTCGAATTCAGAAGTGCTTTTCACCCTGTTACAAGTTGATTAACCTCTAAAACGATTTTGGAAACATTTCAAGGTTGAAACAACTACTTAGCGTTGCTTTAAGATGTGTATGTTCAGGGGCATTTCTGTTTGTTTCAGGATAAAAACCTCAATGTGACCCTCCGAAGTGTCAAACCAGCTGCACTTTCCCCTAACACAGAAGACTCCATATATATCACCATGGTCAGTGACTTTGTCTCCACTTTCTCGATTAGCCATGGCTTGCTATTCATGTCAGTATACAAAATACATGTAAAATAAGTAGATATGTGATGTTTAGAGTAAAAAAACACATTCAGTCAATAGTGAGGTCTCTCTTGGCAACTACAAAATGCCAGAGATTGAATCAATAAATGATTGGTTCTTCAGAATTTAGTTCTGGCATTTCCTGCACAGACTCTGGGGCAGCTTTTCCAGCATCACCTCATGACTCCAGAGTGTTTTTACAGTATATATATTTATAATCATAATAAACAATCATCAACTCCCAGAGACATGTATTAAAACTGCAATGTTGATAGTCATTCTTACAACAGCAGTATCATACAACTAGTTAATTTGGATTAAAGGTTTATAGGTTGGATTAAATAAACCTAAATTAACATAACAATTGAAAAAAATATTGTCACTGGAAAAACCTTGAGATGTCACTCTACTGTGCCCTTTAGTGTTTCAGTGGCTGCCATTGCACTCAAGGCATTTACGCAACTTGCAAAACATTAGGGACACATTTTAGAGAGAAATTGCAGAAACATCTTTTTTATTTAGATAAAAACAAACAAGCAGACAAACAAAACAAATCAATAAATAAATACTAATTATTGGAACAAATACACAGCAGGGCTGTTTCTTCCTGCAGCTGGGCTTCTCGATCTCTGGGGCCAAGATATATGATGGGAACACATGTCCATTCACATCTCCAACACAGCTGCAGGCATGAGCTGCTATAACAACAGAGAAATAGGGGAAAGAAAAGCTTTCCAACTGTTCATCAACACAAATGCATCAGAGAGAAAATCTGTTTAATAATTCATGCTAATCGACTTTCTATAAAGTGTGAGCTATCTGTGGCTGTTGTGGTGAAACAAGGAAACACCCAGTTACGGTTATTGTCAGCACACACTTGTCTCTCTATAATTGCATAGGACAGTGTGTATAAATGTGTCTACATGTAATTGTCTTTGGGTCAGGTCTATCTATGTAGCAGTGGTCTGTATGAAGAAATCAGAAAAGGTCTGTGCACCATGTAGCTCCTATTCTGATATTTTTAAATACTGTGCATGTAACATTTCAAGCTGTGCGGCTCTATTTCGACTCAGTGGTCCATTTGCAAATGGTTAGCTATGCTTTTTGATCCATGGCTGTAGAAAGATAATTTACTTACACAATTACACACACACACACACACAAACTTATCCATCTGCCTGTCTTTCCCTGTACCTATTCACACAGCGATTTAATCAGGCTAATCCAGAGATTTTTAAAGCATTACCACGGAAGAGGAGTGACCTGCCAAATGAGTGGAAGGATAGGGAAGAGGTGGCAGGATCTCCTGCTGAGGAGACAGCTGCATCTTCTGCTAAGGAGACCACAGCATCATCCCATGTCAGTCCACAGAGTGAAGTAGCTGAGGACTTTTCATTTTTCCTTTTCATTTCACAGAAAGTGATTGCATTGTACTTGAAAGAACGGCATGCAATTGTTTGTGTAAAGTAAGTCAAAAAAGCTTTGAAAAAAACTGTTAATATTATTTTATAGCTATGCTTAGCAAAGTCTGAATCATGACAGTATAATATTTTTTCTTCATTAGTGCAGACATCAATAAAAATGCTACAGTTAACCAATTTGTCAAACACTTGTTAATTTGACATACTGTATGGTTTGGTACCCCAGCTGGGTAGTGTTGTTTGAACAGTACTTCACAAAATAAGTTCAAAGCTTGCTTTATTGCTTAACCTTTACTTTTTCCCCAAGGATCCCTTGTCATTCCCTGTGCCCTGACCATCCCCACAGCATAACACAGTGTATGACGTTACCTCAAATTTCCTGGTCTGCCCTAAAATCACTGTGGCTGTCAATTATTTTAAATCTTTTGGACCCTAATCCACCCTGGATTACACCCATAGACAGTAGAAGAGAATGGACTGAGGGATGGCGTCGTTTTCAATGGGAGCCGTTGAAGCACGATTTTGAGATTTTTAATTGGTCACAATGCAACTGCGCAAGTGCGGGGTGACGTACGGTCACGTCGGCCAGCGAACACAAATACTATAAATTGAGTGGTAGATGCTCAATCACAAATCATACAGCGTACGATAATTTTCTTAATAAGTATTCTTCTACCGTTATAGCTGCAATCACTTAGTGGAATGGGGGGCTAATATTGTATGTGGGGACTTGATTCTTCGTCAACTAACTTTAGTTCCAGGCAGTCTTGCAAGCCAGCATGTCAAGGGAGCTAGCTAGTTAGCATGTAAACTACAAGCTATAGCGTGTAGCTTAGCTTAGCAGTCTTTCTCAATTCACTTGCATCGAATAGTAAATAAATCCATAAAGATAGCGATTCTGCTTACAAACAAATACCAAGTTCTACGCTTATTTTTCGGGAAATAGTGATGTAAATGTTTCCCCAACATGAATAGAAACGTAAACGAGCATGACTGTGGCTACAGCTTGTTATCCAATTACTACGGTAAATTTTCTCCTGTGCGACAGAAACTCACTAGCCGTCGCATGATTTATGGCGTCATTTTTAGCATAATTTCAGATAAATGTTTCTTACAAGGCAATAACATGACAGATTTCTGATCGAAGCAAATATGTTTTGCTGTGCCCTCTCCGGTTTACAACAATGCCAATATCAAGGTACGGATGGCTTCTCATGTAAAGTTGTTTGATTTCAAAGTGACGCTAAAATGAATGGAAGTCAACGGAATGCTACATGCTATTGGTCATTTTCCGGGTTGAGATTTCCCCATGGGTGCTTCAACTTCCGGATATATTCCTACCCCCTTGATTACACCCCTCCCTCACTACTGCTCACCCCTGAATTATTTCCCACCTTTACTGTTCTTGTTTGTCTCCTTCTCTCCCCTCCCCTTCCTCCTGTTAGAGGCATAATAAAGAGTAGACACCGCATTGGCTGCTGCGGCACAAGAAATGCGGCAGCCATCTTGGACAAGTCATCCTACAAATAGACATAATAAAGGACTATTGAAAACATGGTTTGAATAACAACTTTTCACAAGTAAAACTGAACATTAGTATTGGTTGTATTTTGTGAATAGAATATCACTGTACTGGATTTATGTTCACCAGTGATATTTTTGCCAGCTAAGGTTAGCTATATGTTTAGTGCTATTATGCTGTACATTTAGTGGTTACCAGCTATGCTGCCGTAGCCTGGCTATCGCGACTTGTCAATGCTCTGAGAGCATTGGTCTGGCCCATGGTCTGGCCAAGCTGTGTTGTAAATCCATTTCTCAGAAGGCGGGCTTAACCCGCCTCTTTCAAATGCCTCTGTTTGCTACTGGACGAAGCTTCAACCAATCACACCCCTCTGTCCTCTGAATGTATACGTAGCGAAAGAAACTGCTTGGTCCAAACAAAAAGTAGTAGTAATCTGTAGTCATATAGCAATGGCGTTAAATGATTTTTGTCGGACTTGTGAGGTGATTCGAAAAACGAATCAGTACGATCAAAGGCGACATGACCACAACAACAGCGTCTGCGCAAAGCCCCAGCAAACAAGCCCATGTGGGCCCACAGTGGGGCCACAGCGGGCTATAGTTCTGGCCCACTGTGGGCTGCCCACTGTGGGCCCCATTACCGTCGTGAAATGGTGGGCACATGTGGGCCCCGCACTGATGGACCCTGGCGGGGCCCCTGTGGGCAAACCCACAGTTTGGGCAGAGTGTGGGCTTGCCCACATTTTGCTGAGTGGGCCCATTATGGGCCCTCTATGGGCCCTCTATGGGCCCTTATGTCCTCATATCCCTACAATCACCCACAATCTACCCTCAGAAACCCCACACCTGCCCACACTCTACCCCCAGTAGCCCACAAGGGGTCCCATTATTAATCCATTAGCCCCCACCATGAACCCCCAGTAAACCCACCGCTGCCACCCATACCCCCCACCCCTTAACCCACAGCCCGCATGCACCTCTATGCAATACCCATAGCACAAGCTGTTTAGTAATACAATTAAAACAGCAATCATGTCATTATAAATAATTTTATTTGTTTTATTTTTTGATCTTCGGATCCTGCCTCCATCTTGCACTGCATCTAAAAGCAATACAACAGAAGAATGCAAACATTTTAGTTTTAAGCGATATAATACATAGCATAACTAAATAAAGTTCATAATTAGAATGGATAAGGCCTTGTTGAAATGTTAAAAGGGTTAAGAACGTTTGAGAGCTTTGATACTGAGAGTTCATTACATTGAGAATGGGGTCATATTTGGGAACACGTGATGTAATGCAATTTCTAAATGTATATTCATTTGGTTAACCATAATTTTTGATGAATATGAATAACAGAAACATTATTCTGTTAATGCGAAGAAAGCTTTTGGAGAATGGTTTGGACTCGCCTCCATTTTGTCACTGAACTCGCACCAGCAAATTGAGCCATGTTTTCTATGACAATAATAACACACCGGCGAATATCCTATTAATTGGTCATGATTGCAGTTCGAATGAGCCACTAGATGTCGCTAGCAAAAAGAAGGCTAGTCGCCAGGCGTATGAGCTAATGGGATCCTATCAGTTGCAAACGAACCGTGTCCAATGACGTTACATACATTTTAATGTAGCAGCTTTAGTTTTAGTTGTCATAAACATATCTCGTATAACTACCGTAGTTTTTTTTTTAAATATATATAGTCTATTTAGCTTTCTAGTACTGAGAAGGCTACTTACCGTTAATGCCACCAATGTCTTTAATTCAGCTGAACTACACTATAGCCTATATAAAAAACAAACACTAGCAAATCCTACTCTAAATCTCGACGTAATATTTACAATATTATTATTAAAATATCAATATAAAAATACGATCAAATATATGTACACTATTAATTAAATTTCAGATACTAATACAATTGTAACTAATAATTACAATAAATAAACGCTTTCCTTCTCTATCTGACCAACCGCCACAACTGTCAGTAGAACGCATGTTTAAACCATACAAGCGCGAGGAGATTCCTGGTAGCAGATATGCGTCGCGTGGAGTGAAGCCGAATATCGAAGATGGCCTACTGTGCGTTTTTGGAGTCATTTTTATCCAGACAAATTACTTATAGACTTACCGGTACTATGTTCAGACACATCAGTTGCAGCAGGATCTTGTTATGGTCTTGACTGTCTTGCGTACGACTCATTTACAATTCCATGTCCCACGGTCGCACCTTAAATTCAAACAAGTCCCTTAACATTATGGTAATAAATTACAAAATACAGTGTAGCATTCTGGTTAAACACTCGAAATAAACAGTCCATGATTAATCTGAAAAGAAGTTTTGCAAACCTGTTTTTTTCTTTTGCGACACACAATAGGCTATTTCATTGCAACCACCGAAGATGATTTGCATGATGCATTAATAATTAGAAAAGCTTAACGTCCATATGAAGAAAAACTGTGTCGTGGGAATGATGGCTTTGTTTTTAGAATGCACAACGAATGTCGACATTAACGCAGGGCTCAAAACGAATACGGAAACCAATTACTGTATGTAGGCTATGTCAAGTGGTGAGAACGCTGGCATTTTGAAACACATATGACAGAAAATAGCACATCTGAATTGATACTTCTCAACAAAACTGTGTGATTTCTTTGGAAATGGTTCAGACATAGCGGTGGATAGAGTGTCTCAAGAGCTCATAATACATCATTATTTTGTGTTTTGTCAAAATGTTATCGCGGAGGTGCATGCCTAACCAGGATGACGAGATTCTCCGATATGTGTGCGTTCAATGACTGACGTACTGCGCATGTGTGCGCTCCAACAGCGGAAAACCTCTCTCAAGAGCTTACAAATCACCAATTTAGAGTGTTTTCTGTCAAAAAAAATCTTCCGAGGTAGCTCTGATTTATAACTTACCACTTCCATTTACCCACCAGCCGCCACTGTGTAAAATGTAATGTAAACTATAACTATAATGTTTTATTGTATGTGCTTGTATACAATGAGGATCCTCTGTTATGCCCTGTGGAAATGCTCTGGGTCCCGCATGGGCTACCCCTACGGGGTAGATGTGGGCTAAGTATGGGCAAGCCCACAGTGGGCTTGCCCGCAGGTAGCCCTATAAGTGGGGCCACAAGGGGAAATAAGCTCTGGGTCCCGCATGCATGGGCTACCCCTACGGGGTAGATGTGGGCTAAGTATGGGCAAGCCCACAGTGGGTTTGCCCGCAGGTAGCCCTAAGTGGGGTCCCAAAGGGAAAAACAACTGTGGGTCCCACATGGGCTACCCCTACGGGGTAGATGTGGGCTAAGTATGGGCAAGCCCACAGTGGGTTTGCCCGCAGGTAGCCCTAAGTGGTGCCCCAAAGGGAAAAACAACTGTGGGTCCCACATGGGCTACCCCTACGGGGTAGATGTGGGCTAAGTATGGGCAAGCCCACAGTGGGTTTGCCCGCAGGTAGCTCTAAGTGGGGCCCCAAAGGGAAAAACAACTGTGGGTCCCACATGGGCTACCCCATTAGGGACCCATTAGGGATTACTGTGGGTTTGCCCTGCCCGCACTCCCCCACAGTAAACCCACACTTGCCCACTGTGGGCCCACATGGGCATGTTTGCTGGGGCATGGACTCTGCTACCAGCGGGGCTAACTGATAAATTAAACTTTTACCGAAGCCGGTCGGTAGCATTGCAAAAACGCACTTTCCCGCAACAAATGCTTCAAGGGCTGCCCTTTGCTCTATTTTCAGATAGAACTTCCCTTTGAATTCGTCCTAAACAGCAGCTACAGATGCATTGAAATCTTACGGTTGCTCCACGTTCGCCATGTAGACAGTGACTGAGATAGATTTCCGGTCGCCAAACTACCGCGTCATTGCCTTTTGAAATGCTCGATTTTCATTGGCCCCCTATCTGAGGACTGAGCAGAAATGGTTTAGATAGGCAGCTTGGCCAGACTGACTTGCTCGCGAAATGTAAATGCACCATCACAGGCAGTATGGGCACACCCAGGCTAATGCTGCCCTACAAAGGCAAAGTGTAGTAAATACGCAGACATAGTTCTAAACTGAGAAAATGCATTTAAAGTTGCCACACTGTCAAGCATGCTGAATAATAGCAGTAAAGCTTTTATGTACTCCCACTGTGAATATTAACATATGCCGAATCATGCTGTATAATAGCTACACGTTTGCAGCAAAAAACGTGAAAATCAGTTCAGTAATCTGTGAGTTATGATTGATTAAATGCGCTGACAGTTTTACTCAGATTACACTGAGTGAAGCGGGTGACCGGTCCAAGATGGCGGCCCCAAGCGTTGTCAACGCCAAAAGATAGCGGTCGATGCGGCGTCTGCTCTTTATTGTGTCTATGGGTAGATCATGGTGAACACTGGGGAGCTTGCTGCATGCTTGCTTTTACATGTTTTTTTTTGTTTGTCAACCACGTCCGCTTCCTTCTTGCAATCTGATTAGCCTGCAGTTCACACTGTCTTTACCCCACCATGAACACACAACTTGCATGTCACACACACACACGCACGCACGCACGCAGATGCGCATACACATGTTGATGCAAAGAAGTGTTTGAATACACAGACTGCACAAACTGACATTATGGTGATCATTTGCAAAATTAACAAAAGGACATGTGTACAATGTTGAGTCAGCAGTACCAAGGAAAACAGGTGGTATTAAGCTCTTAAATGTTTCCATTCTATATGACAATGACAAATGTCAAAAAGGATAACTACCCTTAATGATAGACATTTAAAGGGATTCGAAGAAAGGGTGAAGAAGTCTCGAGAAATAAGTAAAACACTAACACACATAGTTACACTCAAACCCTGAAGTTTCTTCTGAAACGTGTGGTTACAGCATGGCATGTGCCTGAAGTACATTTAAGTAGCAGCCATTTTATTTGGCACATTTGTACAGCTGAATGTATTTTATAGTTAGCTCAAGTCAAGCAGTAACTTTTACACAGTGTCACAGTAATTCTTTAAAACGATATTGTGGCAGGGGTGACGGTGCGTGAGAGGCAAAAAGCTCGGAGAGGGATGGAAAACGCTCCTCCCCGCCCGACTGGAGGATTTCCCACAGCCATAAAATCAACTCTCTCTACGGCTAGACACTGCCAGCCTTTTCACAGCATTGATAATAACATTTACGCATTTTGTAAGAAAACGATCAGGAAAAAAGCAACTACCATTTCATTATAGCATACACTTAGCACAAGGTGATACCTTTCTCCTCGGAAATGCCTTTTAAATCGCAGTCGCTAAGCAAATGCTGGACATCAGCTGCCAACTTAGGCTATATAGGACTGATCCTTGTCTTGGGTAAGTAAACAGCGAGTGAATTATACTGTACATTTGAGAACAAACATGATTCATTTCTCGTGTGCAGCTCGCTATACACACCCTTATTTAGACCATGGGTGCGCGTCTTTGCATGGCAATTATGATAATTGTGTTTTGAATGCTCACTGAAACAGGGGTGTCAAGGGTGTGGATACAGGTTGAAGGGGTTTAAGTGGAAGCAGCAGTTAAAAAAGAGAGGACATCTCACAACTGCATTTCAGCTGTCACGGACGCCGGTTTCGCGTGAAATAGGTGGCCTACTGATTCGCTAATCTGTCGTCGTCACCAACAACACCCCATGCACCTGCCTCCAACGCACATCATTCGCCTTGGGGTTAATTACAACCTTGCTCATATGGAATTCTTAACATCGATGTTTACCAAAGGAAACGCAGATTTTAATCTTTATCAACGTGTCAGTATATGATACACTTTCCCCCGACTGCGAGTAGGCTACATTACACTGTTGTGGAGGTTGCGCAATGTAACCCCTCAAGCCAGTGGATCTCCAGTACTGAGCCATATACAAGGGAAGCGTCTTATTTTTAACGCATAGTCTGCTATATTTTGCTTTTTCTAGGCTGTAGGTGTAGGCAACCATCCACGCCGTAGTATTCATTTCTGCCCGCGACGGACTGGCAGCTGTGACGTAAGGTGTTTTTTTTTTTCCGGAGCATCTGAGTGACTGAAGACTCTTCGTCACAGACACCGATATACTAATATAAGATCTTGTGTTGTGGCACCCCCACTCATTTGCAGCAACCGTTCGTTCTCTACATTCTGTCTGGTAACTACTCGCAGTGCATATCGAGATAAAGTTTTTTTTTTTTTTTTTGCTTTAAACTGTGCGCAGCCTGTTTGTTCAAACCAAGAGAATATAACCTTTGTGGTAGATAGCTAGGCTATTTGGTGGATTTATTGGTGCCAAGAGAGAACACAAGAGATACATTTGTTACGCGTTGAGTAAAACGTTTCTGGCATGACTCTGAGCCATGTCTCACAGCTAGTAAATAGGTAATGCACATTTGGTAAAAGCGCATGGCCACCAGTGTCGTTCATTTGATGTTTTACACGCCACAAAATAGAAAGCCCTTGGGCAGAATCGTGTAACATGATGAGTGCCTGAGGTCAGTAACATACAACAGACCAAACAACAGATCATCCCCTTCAGAATTATTGCAGGTGTTCAGGTTTGTGGGAACAGATGGACGCGATGGAGAAGTTTGATCAGAGATGCCTTTGTAAAAACCAGAAATACACACAAATACTCTGTGAGAAATCCCCCCCCCCTCTTTATGTGTTGATTAGCATATGACAGTATATAATAATAACATACCAAAATATATCTAAATAATAGTTAAATAAATAATAGGCTACTGTAACTCTGCAGTGTTGCCTTGTGGGCCAGCACATTGAGCTAGATTTGTAATGGCTACAGCAGTTTCTACTTGCACCTCTAGTGGCTGTGCTCATCCTGTCTTCTGCGCCAAGTACCCACTGTGAATGACTAACGCAGAGCCACAAAAGCATTTGCGCTGCATCATCGCCCTGTTCTAGCTGAACTTGCATACCAGCACCACTGGAGGGCGCAGCGTAACACAAACTGCGAGAGGGGCATGGACTTCCAGGAAGGCCTGACAGCATTTCCCTTGGAAAGATGATATCACTCATGAAATACTCAATGTCACATCCATAAATGTTTGTCCAAGATTTTACAAATCGCTGTTTCAATTAAGAGAAAAACTAAATACTGTTTAATGTATGCTACCTAACAGTACAGCAACATACAGCAACATTTTCTTGTCCAGCCACAGCCTTATAAACAAATAATAATTCAGACACTCAGAACAGTGAAATGAGCTTACACTCCATGTTGTGCCTCAGAGAACGGTTGAAAATATTAAAGTTGAACTATGTAAAAACAAAACAAAAAACAATCAATAAACATGGAATATTACATAATAACTAAATAAAATGATAAATCATTGCACACCCATTACACCACATTATGTTGTCACACTATTTTTACATTTGTTATTTTCTCTCAGCATATTGAGTGTTATTTAGTTTATCTAATGTTAGTGTTAACCCCCCCCCCCCCACACACACACACACACACACACAACACAGTCCATCAAGAAGAGTTGCATGTGGCTCAGTGTCGCCAAGGGCAGTGTCTATTATCTCTGGTCTCTGGCAGGGCACAGCCATCCCTCCCACCACCACCAGCAGCGCCCAACAGCCCCCACCACCACCCCCCAGGCCCCTCCGGCAGAGATGGGGCTGCATGTCCATCACATTGGCATTGCAGGAGCTATCCATCAGTATGTCTCTGCCTTTCAGCCAATCCATCCATCCGTGCAGTAAAGATGCATAAGGTGTCTGGGCTGTGGTTTGGGGCAGAGCTGTCTACACAGGGTGCAAGGGCTATGACGGTATAGGCAGAGCTGTATACACAGGGTGCAAGGGCTGGGACTATGGTTAGGGAAAATTGCTATTGACAGGCAGTCTGGGGGTGCAGATCTCATATGAGCCAGTGTAGAACAGTGTAGACCTTGAATAAGGCAGGGAACCTTTCCTTGTCACAGGCTTAGTGAAATCACACACACATTATTGTAGCCTTTGTGAGATCCAAGGATGGATTACTGCACAGGCCTACCAGGCTCAGGGGCCCAATGTCCAAAGAGGCCCAAGCCTCCGTGCTACCATTTCAATATTGTTTCTACAACATTGTACATCCCGATATCTTCATGGGGCCCCGAAGCCATATAACACTGCCTATATTATGTAATATATATTAATAGCCCCTCAATCATATGCCATGGGCTATGCACTGCAATTCATACCTGATACGTGAAAGGGGGCCCTCAATCAAATAACATTGCGTATGATACATCGTATAGTGCTTTTCAACTGCATAGTACCAGCACTACTTTACCCCACTCTCTTTTACCCTACTTTACCTGATTTAGCTAGGCCTACTGTTTGTTTTCCATTTAACCTACTCTGTGCAAATGAAATGGGTGGAGTGAGTGGAGTTCAAACTGCAGTGAATTAATTTCTACACAACATTAAAAATTACATTGGTACCTTATGGAAAGGCAGTCTTGCAAAAAAAGTGTACATGCATAACTTAAATATGCCTATGTGCACAACATGAAATTATTACATTTAACACATTACAATAACAATAGGTCTTTAAGTGTAGGCTACACATGCACTGTTTACATAACATCTTTGTATGAGGTGACCTCCAGCATTATTGTACATACTTATCAAAGAGATCTAAACATGCAATATAGTGCTTGCATACATTATGATCAACATAATTGATTTGTTGATGTGTGATCAACACAATAGCATGTAATTAGCCTCTATATAAGTAAAACGCAGTTAGATCAGGATGTAAGCTAAACCTTTACTTCTAATGAGCAATAAAACAGACAGATATACAGAGGCAAGATGCATTATTGTTCAGTGTCAATGAATATGATATCAGTGGTTGAGTCTTGTATGCATTACATTGACTGAGTTAGAGAACGAGCTATGTTGGGGGTGCTAATGTGACTAATATGTGCTAACAAGCTAGCACCTAACAACTGGTTAAAGTTGTATAGTCTTAAAAATAACTTGTGTGTGTGTTATGTCAGGATTGTGGCATTAGTAAGATCAGGTACATTTTGCACTCCCCATTTTTTGGTAATTTTGGTAAAAATGTTAATATAATATAAATAACATAATAGTGTCCTCAAAGGATCCCCTGCCAATGCTGGGCAATTAGAATCGCGATATGGTCGCGCCCTGATGTCAATATTCCACTCACTCAAAGCGAGAAGGCAGAAGTGCAGACATCGAACCCACTGATGTTGAGTTGCATTAGCACATGTAGTTTGCTACTACCTCCTGCCCTGTTAAACTTTTGAAATGTTAATCATCCTTCCCTGCTCTTAATCAAATATCAGGTGAACATTAAAGGAGTACTTCCACGAGAAACCGTTTAGTACTTGCTCTTTTGAAATATGCAAGTTGCATATGCATGCTCCTCGTGAAAATGTTCTTCTAACCCGATTGCCTCCATTACTCAGTGAAAGAAAGTAGGCGGAAAAACGAGTGAATAAGAAAAAGGCCAACAAAGTGACGTAGGTTTGTAAATTAGAAAAAGGTATGCCACAGTTGTGATTACTGGAGAAGTTTTGTTGCAGCACACATTCACTTAGCGAAGTATATAAGTATGTGTGCTTGTGTAGAACGTTTAGATCTTCTATTTGGTTCGCTATGACCGAATGGGCTTCGAATGACTGTAGCCTGTGACTAGCATAGCCAAGAACCTGTCATTCTCCCTGCTCCATCCTGAACAGCCTGAAACAGAAGCACTAAAGCATTTTTTTTCACCAAAACCTCACAGGGCATTTATTAATACTAGAGACCACCGCAAAATGAATGAAAACATGATGGAAGTACACTTTAAGAAAAAATCCACTGTCCCTTTTTCAATATGTTAAGGTTTTTGGGTGGAGAAATAACATTTAGTTCAGGAGAAATGTTCTCAAGGTTACCAACATGTAGTAATGTGTGTATATGTGCAGGACACAATGCTTTTTTGTGTTAGCACACAATGACAAGAACACTTTATAGGAAGTTAAGGCCTATTATGAAACTGTAATGAAAGCCCTTAGATAAGTCACCTTTTTAGATCTGACTAACAAATATGCTGTCTGCTACACACAGACTACAGTGTTCAGGCGGCAGTCATAGTCTCTGTGTGCGTGTAACTGAATATGTTCACTATTGAGGCTTAAAATAGTGCTGGGTGTACTGCTGTTTGTACTGGCATCGATTATGGGATGGTTGCTACGGATGGCTGCCTATCTTTTGAGACTTCGGAAACGTCATCGGAAACGCTCTTATCTATCTTTGGTAACAGTTCCATATATAGAAACAAGCGACTGTTTTTTAGTATGAGAATCTAATAATAAGTACACTAACCATAGGCTTTAACTCAGCACAGAGCTGCATTCAGTACTCAGACTGTTTGCAAAGTTTCAAAGTTTAGAGGTGTCTAAAATGCAATGGAAGGATGGTCTCTTTCTGTTTCTTAACATATTATCTCTCTCTCTCTCCCGCCCTTTTTCTATATGTTTATGTTGCTGAACTGTCTTCGCTGCATATACAGTAGATAGACATGTTTGTGTTGTGTAGAATTTTTCTTGTCAAACTGTGAAGCACTTTGAGCTGCATCTTGTATGAATTGTGCTATACAAGATGATGATGATGATGATTATTATTATTATTATTATTTCGTCTTTTATTATGCAAGTGATGGCAAATAGCCTACTGTTTGCGATCATGTACATGCCATAATTTGGGACAGAACAAAGTCATATACAGTACAAAGTCATACACAAAAGTCTTTTGTGGAAAAATGAGACAGACAGACAGACAGACAGACAGACAAGAAGAATGAAGTGTGTTGAAAATTAAGATTACATAAACTACCCTACCCACTGATATTGAAAGTGGTTCGTTTAGTGAGTGTTTGTATTCACTAAGCAGTGACAGAGACAGATGTGCCCTGCCCACGCCCTGCATCAGAATATAAGCGGCACATGCAGTTTGTACTATAGGCAGCTCTGAGCAGAGTACTGCAGTACACCTCATCCCAACATCTTCCTTCCTCTCATGACCTTGAGTCAAAGAAAAACAGGAGGCTCAGGGGAGAAAGAACGAGAGAGAGAGAGAGAGAGAGAGAGAGAGAGAGAGAGAGAGAGAGAGAGAGAGACTATGAAGAGACCAAGGCTGGGTGTGTTAAATGCGAGGCAGACAGAGCAAAGTGGAAGAGAGGAGGGAGGGAGAGAGAAAGGGAGGGAGGGGTAGGAGAGTCACTGCAGTATTTTTTTTCTGCCCTACAGCGTAGCTGATGCTTTGTGCGCTTATTTGACCATCATTACCCTCTGACCCTAACAAACCTCCTGTGGATGTGACGCATTCATCATTACTATGTCATGTGTGATTCACTATGTTAAAAAAACACACACACATGTAGCCCAAGAGAAGCTTTGCATTAGGAGTCCAATACTAATGCAGCATTTTACCCAGAGTACCGTGTGTAGAGGATGTCAATTTTCATGAATAGCAAGGACCCTCTGAAGCACTTTCTCACAAATCATTTAACTTTGCATTCATCAAATGGTTGTCACATCACAGGCAATATTTTGTTTACCTAAGCACACAGGCAGAGGATGCAGAGTATACACGCTGACTGGCAGGTAAAGGGGCTGAGAGATTAAAGGCAGTTTTGCTGCAGTTTAAACCTTCCTCCGGTTGTTGCAATGCTCTGGGCTAGCATGGGAATGTGCTATGCTGAGAAAGAAAGAGAACATGAGAGAGAGAATGAGAGAGAGAGAGAGAGAAAGAGAGCGATGGAGGAAAAAAGGGAGAGGGAGAGAAACAGAGACAGAGAGAAAGAGAGATGCAAAAGGAGGGAGAACTGGAAAGCAAAG